>CM075003.1:31035495-31055246 GCA_037576675.1 Pangasius sanitwongsei | reverse complement strand
TGTGTGTGTGTGTGTGTGTGTGTGTGTGTGTGTCAGGGTCTGAAGAAGAACTGGGATGAGCTCCATCACCAGTACCAAGGCCTGTCTCTGATCACGGACACAGTGCCTAAGAAACACAGGAAGGACAGACTGGAGTCGGAAATGAAGCAACTGGAGAAAGACATTGAGCTGATCGAGAGATACAAAACCATCTACATCGCTAAAAACTGATCACGACACGCCTGATTAATCACACACACACACACACACACACACTGTATAACTGCCTCCACCTGGTCACCAGCATGTGCTCAGTTAGCGTTACGTATATCTAACAGCATCGTCTTGCTCTTTTAACCTCTAAATAAAGGTTTCAGGTTTTAACTGATGCATAGCTTCTTCTTTTCTTCTTTTTTTTTTGTTCCTGAGCAGGAAGACTGTTCTTGTTATTCCTTTACATTTTACTCTTTCACACATTATTACACTCTCTGCTTTTTTACTGCGATGTGAATGTGACATTCAGTGGAACTTACTGGCTTACCTCGGTTTCTGTAAATTATGAAATGATGTAATTGTGGAATTGTGGAAGTTGATTATTTTCCTATAACAGCACGTCCCGGAGTGTTTTATTTCTCTTACACCGCAGCCATTTCTCAACAGCTGCAATTTATATTTATTAAAGAATGACATGTCATAATTTTTATCCATTTATAGTTATATGTAATGCTGTGAAATTGCCAACAAAACAAGTTCCTGTTCTCACCTGAGTTTACGCTTTTAAACAGGAGAGAGGATTCAAGATGGCGCTGATGAGGTCAGCGGCTGTCACGACGGCTCCGACCACAGTTTGTTTGTCTTTGTTTATTTTTTTGCACTTTCCCTTTCTTTAACCTCTTTCTTTAACCTCTTTCTTTAACCTCTTTCTTTAACCTCTTTTTTTCACCACAGCTCCACGGCTCCCTCATAGTATCTTTTTATATTTTATTATTTTTCCTTTCCTACCTGTATAGGTTTATATAAATTCTACTTTTATGTCAGGGACAGTCAGAAAAAGCATTTCAGCGCGTGTCGTACCGTGTATGGTTGTGTATGTGGCCAATAAAATCTGAATTTGAAGTACGATGTTAATACGTACATACAAAAGTATGACTTGTCATTGTTTCATAAATAAAAGTGTATAAGAGGAACAAAACACTTGGGGACATGCACTTATAGGAAAATAATCAACGTTAGGAAGGTAACAGTATCTTAACCAGTATTTTACTGTAATAGCACACACACACACACACACACACACACACACACACACACACAGTGTTTAGGGGAAGGTGACAGTGAAGAGGCTACACTTCTCTGTGTATCTATTCTCTATTGTTCATAATAACTTGGGCATGATCAGCCATACACACTGTTCCTCTGACTAATCCACCCACACACACACACACACACACACACACACACACGGCCACGTGCTCTTGCTCTATCATACACCACCAATCATTTCATTACCGCAGAATGGACTTTGTGAGGAACACTTCGCCTCATGCGGGACGTTTGCAGAGATTTGGACTGTGGAGGATTCCTCTGCTTCATCCTGTGTGTGTGTTTACTTTTTCCTACTGAAGTGGATTCTTCCTGTAACCGGACACGTGATGGAGGACGGACGGAAAGACCAGGCTGTGGTGGTAAATAAGGAACTTCTGATTCATAACTCATTTACATTTCACACGCTTCTATTGTTTTATTGACCAGGAGGTGTTGATTAGTTTTCTAGAGCAGCAGCTCTGACAGTAGTGCAGCTGCAGATCACAGATTTATATCGATGCGCCCGTTCTGATACGTTATCGTTTCTATAGTAACAGCTCGTTCACAGGGACGTGTACAGCAGTAAGGTTTTTGTAAAGAGACTTTTTTAACATGTATGGAAGGAGTCTCCAGTGTCAGTGCTTTGTAACAGTCAGAGGTAAAGCTGTAACTTTAAGTTTTCCGACATCTTCAGGAGTTTACACTTTTCTGTAACATGAGACACCTCCATTATTTGGTATCGACACACTCCAAGATGAAATAAAACCTCGGACGTGTTTGACTCTGCTGAAAAATGCAGCTTGGTTGGATTAGCTACCCGCCGCCAAACCACAGGCCAGGCTGGTCCAACTGGTAGACCTTCTTTGCCAGCTGGTAGAAAGGAAACATTTACTGAATTATCTCTACTAATGCAACATGGTGGACAAAATATGTTTAAGAAAATAACACAACAGCAGTGATGTAGCGGTTCATCCACAGGAGCAGGTGATGCAGAGCCACCATTTATATCAGCAGTTTAACAGGTCAAGTGGGTTTTTATTGTCATTCCTCTGTATAGCTTGTATACATTGGAACATTTCTCCAGGACCATGGTGCAACACATAACAGTGGGCAATACTGCATAAAGTGCACATACACAGCAGTGTGAGACGAGTGCAGGACAATAAATAGAGTTATTATTACACCTAGTGGTCAAACATGAGCACTGCAACAAACGCTAATAAATAGAGGCCCACTGGGGTGGGAATCACGCTGCCCCACGCTGACCTTCGAAATAAGCTGTGGTTCTGAATAATTGATGCATGAAAGGGTTAATAATGCAAAATTATTATTATTATTATTATTATTATTATTATTGTGGTTGTATGTTTTTTTAGAGTTCGAGTCAGTTTGATGTCATTTACGACATGTTTCAGATTTAAATTGTGTGTTTATATGACAGATAGCAGATGATTGGCCAGGTTATGAATTAGAGCTGTTCACGTATCCGGAGCATTACCGCGATGATGTGGAGAGTGTGTACATCCCACACGGCGTCATCATGAACAGGTAAATGAGTGTGTCAAGTGTTACGTTGAACCTCCTCAATATGCTACAATACACACACCATCATATGCCACAGCACTGCTGAATTCTGGAGGCTGATTGGTCAGAAGGTGTTGATTAGTTTTCTAGAACAGCAGCTCTGACAGTAGCGCAGGTTTACATTAATGCGCTCGTTCTGATACGTTATCGTTTCTATAGTAACAGCTCATTCACAGGGACGTGTACAGCGAACGCTCCACATAAACGGATTAAATAATTAAATAATTGTTGATCTGTAAGGTGATGTTTATTTAAGCTTTATGGAAGGAGTCTCCAGTGTCAGCGCTTTGTGGATGTTTCACAAAATGAAATGTAACTATAAACAGGTTGAAAAAAACGATGTTTCATATTGAATTGAAAACTTGAACTAATGTCAATATAAATGTAAATTATGTTCCTACATTTATAGCATATGACAGAGGTCGAGCTAAAACCCTGCTTCTTTCTTTTAAACGCTTTCCTCTTTTTCTCTTTCTGAATTTTTATCATATCAAATTTTACCATGTGACCCTGCGCATGCTGTGTCTTTATTCTGTACGTTTATTTCAGGATCGAGTGTCTAGCCAGAGATATCCTGGAGGACATGGGTCATGATAACCTGATGGTTCTGTGTGTTCTGAAAGGAGGCTACAAGTTCTGCGCTGACCTGGTGGAATCCGTTAAAGCCCAAAGCCAGAGCTCTGATCGCCCCATCACCACCCGCGTGGAGTTCATCCGCCTCAAGAGCTACCTGGTAGGACGAGAATCCCTCAAAAACAACAGCCGGACTGGGACTGGAGTCACGTGGTCCGTGAACGATCATATCACAAAATGTAACTTAATCATTTAGCGTGCTGACTTTAATTAAATTGCATCTTGCCAAAGAGATCTGTGGCATAACAGGAAGCAAAAGTTAGTTACTTAATTAATTAATTAACAACAAACAAACAAACAAAGCAAAAATAAATAAATAAATAAGAAACAATGAAAGAATCACGGTTGCAAAATCCACTTGTAGATTCACACTTTTGCAGTAAATAAGATGCTTTTTTAGTTATTATAAACCAGCACTCTGCAAAGGTTTTATTTTTTTTATTTGCGCATCATTAGTAAAATATTTTATAGTATTTTGTTTTTAATTGCCACTTTTTTTTTGCAATTTTAACTTTTTGACTACTGTTTTTTTATACATGTGAAAGTACAACACTCACATTGCCTTATCTGTGCTGAATATGAGATCATGAAATTAGATTTCATATATATACACACATATAACACCACATCTGCATTAAACCGGGGCTTTTATCAGCTTTAAACGGCTCTTCAGTTATCAAAAACTGGCAGAAATATAAGCATGGACTAACAGGAGGAAATGACCATATAAGCAAAAGAGGAGATTAAGAGGGTCCGTGTGTGTGGAAGTGTTTACAGAGTCTGGATCTTTTTCAGTTGTTTTCCTCCAGATGATGGCGCTGTTGTTATATTAACTCCCTGAGACTTGAGAACAACTGTCAAGGACATTGTCAGTAAAACACAAAATCATTAAAATGCACACACACGCACACACACACACACACAGTTAGAAGAGTGACGTTTGTTGTGGAAAACATGCTGTGTACAGCTTTTCTGTTTGTTCCTCTCTATAACAGAGAGTTTTGCTCTTAGAAAGGAATTCAGAGTAGAAGCTCTTTAAAATCTTTAAGTTTACTGTAAGGAGATGTTTATTTAACATTTATGGAAGGAGTCTCCAGTGTCAGAGCTTTGAAGAGAGAGAATAAAGAGAGGCTGGTGAGGGAAAGACTGTTTATAGCTGCTATAGCATAAGTGATAACAAGAATTAACCTGTTTCACAGAAACATTCAATGTAACTATAAACGGATAATAAGTATGTGTGGTTCTTTCGTAAATAAAACATTGTAATGATTGGTACATTGCTGTGGTATAAGAGGAATAAACCACGCTGTGTTTTTGTCTCTGTGTGTTTGTGTGTGTTTTGTGATGACGGCAGAACGACTGTTCCACTGAAGACCTGCACATCATCGGCCCTGAGGATCTCTCCATGCTGAGAGGAAAAGTAAGAGCAGGACTCACTCTCTGCTTTTATTTCTCTCCAGAACACAGCAGCTGTGTTTTCCCTCTCAAAAATTCTAACCCAAAAAAAACTACTATTTCTCAACAAACTCAAGGCTGAACCCAAGACCAGCAACAAGCTGTAGATCAGATACCAGAGGAGGCAAATCAGATATCTGATCCTGTAATGAACAGCAAAGATTGGAACTGGATTTGGAAAAGAAATGTATTTTTAGAACTGGAAATGTATAAAGAGACTGTTTTTGTCTTCTTTTTTTAGGATTTTATTATTGGGTATTATATTTACAATGGAGGTGTTGCTGAGGGTACGGTGGCTAAGTGGTTAGCATGTTTGTCTTGCACCTCTGGGGTGGGGGTTCAAATCAAGGAGTTTCTCCCCGTGCTTCAGGGGTTCCCTCTGGGTATTCTGGTCTCCTCCACAGTCCAAAGCCATGTGTTGTAGGCTGATTGGCTTCTCCAAGTTGTCTGTGGTGTGTGTGTGTGTGTGTGTGTGTGTGTGATTGTGAGCTGTGATGGGTTGGCACTCTGTTCAGGGTGTCCCCTGGGAAAGGCTCCAGGCTCTCCATAACCCTGTGTAGGATGAGCAGTACAGAAAAATGGATGGATGTAAGTGGTTTTGTGGGAAAGAGTTTAACTGTGTAGTGTTTCAATTAAAAAAAAAAAAAAAACATTTTAAAGCTTAGTAGATTTTGAAGAAAGTAATATCGGCTGAGTATCGGTATTGTCTGATACTCCTCAGGATTTTCAGTATTGTATCAGAAAAGAAAAGTGATACCGTTCCATCTATAATAATAATAATAATAATAATAATAATAATAATAATATACAACTTTATTTATAGTTCAGTATATAGAAAGTAAATAATATATTTAAAATCTACCTCAAACATAAAAAACAAAATGTAGTCAAAAATAAAATAGTTAAATTTGTGAAGAATAATAATAATGAAACAAATGACAGCAGTAACATAAAGAAAAAATATTAACAACATAAAGAATTTGTAATATATAATGAATATTATATAATTACCTAAATATATATAATAAAAATACATTATAAACATTAATTAATTAATTAATTAATTAATTTAAATTATATCAAAGTGTCAATAACAGAGAGTCAAATAATGAAAATTGAAGTGAAATTTTATATATATATATATATATATGTGTGTGTGTGTGTGTGTGTGTGTGTGTGTTTAGCTGTTTTTTTTTTTTTTTTGTTTCGTTTGTTTTTTAAATCAGTGACAGACTAATGAATGTTTAATGGTAATTTTTGACAGGGATTTACAAGATAACTGACTTTTAAATAGGAAAATCTGAAATCTTTTTTGTGCATTTCTGGAGAATTTTTAAATCCATCCATCAGCCGGTGAAACAGTGTTCATTAAGATCTTATTCCTTACCTTAAACGAGTTCAAATGTACGCAGCGTTCCGATCACTGTCCCGAGTGTAAGGTGTATTCTAAAGCTATCCCTTAGAGCTACATCAGTGTCCAGCAGTGGTGCTGTTTAGTGTCTCTTATTCTAATAGTGTCTAGAGCTGTAGAGGGAAATAGTGGAGAAATTGGAATAGTTCCATCTTATGGAGCCTGAGTTCTAACAAAAACAATAAAGTTCCATGATGAGAACACACTCAGTTCACTTCCTGGTCATGTATGGTTGAGATTAGGCACATACGGTTCTGTTTTATTAATGACAAATGGCTACCCTTCTGACTCTGGTTCCTCTCCCGGTTTCTTTCTCATGACTTCTCAGGGAGTTTTTCTCGCTACTGTCGCCTCTGGCTTGTTCATTAATGATCTAAACCTGCGTCTGGATTCTGTAACGCTGCTTTGTGACAATGTCTATCGTTAGAATTGATAAACACATAAAGTTGAATTGAACATTGTGACATTTATGGTTCCTCTTCAGTCTGTTCACTCTGAGTAAACGCATTTACTCACACCTGCAGCATAAAACCTGATGACATGGATGTTCTTACACTCTATACAAACCAAGCAAAGAAATCAAAATATTCACTTTCACGGCAGAAATTAAGCTAGATGCCCCACTGTTCTGACCGACACCACCTTCACTTCAGTGGGTCATCAACTTTTTGGTAGTTTTTGCTAACTTTTGCTAACGTTTCTGAACTTGCTTCTGATTAGCATGCTAATAGTTCTTGTCTTCTAAGAAGTCGTTACTCTGCTCAGGAGTTTTATTTGTGTAGGAAGGTTGGTGGTATTGGTGGTGCACACTGCCATCTCACAGCTCCAGGGTCACCGGTTCCATCCTAAGCTCAGGTTACTAGCTGCATGGGTTTCCTCTGGGTTTTCTGGTTTCCTCCCTCCTCCCAAAAACGTCCCATTAGGTGGATTGGTGGCTAGGACTAGTATCCCTCGCACCCAGTGTTCCCAGGATACACTCTGGATCCACCATGACCCTGACCAGCTCTTACTGGTGTATTTGTCATGATCACACCAAGGTCAGTCATGCATCTCAGCCATCCATAAAACCTTCACCCTTAACCAGGACAGCACAATGAAAAAGATCATCACAGCGCGTGCCTGGTTTGTCAGGGATTAGTCCAGACTAGGGGAACTCTGATGCGTGTATGTTTTGTTGCCAACACAATCGTTGTTGTTCTTTCGGCCGCTCCCGTTAGGGGTCGCCACAGCAGATCCTCCATCTCCATTATGGAAATCCGGTTTATGATCTGCATATTTGATGTGGCACAGGATTTACGCTGGATGCCCTTCCTGAGGCGACCCTCCTGTTTTATCCGGGCTTGGGACTGGTACTGAGAGTCCACTAGCTCGTGCAACCCCAGTGGCTGGGTTTAACACCTCACATCCCCTGCTGAGCCCTGTGTGAGCCATTGTTTGTTTACTCTCTGGGTTTATAATGTGTTTTCATGTAAAAATGTTAAATCTTAATACGCATCGTCACCTGACTCATCCTCGCTGTGCAAAAGGACACAAAATAGCTAATAATTTCACTTAAAATACAAACTGATTTCACTCAAGTAATAAACAACCTGTTGTTGTATAGCCACATTAGCAAAATGAAAAGAAGAAACAGGCAACGATATTTAATTAAATAGGCCAGTAGAGGCACAGGTCACGTTTTGCATTGTGTCGAGATAGATACAATGACCTTCATAGTGCAGTAGCTTGAATAATTATCTATCTAACGTATACATGGGTAAATCAGACCTAGCCTGCTTGCTGTCTAGTTAGATCAAGATTAGTTAAAGGGCTAACTTTTGTTAGCTAGCTAAATCAGACAGACATGGCATCGAGTAGTTTTAGAATGAAAGGTAGGTACTGTTGGTTCGGGTAAATAGAGTTAAATTTGAGTTCGCATTCACTGTATTAACTTGTTAGAAACAAAATGCTGTAACTTGTCTAACATTAGCTAGCTAATTACCAGTGCTAGCAGGTTCAAAGTTAGGTAGCTGAGTTATATCCATCCATACTCATGTGAAGGAATAACATTTTATAGTATGGATATACTGTACATTGAAAACAACACTCCTGTATCCATGAAACTAAATTAATACCCGTTGTTATATTTCCGTCGCTTGCGTACATGGCTTCTATCTCATTACTGACATTATAGAAGTTTGTTTATTGGAATTATTCCAGTTGTGTGATACAGATTACTGTTGCAGTTTATGTCACGTCGTCCAACATAAGATTAAGAAAGAAACACTGACTTTGAATGTTGATTTAAATTTAGATAAACAAGTCTCTAGCTCTTTTGCTGCTTTACCTCTGAGCTCTAAAACTTAGCTTAGATTGCATCAGTTTCAAAATGCGCTAGCTGGGGGAAAACCAGTTCTCTCAAACAGGGAATCTGCGCCGTAAACACATGCCATTCACAAATTTCCTTCAGCTGGGCCTGATCTTGGTGGCTACCTTCACAAAAACACAAAAACCCAACATGTTTTTTTTACACCGCCTCAGGACAGCACACAGAACGTCAGCACAAACTGAGCTCTGAGAAAAAAACCGCCATCTCTCCTGCCCTTGTTTCTGGCACAAGCCCACATCAAAGCATGGCATGACGGGCAGGGCCGGCGTGGATAACAAGTCCGTCGTCATCATCCAATCTCGTATGTAAACGTAGACGGTACAGACGGCTGGAGCGAAAACAAACAGACGAGAGCAGCCACAAACGGACAAACTCAAACAAACCTCAGAACGGCAGAACCTCACGGCGTCGTAAACCCCCTCCCCACCCCCCAACTCCGGCTCCGATCTGTTCTTGTTTAAGCTCGATACTGGGTTTAATTTGTCCTCCCATCATCTGTGCGTAAATTCAGGGAAGTGAAAAGCTCAGCCCCGGAGACGATGCTTTCACAACAGCCGCTTTTGCGAAACTGCGATCTTGAACTGTTTATGAACTTCCTTTGCTTTGTGATATTCGATGCCGATCTGACATTGTTATATGGAAGTCATGTGTAGCACAGACACAGAAAGACGCAATTACGGTTTATTACCACACACACACACACAAACACACACAAACACACACACACACACACACTTTATATCTTTACTTGTAGGAATTAATTCAGTGATTACAGTACTGTGGTAGAAATTAAGACCACCTGAGAGAAAGTTGATAAAAGCAAACGGACACAACTAAAATAGAGCTACAATAAATTCCTCATAGCTTCATGAAGGATGTTGATGCATTTCCTTATCCAAGCATCTCACATAGCTTCAGTTATGCTTACGTCGGCAGTCTAACGGCACTAATTTAATATTGTCTCCGACTGCACGTGATCTCGAGGTCAAAAACAAAAAAAATGTCCTTTAAATATGTCAGAAGGTGTCGATTAATTCTCTATAACAGCGGCTCTGACGGTAGCACAGGTTTATATTAATGCGCTTGTTCAAATACGCTATCGTTTCTATAGTAACAGCTCATTCACAGAGACATGTACAGCTGACGCTCCACATAAAGATGTTTATTTGACATTTATGGAAGGAGTCTCCAGTGTCAAGTTTAACTTCGAGACGTGTTCAGTATCAGTATCTAGTTTTGCACCAGAGCTACAAGGCTAATGTAGCTAACGAGTAAATCTCTGCTTCAAAGCACATCCAGTTATCCGTGTAGCTGAACGCTGGAACATTACCAAGGCAAACTCATTGGAACCTTTTATCATGTTTCATTTTTTAAGGTTCATTAAAGAACTTTTTGAACCTTTTTGTGCATGTGTTGCAGTTTTAGTAAACATGTCCACGTGTTATTTGGCCCGAACAGCACCAAATGGTTTGACTGTAACCAGGACTGTATTTAGTCTTGTCGTGAATGTTCAAACAGATGGAGCTTATTTGCATAAGTCTTTCCATTCAGCTATGGGTGTTTATTTAATGATAAATTTTGTGGCTTCTACACTGGAATGAAAAAGCGACAAGAGTGATGGTGAAGCGCTGAAGCATCTGCATTTAGTACGGAGTGGAGAAACAGAAAACAAAGCCATTTAATCCTTATAATCTGTTTGGGTTCCTGAAGACCACAGACCAGCTTTAACAGTTTAACATAATCTAACATAATCTTTTTATCAGACTGATATTTAATTTATATATACAGCACTGTGCAAAAGTCTTAGGCAAGTGCAAAGAAATGAAAAGTGTTTCTTACGTAATCTGCTGCTTTCTTTACTGACTTACAAAATTTTTCTGTAACATTTCATTTTGTGCCAGAAAACTAATGTTTGGAATCTAAAAGGTTTCTGTACTGACTCGATAATATAAGTAGAAGTCAGAAAATAGACATCTATAACAAAGTTCGTACTAAAAAAAAAGGGGGGTGCCAAGACTTTTGCACAGCACTGTGTATTACTACAGCCGCTTATAAAACAAGGGTTAACTTGATGACATTTCTGTCAGCTTGGACTGTATATTTCTAAATTTCTATATGTATAATATTCTACATAACATAATCGTTATCCACTAAATATTTCAGTATTCAACATCTGAGTCATAAATGTGTCCATCCCACACAGTTTCTGAGTAAAAATGAATGATAATGGACCGCTACAGCGTTTTCCAGCTTATCTTACAATCAGTGGATTAAAAAACACAAAACATGAGGCAAAATCAACAGAAAAATCCCTTAAAAACAAACAAAAAAAAAAAACAGGAAGTCTGGCCATGAGAATGCACACACATACACAAATTTGGACCAAACTGGATTTCAAAATGTCCCGTTTCTCACTACAGAAAGGGTTCCTGAAGGGTTCACTGGATAATTAAGAGTTAAAAAAGAGGGTTCTACTTAAAAGCCTGTTTAAGGAACAACCAAAGTACTCTCAATTGTTCTAAAGTTACTAAAAATGTATAGTGTGCAGTATGTAATGCAATCGAATAGTAGAGTCCCACTGCTCTTATACAGTACACACATATTATTGATGTATGATATTGATTTTCTAACCTTTCTCACTCATCTTCTTTTCTCCACATGTAATACAGAATGTCCTGATTGTTGAGGTAAGTGACCACATCATCACTGCCTTTTATATATGTGTGTGTGTGTGTGTGTGCAATAGCTCGTGACCATAGATTGACCAGCAGGACGCCATTAATAACAACGTAGTATCAAACTAATGAAGTGGAGAGGCCATTACACTTGACCTTATACTATAGACTATGATCCAGTGTGTGTCTCAATCAGCTCCTTAGTTCAGTACTCAGGGCGCTGATCAGGGAGTCGGACATTTTAAGGGCTGTCTCAATCGCAAAATCCTTCCAGTGCACTGGAACGTTCACTCCCTAAAAAATTCCACAATGCACCACAAAAACCAGGGAGCATCAATGTGCACTTTGTTCCCTTGCTGGAAATGACGTCATATTTGTTGAAGCCTCTCAGCTCGAAAAAAAAAAAAAAAAAAATGGCAGACAAACTCCTGCTAACAAATTTATATGACATAAAATGTCAGAAAGGTATCGGTCCTGCCTGTTGTTGATAAATGTCAGTGGTGACGTTTTACAACGCGAGTACGTAGCCATGTCGCCGGAAATGTATACTGAGCCAGGGTACTTACCAGTGCCCGAACTCATGCACACGATCGACTGATCCACCACCTAGGGAGCTGATTAAAACGCACCTATAGTGAATATTTAGGCAGTTGAGATTCAATAACATGCACTCATCCAGCGTACAGTCTAGCGGCTCGTTCTGATCGGTTTTAGATGTATCTTTGTTCAACTACATTCAATGTAACGTCATTAACCAGGGTTGCCAGGTTTGAGTGAAATTTCCTGAAACTAGCACAAAATATGTGGGCATAAAAAGTAAGACACATTTTTCTTCTTTTTCTCAGCTGTTATTTGGGAAACAAGGTCACCATAGTGCGCACGCATTTCTGATATCCAGACATTATCCACTCAATAATCCCTCTTTCCCTCTCCCAGTCTTTACATTATATCTTTCAATAGAAATGGTTCTGTACATCACTGACACACTGCCTGCACTTACACTTTGCCTTTGTTTGTGGAAATTTACTAGATTTAATTCAGATTGTTTTTGATAAAACAAGATCTGGGCGACCATGGAGTATTTTTAAACTAGCTCAATCCTGTCTTGTGTGCTGCTTCTCCTCCTCCGAGCATGGGGCAGCGTGATTCGTGCCCCGGTGGGCCTCTATTTATTAGCGCTTGCTGCAGTTCCCTTTTTCGACCTCAATAATGCGGTAATAACTCTATGGAAGCTAACTGGGGCAGTGAGCACGCTAAAAGTCGAGCACATCAATGGAACATCAGCTTAAAACTGCCAAACAGCAACTCTTTTGAAAATTGCTGGAGAAGAAATTAGTATTTTGATGGAAATGTATGAGTTGTGAATGAGGACTTTATGAAGGTTAATATTTGTTGAACAGCTGGTATATGAATAGTGGGGCTCTGCTTCGTCTGCACCTGCGGAGCATAGATTAATGATTAGCACTACAGTGAGTTTTATTTTAAACGCAGCTCATATTTCTCCCTTGTTACATCCTCTATTTCCACCATGTTTCCTCTAAATGCTGATCACACATGACACAGCAGAGTTGTATATACACTGATAACTAAATTGACAATACCACACTCATCCTGAAGGCGATAGTGGACACGGGGAAGACCATGAAGATGCTCCTGAAGCATGTGGAGAAGTTCCAGCCCAAGACTGTCAAAGTAGCCGGGTGAGAAATAAACAAAATGATATGTTTATGATACGTTTTCACTGGTTCATTCTGTCAGTTTAATGGATACCATGGTGCAGAAGGAAACTGGCCAATCTCAGGCATCTGTAATCACTTGTCCAGTCAAAAATTATTAGCACCCTTTGATTAAAAATGCATGCTGTAGTTTTACTTGGGCACACATTTTTTTTTCTGCATGTGTACTTTATATTTGACGACAAGGTTCTGTGTAACAGCGAGTCATTTGACCTTTGTTAGAATACATTTTTAATCTTTAATAATGTTTAGAGGTGTCAATAGTTTTGCTGCATGATTTTGAAAAAAAAATATCTAAAAAAACAAAAGAAGGCATTATTTTTCTTTAAACACACAAAAAAAATAAGGTTCATCAGTTTGACTGGAATTTTGTACCATTCTTGCCTTTTCTTTTAAAGGGTGCCAATAATTTTGGAGTTCACCGTCTACAACCTTTTGAAAAGATGCATTGGTTGGCAGTGCTTAGCAAGACTTATGTGCCGTTCTGTTTGTGTGTGTGTGTGTGTGTGTGTTTCTTCAGCTTGCTGGTAAAGCGGATTCCCGGTGGAGCTACAACCCTTCCAGACTGTGAGTTTTCTCAGAATCCTCCAACATCCACATGAGCATGTCCAAGTAAACGGTTTATCCTAAAAAAGAAAATAAAACTGCAGCGAGGGAGGAAAGCTTCGAGTTTTGAGATTTCAAAATTGTAGATATGAGGCACTCTCTGCTGCTTATAGTCTATAAATGTACTTAGAAATAATGTTTTCGTGGTCAAACTGAAAACTAAAAACTCCTTCCAGATTTACAAAAATGTGTCTAATTTTCGTTGTACTCATGTGCGTGTGCTGATAAACACCAATCAGCTGTTCACGGCAATTTACATTCAGACACACCCACAAAAGTCCATAAAAGGTAAAGCTTACAGAGAGCTGAAAATGGTTACTATAGACAAACACTAGCTCCTCCTCCTGTTATAGGGTGCCATTACTTTTGCCCTAAGTAAATGGCTAGACATTTGTCTTAATTTACGGATTTGTTTAGGAGTCACTTTCCTTCAGGTCTTTCGTATGAAGTGACTGATTTTAACAAAATGCTCATTAGATTTGTTGTGTAAGTAAATTTGCTTGAATTTGCCCAACAGAAGTGTTGACTTTTACTCGATTCAAACTCGACAAAGAAGCTTAGGTAGGTGTGAAATCATCCTGAAAGTCATGACTAGCAAGTATTCTTACTCTACCATCGGCCATTTTAAGAAATGTGTTAAATGCCAGGAAGTATCGAATCCATTCAAATAATTAAAAAAAAAAAAAGTCATATTTTAGTCTCTGTGGCAGAGGGATTTCCCACAATGCACCGCGAATGTGTGTTCATTTTAGCACTAAAAAAACACACAGCGAGCTGTTTTGCAAATGTTACAGACAAATCCTCACGTTTCCACACACGCTGAGCAGTTGTTCTTCACTTTAAGTCTTCTCTCAGACCTCTGTTGATTGGAGGTTAGTGTAAAAGAGTGGTCAGAACAAACACGAATAAAATTTGCCCGGTGAGAAAAAAGGCCAATTTTCCAATTTGCAAGACGCAAAAAAAAAATTTGCTTCACTAAGCAGTTCATTTCACGTCATATCGAGGTCACCTAGGTGATCTTTAACCTTGCAAATTCACAAATGTTGGAAATGTGAGCTAAAACGTCTTCCTGAAAAATCAAACTAACTTGCTATCTTCTTCTTCTTCTTTATTACATTTTGTACGTCAGAAATATAAACATTGCTTTCTTTCCCGTTCCTTTATGTCCATCTCTGCAGATGTTGGATTTGTCATCCCTAATCGCTTCGTCGTTGGTTACGCTCTGGACTACAACGAATACTTCCGAGACCTGAACGTGAGTTCTCTGAGATGTTTAGTGAGCCTCTGATTCAGACAGAAAGCAGAGAAGGGCAGGAAAGCTCCACTCCCACACTGCTTTCCATAGTCAAATTCCCACATCTCCACTTCCTCCAGGCAGATTAGCATGATGAGCTCAGTGCACATGTCACTGCCTTACACTCTGGAATTGTTCAACGCTTCACTGCCTCTCTGTTAGTCCACATTCACTGGGAATTTCAGCATGACTCACTTGTTACTGTATTCGTTCAAAAAGAACTCAAAATAGTGAAGTAAAAGCATGATAAAGTAGCCTACATCCTACACACACACACTCAACACAATGCTATGTCACTGTCACGTCATGACTTGGTTGAAGGTCTCTGCATGAGAGGATATCCAGGTGTTAGACTCCTCCCCTGGCGCCTAGAAGTCGTGAAGTAGAACGCTAGCTCCCTTCTTCCCTAGCTCACAGGAATTCCCTAGTTTCCTTCTTCCTTACCTTCCAGACATTCCCTAGTTTCCTTCTTCCTTACCTTCCAGACATTCCCTAGTTTCCTTCTTCCTTACCTTCCAGACATTCCCTAGTTTCCTTCTTCCCTACCTTCCAGACATTCCCTAGTTTCCTTCTTCTCTACCTTCCAGACATTCCCTAGTTTCCTTCTTCCTTACCTTCGAAGCATTCCCTAATTCCCTTCTTCCCTAGCTCACAGGCCTTCATTAATTTCCTTCTTCCTTAGCTCTCAGACATTCCCTAGTTTTCTTCCCTAGCTTCCAGGCATTCTGAAGTTTTCTTCTTCCCTAGCTTCCAGGCATTTTCAAGTTTTCTTCTTCCCTAGCTTCCAGGCATTCTCAGGTTTTCTTCTTCCCTAGCTTCCAGGCATTCTCAGGTTTTCTTCTTCCCTACCTTCCAGGCATTCTCAGGTTTTCTTCTTCCCTAGCTCCATTTATGTGGAGCGTTCGTTGTGCACGTCCCTGTGAATGAGCTGTTACTATAGAAACGATAACGTATTAGAACGAGTGCATTAATATAAACCTGTGATCTGCAGCTGCACTACTGTCATTAGTAGAAAATATAGTGACCTGTTTCTTCTCTCTCTCTTTCTCTCTCTGCAGCACATCTGTGTGATCAGTGAAAGGGGGAAGCTGAAGTATAAATTGTGAGAAACAGACATTTTACCAGGGTTTGTTCTCGTCTCACATTGATATAGCACTTCAAACTAACAAAAGCTCATTGTGGCGTATCTGTCATGAGGTTTTTGTAATTTTGGGAAAAGGTAATTCACCGTGGACTGTGTTCAGAGTCGACTTAAGTGCGTATAGTGGGGATTTAATACTGAAATTACACACACTGTTACTCAGACTTCAAATATAACTACAGACTTAAGTGCGATTCAGAGGTTACGTGAGAGTTATGCATGCAGGGGGCGGAGTTTGTCTAAATCGGAGGCGTGTCTCAGTTTCATGTGATTCTGATCTTGAACTTAAGAGCTTTTTTCTTCCATGATATCATATCCCGAGTGAGGAGCAGGTGTAAGTCCAGCACCACTGTCTGATAGTTTGATGTAACTACAATATGTCATGCTGAAACGTATGTTTTGGCTGTAAATACACTCAAAAACAAAATTTTTAATTTTAATTTAAAAAATTAAAAATTAGAGTCACACAGCTCATATCAGAGGAGACACATCTGAATCAGACACCCTGTTTATTCTGGGGACTGAATTATTTATGGATAAAATTATGAACGACACTTAAAGTGAGCTGTAAGTGCAGCAGATGAGTCAGCTTATCCTTCAAACCCATCCTTCAGACCCATGGCACATTATTTTTAAGAAAAGTGCATCAAATTAATACAAGGAACTTTCCCCACATAAATATTGACTTAACTTTTGAACTTACGTCACCTGAATACAGCCCAGGATTTTGCTTTTTGGTGGTTTTATTATGTTTTATATCATTTATAATGTTTCTTGTCAGGTTTTGCTGTGAATGATTTAATGTCATATTAATAGAATAATGATGGAACAGCAAAATGACCAAACATTCAAAGATTTCTCTGTGAAGGAGCCTTTGTTTGGGATTCTCATCATACTGGCCCTCGTAAAATTCTAATTTATTGTTGTTATTACCGAGAGTTCTGTGGAAATTTATTGCCAAAACACAAGGCTATAAAGCGAGATAAAGATAAAGCGATAAATACAGTCAGGGCTGATGTGGCCCTCAGAAACTTCCTTCAGATATCTGGTTGTCTGCTTAACTTCAGCTGTAGTATAAACAGTCTGATTAAATAGCCTGTGTTTTCCTTGAAAGTGAAGATGAAACATCAGTGCTGAAGAACATCAAATGAACTTTCAGTACATATCACTCTTTAACTAGACAGAACAACTATTTATGAGTACATTATAAAGGTTTTAAGGTGTTTGGGGAATAGAAATGCATCTGGGATGGACAACAATCCTGTGTGTGGTATTAGCTTCGAAGATAAAGATCTGTACCACTGACCAGAATGTTGTAAGATCTAATTCCTTTCCTGTTATGCTTTAGATTCACGGTCTAATGGTTCTGAGCTTGGCCAGATCTAATGTTTGGCTGAGAGAGTTTCTCTCACATACAGAAAACATTCCATGACTCAGCCTGGGTGTGAGAATAGCATAACCATCAGAAGTCATGCGGTTGGGACTGGAGAATGCTGTAGGTACGCCATCAAGACCTCCAGATCCATCACTGAGACTGCTTTCACAGGCTTTTTCTTTTTTTTTTTTTTACAAACGTTTCCTGTGTACCAAATATGAGAACTGAAAATTGAATTATGTTTGTAAAACATGCATCGAATCACCCGGAAATCAAGGCATATTAGAAGACAAGGGCAAGTGACCACATTTAAAATAAATTGAAGAAGTTGCTAAAAGTTGCTGAGTTGCTTATTCATTCGTTTGCTGTGATGATTTGCATGTTACAACATCTAACATGAAGAAGCAAAATATTGCGAAGGACTCATAACAGAATAGAATTGAATAGTCATAATTGTAATATATTTCTAATACAACGAAGTCATCTTTCTAGCTAACTATTTACAAATGTACAAGATTATATATTTTCTATGAAGAATGCAGATAAATTGAAGCAGTAGTCGTGAGGAGTCAGGAAACATACATGAAGGAAACAGTTACAGATGAAATAACTCACCTATATTAGTGGAAATATTACCAAGAATAGAATTTAAAACCAAGGGCAAAGCAGTGTGTGGGTGGGACAAGCAATGGTGATCAGTGATTGGTCATCGGGAACAATGGTGACCAATGTTTAGTCTTTAGGAACAATGGTGATTAGTGATTGGCTGTTGGCTTTACACACTGGTGGTGAATGGAGTGAACCTGCTTTCTCAACTCTTATAACCAGCAGCAGTGATGTGAGCTGGAGAGCTGTATTGAGGGCAGGACAGTCACTAACATCTGCTAAAAAAGTCACCTGATTTGTCACATTGCTCTTTTTTTTAATGGCCAAATCTAACAAAAAAATCCACTAAATTGTCATCACTGCATATACCTACCTGTGCACATGTTGAGAGTGTGTTACTCATGATTCTCTCAGAGTGTGTTCTGGTGGATAAGGGCATAACTTCCACACCTTTTCATGTCTTTTCCTGGTGCCTGTTATCATTGCATGCTTTCATTCAAATTATTAAGCACACCAAAATGTCCTTGAGAAAGCATAAAGCAAGGCTGCTCACTTTTAATGGATGGGATGTTGGTATGCCATTACTGATATGTTTAATTTGATGTTAAGTCATCTGATTATGATACTTTTTACACCTGGCTGTTTAAGCAGCATAAGCAAATAACATCATATCATAACCAAAACCCCTCCCAAAGTTAGGAATAAATCATCAATACCAGCCTTTTTTGCTTCCACTTGATCAACTTGGGGCCTCTGTTCGGCAATCCCCAAGTGATATGCAAGGGTAGCTAGTTTCTTCCTTCTCCCACTCGCACTTCACCACATTTAAAGTCAGGCCTGATGCTTGGATCTTCCCCAGGGTCTGTCTCAGATGTTCGGGATGGTCTTCCTACGTGTTGCTGTGGATCACTACGTCATCAAGGTAAGCTGCAGATCATCCCTCACCACCTGGGAGAACTTGGTCCATCAACCTCTGGAAAGTGGCAGGTGCCACCGTATAACTCAAAGGGAAGGACTGTGAATTGGATTAGCGCTAGTGGAGTCCGGAACGCAGTGTAGGGTCTGGATGCCTCATCAAGGGGCACCTGCCAGTAACCTTTACAGAGATCCAGTGTGGTGATAATCTGGCCTGGCCTATCTTCTCGAGTAGGTCATCAATTCGTGGCATTGGGTAAGCATCGAACTTCGATTGGGCATTCCCCTTGCGGAAGTCGATGCGTATGCGGAGGGTTCCATCTTTCTTTGGGACCCCCCGAAAACACAGTCCATTATAACCAAAACCCCTCCCAACACATTACATCATAACCAAAGCCCCTCCCAACACAGTCCATTATAACCAAAGCCCCTCCCAACACAGTCCATTATAACCAAAACCCTCCCAACACAGTCCATTATAACCAAAACCCTCCTAACACCTTACATCATAACCAAAGCCCCTCCCAGCACATCATAACCAAAGCCCCTCCCAACACAGTCCATTATAACCAAAATCCCTCCCAACACATTACATCATAAACAAAGCCCCTCCCAACACAGTCCATTATAACCAAAGCCCCTCCCAACACAGTCCATTATAACCAAAA
>CM075003.1:31020526-31033810 GCA_037576675.1 Pangasius sanitwongsei | reverse complement strand
AACAGACATTTAAATTCAGACACTGTAGAAGCAGTTCTGATAGATAGAGGCAAAGTGTTCCATAATTTGGGACCAGCGACGGAGAAGGCTCTATCTCCCCTACGTTTTAGTCTTGTTCTGGGAATCCCCAACATATGTGTAGTCTGAGACCTGAGTGATCTGACAGGATTGTGGACAGTAAGCAACTCTGAGAGATATTGAGGAGCAAGACAATTTACAGCCTTGTGCACAAAAAGCAGAATTTTAAACTCAAACTGAAATGCCGTGCATGAAATATTGAAGTGTATGAGATAATGAAGTATATGGAATCCTGCACCATTCGGAATACTGAAGTGTAGTGAGTACTGGAGTGTACAGAATATTGATCTGTAGGGAATACTGAAGTGTAGTGAGTACTGAAGTGTACAGAATATTGATCTGTAGGGAATACTGAAGTGTAGTGAGTACTGAAGTATGCAGAATATTGATCTGTAGGGAATACTGAAGTGTAGTGAGTACTGAAGTGTACAGAATATTGATCTGTAGGGAATACTGAAGTGTAGTGAGTACTGAAGTGTGCAGAATATTGATCTGTAGGGAATACTGAAGTGTAGTGAGTACTGGAGTGTACAGAATATTGATCTGTAGGGAATACTGAAGTGTAATACTGCCGTGTATGGAATCATTCAGTTCTGCTAGTAAATCCTGGCCCCTCTCAAATACGCCTGAATCACTTCCTGAGCTGATTAATAAACACGTCCTCCACTAAACTGTGCAGTGAGAGCAGCACTAATCTCCCACAGTCCTTAACACGCTTTATCCCACCAAGACACACACTGCCACACTCAAACACACATTTACCATGTAACATCACTTAATGCAGCTGTAACACACACACCCAACCTCCCTCTCACATGCCTGTATCCGCTTCCCGCTCCTACACATCACACGTCAGTGCGGGACAGAGAAGGTGTTCTGAGCGTGAGGCCAGAGGAAACAGAGGTCTCTCACATCCACTCGGCAGATCCGATGTATAGACGGGGATTAACGCCAGGGGAAAGCCTGCTCTCATCCTAGGGATAAAGGTGTACTTTAGTGAAAGTGACAAAGACGTCCTTTGTGGACGCGGCTCAGCCTCCGTGTCCCTTATCGGACATCGGCACTTAGGAACGGTTAACTTTCCTCTCCGATAAGCTCTCTGCACCGCCATTGTGTGCTGGAACCGCCCGGGATCCGCTCAGGAAAACGTTCTCATGCACAGTCCTTATGGCGCACCATTGAGTGAGGAAGAAAAAAAAAAAAGGAGAGAGTCTGTTACAGGTACTATAAACGCACAAAGCAAACAAAAAGTGCATTGTAGCCGTGAGCTTCTGTGCTTGTGCACTCGGCATAACACGACTGAAACGCAGCCGATCAGCCAGGAAGCGTCTGCTGTCTGAGGTTCGCTCTTTTTTCACTTCTGTGCTGCAGCTAACAGGTAATGCAGGTCTGTCTGAAAGTGAGAACACGGACCTCAAAACACATCCAGGGGTTGTGTGTGTGTGTGTGGGTCACAGTCATCTACATACACGAGCAAACGTTCACAGTGTAGCTGAACACTGGGACGTTATTATTTATGCAGGCGGCCATCTTGGACACCAGCATCACGTTTTTACTTAGTACAATTTGGTATCATCATTGGCCACGCCTCCAAAGTGACGTTTTTTTTCTCCAAACTATTCGTTTACAGTGTATTGTGTTACACAATCAGAAATCCTCCACACTGCAGTGTTTGTGTTTTTTTTTCTGTATTGGTGTTTTTTATATATTGGTTCTGCTATCAAACTGTATTTTGTTTTTAGCTTCATTTTTTTTTTTGCCGTTCCTAATATGTTATATAATATTACATAAACATAGAATGTTTTTTTTGCATGTGCATAATATATATTTTTCTCTTTTCTGTCCTCCTAGGATCAAACAGAAAGGAATTATGCAATTGTGATGAACAACGCCGCATACCAAATGAAAAAATGTATATAAAATAAAAATCCATATAGGTGTACTGTATAATTAAATATAAAGCACAACATTGTAATAGAAATACAAATAAAATGCAATCTAAAGTTAATTAACTGTAGGATTTCTTTCTTTCTTTATTTATTATTCTTTTTATTATTATTTTTCTTTCTGTCCCTCTTCTAATGCCGTTCTAATAGTCCATAAAAATGTAACCATACATACTGCAAATAAATTCCATATTAGAGGTGAAAAAAAAACCCCACAGAAATCAAAATCATCACAATACGACAGAGTTTTAGAGCCACTTTAAAAAAATAAATAAATAAATAAAACATAAAATAAAAAATGTTGAGAATAAAGTCATAATATACAGCAAAAGCATTTTAACATTTGATATTATGAGTATAATGCTGTAATATTCTGAGAGTCGTAATAAATGGTACAGATCAGAACAGCGTTGTGTTAAAATGAGGGACGTCGAGGATTCAGTGAAATTTTTCTTTTTTTTTTTGTGGCGCTTCAGCACCAGCACTGTTATTAGTGTTATGACTTCTTTTTTCCTCTCATATGTTATGACTTTTTTTCCCCTTGAAATCTTGTGACTTTGTTTTTGAAATCTTGTACTGTAACTTTTTAAGCAGTGGCCCTAAACCGCTCCCACAGAGAGTTACTGTGCACTAACTCGCGTTGAACAGGGTCTGATTTCAGAGTTTTAGCAGATTTCCTTGCTGAGAGAGAGCAGCTGCTGTTACACACACACACACACACACACACACACAGAGTCCATCTCCTCCATTCACCTTTTGTTCGCTGTCTCTCGTCATTAGCTGATCTCTCTCACTCCTCTCGCCCCCCCTCGCCCCCCCTTAATGCCCCCATTGATGCCCCACCTGCCCCCCACCCCCACCCCCCACCCCGCTGGGTCCCGCGCTCCCACCCCGGACGTCATGTGATTCCCATAATCCTCTCTGATAGCTCAAACACCGTTCCTTTAAATTCATTCACTCTGATTTAATAAAGCACTAATAAAAATCCTTAGTCCTGTGTTTTTTTTAATATAATTTGGTATTTCTATTTCCATTTTTTTTATTTTTTGTAAAATTCTTTGTAAATTGTTTTATTTTATTTGTTTATTTTTTTTAATAAAAAATAAGTAAGAAGTAAGAAATAAGTAAGAATGGAGAAATTAAAAAATAATTTTATTTTTTTAAATAATAATTTTGAATAAAAATACAAATACAATAAAAATAAGTTTTAAGAAAATACTTTGGAATTTGTGTATTTATTTTCAATTGTCACAGGGAATGGTTTATTTATTTATTTATTTATTTATTTATTGTAAAACAACAATGAATGAATGAACGAATGAATGAATGAATATCAATTGAAATAAAATCCCAAATTTTTAGCCTAAATTTTTTTATTATTATTTTTTGCTTTTATTTATGTTTTTACTCTTAAATGTTTTAAATAAATAATTAATTATCAATGTTCATAAGTCAAATTTATAATGATTAAATACTTTCAGATTAAATTTGCAGATTGTTATTTGTTTGTTTGTTTGTTTGTTTATTGCACTCCCTAAAGAAACAGAAGACCAGTTGACTGCATCATCAAAAACGGCCAATCATGTTGCAGTATAAAACTACAAACCATGCAATGAAGGCGGAGCATGAAGGTGGGGGTGTTTCATTTAATACTAATTAGCATATTAATAGGATTTGTTTAAACTGGAAACAGTGTTTACGGCGTTTATGTAGCACTATAAACAAATTCATGAACACATTTCTGTAAAACGAAAGGGTGAAAGATCTGGATAGATTTGAACCTGACTGCAGTTTACTGTAACGTGTGTGTGTGTGATGAATTGGATCTCGTTATGAGTCTTAATAACACTCCGCATGAGCGTAAGGATGTGAAAGTGTTGGGTTGTGTATTAAACGTGTGTGCACTCGGATAAGTGCTTAAATCTGCTATTGTTTCTGTGAAGGCTCTCAGACAATAGGCGAGTGAAAGCCCCCTCTCTGAGGCGCAGAGCTTTTTATTTTTTCACTTGGGGTCAGTGGAGTCGCTCTCATTGTCCCGGCTGCATTGTGGCAGTGAGAGACAGCCGAGCTCGACACACTGAGGCTCTTTATTCTCGTCCACACGAGCTGCAAACTCTCTTCTTCATGCATTCTTCAGCTCCAGGTCCTGTGTGGGAGAAACTCCAAGACATCTGGAGATTAATAAAGCTGTTTTACATCACAGCGCTGCTGAATACTGCGTTCTGATTGGTCGGAAGGTGTTGATTCGTTTTCTAAAACAGCAGCTCTGACACGTTTATACTGACGCATTTCTTCTTACATCTTACATAATTATTATTATTTTCTTTAAAACTAGCAAGCTTTAAAATATTTTTTAACTGAAGCATTAGGAAAAAAAACAGGAAAAATACATAGCTAAAAGCACAATATAATAAAGTACAAAGTAGAAATACAATAAAATCTCTCCTAACAAAACATATAATCAAGTGTCTTTGTGTGTAAACATTTCCAGTTCCAAAAATATCTTTTCCCAATCCCAATTCCGATCTTTTCCTTCTGTTACAGGATCGGATCCTGGGTATCTGATCGGTGAAATCTCTGGTTTCTACAGTAAAAAAAAAAAAAAGTAAAATCTCTGACATTTATGGAAGGAGATGTTTATTTAACATTTATGGAAGGAGTCTCCAGTGTCAGCGCTTTGTAACAGTCAGAGGTGTTCAGGACAGAGGAGTTTACGCTTCTTTGTGGTTTCTGTGTAACATGACAAGCTGTGTTTTTTGTCTTAGAGAGAAAAAAGAGAGGCTGATGAGGGAACAGCTGTTTATAGCTGCTATAATTTATGTGAGAACTTGTTTCATGGACGTTCCACAACATTAAATGTAACTCTAAATGGATAAAAAGTATGACTTCATTCTTTAATAAATACAAAAAAATATATTAAACTGCTGTGCTAAAGAAAACTAATCAATGCTGGAATGCAATGTTACCAGACTAACAACCACCAACCAACCAACCAAACAGCCAAACAAACAACAACCAACCAACCAACCAAACAACAACCAATCAACCAACCAACCAACCAACCAAACAACAACCAATCAACCAACCAACCAAACAGCCAAACAAACAACAACCAATCAACCAATCAACCAACCAACCAACCAAACAACAACCAATCAACCAACCAACCAAACAGCCAAACAAACAACAACCAATCAACCAATCAACCAACCAACCAAACAACCAAACAACCAACCAAACAAACAACAATCAAACAACCAAACAACCAACCAACCAAACAAACAAACAACCAAACAAACAAATAACCAACACCCAACCAACCATCAACCAACCAAAGAAAGAAAGAAAGAAACAAACAAACAACCAACCACCACCAACCAACCAAACACCCAACCAACCATCAATCAACCAAAGAAAGAAAGAAAGAAAGAAACAAACAAACAAACAAACTACCAATCAACAACCAGCAAACAAACAACAAATAAACCAACCATACAAACACACATACACACACAGTGGTACATGTTCATGTGGCCCAGTGGCCTAATGGATAAGGCATCAGCCTCCGGAGCTGGGGATTGTGGGTTCAAGTCCCACCTGGGTCGCTCCTCCCTGCTGCTATTAACCAGTTTATACCAATTAATGAAAAAAAAAGGCTTCTGTCTTGCTCTCTCCAGAGCTCCTCTGAGAGAACACTTAAAGGTTCTGTGTAAATCCCTCCAGCAGAGACGTTATCTTTCACAGAAGATCTGAAGTGAGCGCTGCCAGGAAGCTGCACTCAGAAATGTTATCAGGAAGGTTCATTAGAGTGAAGCCACAAAAGAAGAATATCTGCTTTTCTAATGAACCTTTTATTTGATGGATCTTTTATCCATTTTATTGGTTTCATAAAAGAATTTTAAAAAATCCACCATGAAGGATCTCTGTGGAGGAAAATGATTATTCACTTTATTGTTAAAGCCCCATCCACACCCTGACATCATCCTGGCCAGCGAGAGCTAGTGTAACCACGCAACATGCGTGCTGAGATTTTCTCAACTTTATGCAAATTAGGTGTGACTCAATAAGATGACAAATGCTGACACCTGTCTCCAATGATTCCTCAGAACAATCTCATGGCGCATGTGGTCCGACATTTCTTCAGTTCCCCACTCAACTCACAGCTACCTGCAGTTAGTTCTCACTTACCGTCTGACCGTCTGAAATGGAAGAAAAACTTAGAACCATATACGACCTCGCGTTAAATGTGAATAGAGACGAATAAGAGAAAAATAAAGCTAGGAAGGAAGTAGCAGAGATCGCTAGTACCTCTGGAGAGTGTTTGTAGCTAGTCAGTTAGCTTCCACTACTAATATGCTAATAGCTAATATGAAGCCAAGCGCATCACATGTAAATCAAACAACCGATTTTCACACTGATCAGTGCGTTATTTAACTTGTGTTTAAACGAGTTTGAAGAAGAAATACAGATATATAAGTATATGCTGGTAGCTACTTAGCTCATGCTGCTAATCTGCTAACAAAGCTAATACAAAGACATCACAGAGGGTACGTGAGGGTTTATTTTCAGCTCGTGCTCCCGGTGCTGACACACACACCTCTAATATCAACCCGACATCCAGTGATCCTTTCTTTCAGGCTTTCCAAATAAATAAATAAATCAATAAAAACACTTTTATTGCTCCTGCTATTTGTGTCTGTATTTGTATCAGTTTAGAACACATTATTGATTCATTCTGAATAATGCATTCATATTCAGTTACATGCCCAGAGTGTGTGTGTGTGTGTGTGTGTGTGTGTGTGAAAGTGATGTCATTGTCAGCAGAAATTTAGCTCAGCAGGTCAAACGGCAGACACAGAAGCCGTCCTGTGTGACTGAGTGTATTTGGGTTAAAGGTGAACATTTCAGTTTTGGCCAAACGTTCACTTTAATAATGTTTATATGACGTCATGATTAAAGTTTATTGAATGAAATGTTTTCAGAGGCCTGTGTCTCATCCAGCAGTGGGGTATTAACAGTCTGTGTGTGTGTGTGTGTGTGTGTGTGTATTATATAACAGTCATTAGGAGTCTCACTGCACTCACACTCTACTATAAACCCCATCACTGAAGTACTGACGTGATGAAGTGCTCATAAATAAAGACCAGCTTCATTAATTCAAAAATAAGGTTTATAAACAAACAAACAAACAAATAAATAAATAAATAACGATCCCATATGTATTTCTTTTTTACTTTTATTTTTATTTTTAAAAATTTAACATTTTAAATAGTTAAAATTCAAACTTTAAACAAACAAACAAACAAACAAACATCAAGTGAAAAATATAATCCCAAATATATTTCCTATTTTTTTCCTTTTATTTATATTTGTATTATAAAATTTTAAAAATTTGTTTTATTTTAAACAAACAAAAAAAACTGTCAAAAAAATTAAAATACCACATTTATTTTCTGAGGTTTTCAATTAGTTTTATATAAATAAATCTACAAACAAACAAACAAACAAACAAATAAATAAATAAATAAATAAACAGCTCTGTTTAGGTAAAGAAACAGGTCAAGTACTTTAACTACTTGAAGTATGGGCCAGTTAGGCACAATAGGACTTTTGTGAAATTATTTGTGATGATGCTGATTAATAATAATAATAATAATAATAATAATAATAATAATAATAATTAATAATATTATTATTATTATTATTATTATTATTATTACATAAAATATGTGACAATACAAGTAGAAATTTACATGCAAAAGTCATTGTTTTATAATTTCCCAAATAAATCATTGCAAAATGTATGTAATATGTAACATTATTTATTTATTTATTATTTACTTATTTATTTATCAGACAGACAGACAGACAGATAGATAGATAGATAGATAGATAGATAGATAGATAGATCGATAGATAGATAGATAGATAGATCACTTTATTCATCCCGGAGGGAAAGTCACCTCTTGTAGTAGCACAGAGTCAGTAGTATAGTAAAAGTAATTTAACATTATATATGAAAGAAAACAAGAATATATATATATCCAGCCTCAAACCTGTCCAGACGCAGCCCAGGACCGAGTCAGCCTTCTACATCAGTTTGTTGAGCTCTGATGTCTGAGGCCACCACAGACTGGCAGGAGATCTCTAACATCTTGCTGCAAACATTAAAGGACCTGAGCTTCCTCAGAAAGTAGAGTGAGCTCATGGCTTTCCACAGCCTCTGACTTGACCTTCCAGTGCATCTTGTTGTTGAGATGGACACCAGGGTGTCTGTAGGTGTGACCCAGATCAACGTCCTGACCCATGAAGGTAATGGTGCTGGATGTGCTCCTCTTCCTCCTGTACTCCATCACCGTCTCCTTGAAGGAGCAGATGTTTCTTCTCACACCAGTCCACGGAGTTGTTGGCCAGGTCCCTGTTCTCCTCTTCCTCTCCATCCCTGATGCAAAATATTTCTGAAGGTGGCAGAGATGCGAGCTGAAAGTCTGCAGTGTACAGGGTGAAGAGCATAGAGTAATGGAAATGTAATGCTGTTATTTATTATTATTATTATTATTATTATTATTATAAGATACATGTTGCTCTTTCATACAGGGGAACACTCCATAGGACTGTTCTAGCTAATCAAACAGGTCGATTGACCACGCCTATGCCAGGACGCACCTGATTGGCTGAAACAGGACCAGCAACAGGAAATGAATTGTGATTGGTCGCCGTTAGAGGGCGCTGTTTGTCTCCGTAACGGGGGAGGCGTGAGCGCATTTTGTGTGTGTGTGTGTGTGTGTGTGTGCGCTTGCGCGCGCGCGCGGACACTCCGGGAGCGCACAGATCAGAGCTCAGCTCCATCCAGCCCTGCTCTCTCTGCTTCTCTTTTCCTTCCACACTGGAACAAGTGTCCGCGGCTTTTGTGCGGGATTCACGGACTCACGGTGCGGGGAGGATGCACGCACGCATGCACGCACTCACGCCCGCGCGCGCGCGCCTTGACGGAATAACACGATCACTGTAACCTTCTCCAGATTTCATTGGATTTGAGGCGATGACGGATTCATTTTGCGCGCACTTCATATCGTCGGAGTACAAATAAACAAAACGTGTGTGTGTTTGTGTGTGTGTGTGTGTGTGTGTGGGAAAGTGGATCATGCGCTTCACTCCGGCGTCTGTGTGGTTCTGCGCGTTTTCTAACAGGTAGGACAGAGAACATGAAGAACATGTAGAACATGAAGAACATGTAGAACTTAACATCTGCTTCATTTCATTTCTGTCATTTCTTTATGAGCAGTGAATGTATGGAATGATGAATATCAGTATCAGTGTACTGGTGTATATGGAGGATGTTATGAGGATCTGTGTGTAAACACCACACACACACACACACACGCACACACACACGCACATGGACGCACGCGCGGGTTACGGGTTTTAGTGACATCATGAGCATTATAATGACAGCATGCTGTAAATTATTTGCTTTGATGCGTTTAGGAAATGTTTCAGAAGAGAGAAGACGCATCTCCATTCCCAGTATTAATTCCAGTCTGATCAGTCTGCAGCGCACGTGCCACAGCCTGTATGCATTAGGGATGCGCCGATACACCGATCGCACCGTTATCTCACTGCAGTACCGATATCACGATCATCTCATTATTATTTTGGAAATTCTCCAGACTCTCTTCACGCTCTAATGCCAGTGTGATGACCATCTGTGTCCTGAGTGAAATCCGAAATCTGTCTTGTGTGATTACAGTGTAACATATCGCCCGGATACGGCCCGGATATGGCTCAGTGGATCAGACTTTAAATACCTATAATCTGATCTCCACTCTTTACACGTTCTTTAAGGCATCATTGGATACCGAGGTGTTCTTAGCTTTCTAAAATTAGGTTCTACTTCTGACCCTTTCAGAGTGAATCCCTCTGTTCCAGGGTTCTACATGGGAACTTAAGGGTTCCTCTGAAGCACAAGCCAGAAGGGTTCTACATGTTCTATAGGTTTCAGGTCAGTATCAGCTCTGATAGCAAAACACAGTGCTGTACTGCTGTCTCAGATAGACAGATGGATAGATAGAGAGATAGACTGAGAGATAGACAGGTGGATAGACTGAATGATGGATTGCTTGACAGACAGGTGGAGGGACAGATACAGAGATAGACAGACCGATAGACAGAATGATAGACAGACAGGGAGATAGATGGACAGACAGACGTACTGATAGACAGATAGATGAGAGAGTGATTGATAGAGAGATAGACTTACAGGTACCCAGACTGACAGACTAGTACAAACAAACTAACAGATAGACAGACAAACAGCAGACAGACAGACGGACGGATGAATGGACGGATGGACAGATGGACATTTTGAAATAAAAAAATGAAGAGCCTGTGAGATTGTTTGGTTCATCTCTCTGGGAAATCCCCTAAATGCTTTCTGAAACACTCTACAGCAGTGTTTTCCTCTCAGAGAGCGTTCCAAGTAGAACCATTTACTGACACAGAGAACCCTTAACTAGCCAAAGAACCTTTAAAGAACCCTTAACGTAAACTCGAACTGTAAAATGTTTCAGGCCATTGTACACTCTTAGAAAGAAGGTCCGATCTAGAACCCTCAAGGGTTTCTGCAGCAGTCCCTCTGGGGGGAACCTTAAAGGTTCTATGTAAAACCCTCCACAGAGCACTTCCACATATGAGCAGAGCCTAAGAACCTTTAAGATCACAGTTCACTGTGTGTGAAACTTTTCTGAACGACAGTGACAGTTCTGTTCAGTCCTGGTGTTTAGAAAAATTCCACACAGGTTCTCCGTCGTGTCTGAAATAAGGTTCCACATGTCTCTTTACTCCTCCTGAATGAAGTGAAGAGGGAGTGAGTGCTGGTATTAATGGTGTTCTTGTATAGTAGTGTATACAGAGTGATATAGTGCTGTGTTCACGATTAAACCTTTGACTCTGGCGTGTAATATTTCATCGTCTTCACGTCTCCAGCTGTTTTCCTTTTTCCTAACAAGCGCTCTCTTCACACTGTGTCCTTACTCGCACTGACGGAATCGAACAGTTCCCCGACACAGCCTGACTTTGTCCTTTCTTTTTATTCACTATAGATCTGAGTGCTCAGTGAACATGAAAAGAGCAGACGGTGTGGATTAGACCTTTTTTATTCCCAGACTTTTTTTTTTTTTTTTTTTTGGACGTCCTGCTTCTCCTTTCTCTCTCCATGTGGGATGTAACGGAGCTTCTCCTTGGTGGTTTGGAATGAAATGATGGCGACGCGTCGGGGTGATGACGGGGAACGTGCAGCCGCATCGCCAGTGTGTGAGGTAAGACATGAACATCGCATGTGAATATTTGGGATTTGATATTACTCAAACTCAGTATATGACTATACACACGTGTGTGCTAGAAGTACTCTGTGTGTGTGTGTGTGTGTGGCAAATACACAAGAGCACTGTCTGTATGAGTACTCAAGCCCCAAGTTTTTTCATATTTTGTACTAAAATGGACTTAGTTGGGAGTGAAGCATGGTGGTGGTAGCATCATGTCGAACGCTACCCTTGACCCCTTGGTTAGTTCTCTGACTAATCCCCTCTTTACCTGCTCACTAAGGAGGATGGTCTCCTTTAGACAGAGTCGTGGTGTGAACCCAGGTGGGACTCGAACCCTCGACGCTCGGCTCCTGAGGTCGCTGAGATGCTGGTTATATCTTTGAATTTGTAAACCCTCTAGACACACACGTTCTAGCGTATGTTGTCTACACACACCATTGTTAGTGCACTTGGTTTCACTGACTGGTTCGAGTGCACTTGCCTTCTAGCTACACAAAAACTAGCGTTAGGGCATTTGTCAATCTTCTAGCAAGTTCACGTGCACTTCTGTTGTAGCTACACACGCCATTTCTAGTACACTTGTTTCCTAGCTACACTCATTGCTAGTGCAGTAGTTCTAGTGCGCTTTGTGTACTACCTACACACATTAGTTTGTTGGCTGCACACTACTCCTAGTGCACTTGATGTAATAAAGTAATAAATGTTTTGGAGATTGTCTGTGTGTGGTGTAGTTGTGTTTGTTTGTCTCAGAGCCGCTAAAGTCGGCAGTGTGGATTTGGGACGAGGCCATGTGCAGTGTCTTTAACTGCACCACTGAAGTGTGTGTGACAGTGTTTACTCTAACACACAGTGCTTTTCCAAAACCGCTCGGAGTGTGTGACGTGGGTGGGTACAGTGTGTAAAGCAGCTGTCTGCATCTCATAAAGTTCTGAGTTTTGTTACAGAGTGAGAAGAACACACACACACACACACATACACACACACATACACGTGACATGGATGCTGGAGGAGGAACTTCGAGCCTGGTGTGTTAATCAGTTCTGATGATCGTGAGGTCACCTGAGGTCATCCTTCGTGTGTGTATGGGAAGTTAAAGTGTAACTCTGATTCTCAGCAGGGGTCCTAAACACACACTCACAATATGTTTTGACCTTTTTTTTACTCTTCCAGTTTGTTTATGTGTGTTTTGTGTGTTCTGATCACCATGGTGTGAATTTTTCTATTTTTCCCCATGGTTGAAAAGTTGATTTGTGGAGTTTAGGGGTTTAGTGATAATATCGGTATGATCTAATATTGCGATATATTATATTACTGTATATTTTTTGAGGATACTGTGGGTCTCATTATCACATTACATAGCTACGATGTGTGTGTGTGTACGTGTCGAAGACTGAGCTGAATAAATGATTAAAGAAATTAAAGAAATGATCTAATAACACTGAAGAGGAGGATAAATCAATTTAAAAAAATGTAAAAATGTAATGTCATTTACAACACTATAATTACATTTATAACATTTTACAGATTCAGTACAAACTTGTAACATCAAATCAGCTGATTTAAAATTGTTATAAAACAAAAAAAGTGTAAAAACAAACAAAAATGTTATTGTACCACTATAAAAAATGTAGAAAAAAGAATAGAATAGAATACAATATAATATAATATACTGTAATATAATAAAATGTAACATGAAGTCACATGACTTAATAATATACTATAAAAAGATATTGTGATATCTGTGATCATGATGTCCAACTCCAACATGTGGTAAATTAGATAGTTTCTTCCAGGTTTCTTCCTTCTTAGAAGCTAAATACCCTTAATTATCCAAAGAATCATTAAAGAACCCTTAAAGAAAGCTTAACGAACCCTTAAAGAACCCTTAAAGAACCCTTAAAGAAAGCTTAACGAACCCTTAAAGAACCCTTAAAGAA
>CM075003.1:31010229-31020516 GCA_037576675.1 Pangasius sanitwongsei | reverse complement strand
AGCTTAACGAACCCTTAAAGAACCCTTAAAGAACCCTTAAAGAAAGCTTAACGAACCCTTAAAGAACCCTTAAAGAACCCTTAAAGGAAGCTTAACGAACCCTTGAGGAATTCTGGGTAACCCTTCAGGAAAACTGTGTAAGTGTGTGGTACAAACTCTAATGTTGCTCATTATTTTCCTCTTAGCATCTAGAACGTGTCAGAGGTTTAACATTTACCTACATGATACACTCACAGAAAAAGGGTTCTTGAAGGGATTGCTGGATGATTAAGGGTTCTTAGTGTCCTAAAAGATTTCTTCTTGGAACCTTTTCTGAAAGGAAAACACTGTTGTAGGGTTCTACATGCAGTAGCTTCCATACATATTCCCCCCTCTTGAACTGTTCCACATTTGGTAGCGTTACAATCTGGAACTGAAAGGGACTTCATTCGAAGTGAAGCATGGTGGTGGCAGCATCAGGGTTCGCTGCCCTAATCAGGATTGTACATCATGAATCAACACAAAATACTCTGTAATATTGTGGTGGGGGGAAGAAATCATTATAGTTTGTAAAATTATTTACAAATAAAAAATATGAAGTTTGTGATTGCGTAAGTATTCACCCCCCCTTGAAGTGAAACCCCAGAAGTCACAGTTGAATTGAATGATGTTTTTTTTTTCCGTGGATGTACAAATAAAAAGATAGAAAATATGTTGTTAGGTGAAAGGGTGAGTGGTTATTCCACTCGTCCGGTCCTTCACCACGCCCATGTTCAGAGACGGCAGAGAGTGTATCAGCTGCTTGGTGCTTGGTTAATCCCACATCGCGAGGTTTAATTGCGGAGGCTGATTGCCTTCATGTCAGTGATGAATTCGGTCAGATCGATGTTTCCCTGGAGGCTTGCAGCGCCTGCTTCACGTCAGACCAAACGGGCGGCGGCGGAGGGAGGGGTAGACGGGGGTTAGACGGGGCAGACGTCCCATCGCTCCATCCATCTGCCGCGCTGAAGTCTGTAGGGACTCGACGCTTCAGGGAGAACGATAAGGAGGAGAAAATGTGCCGAGAGTGTCGGAGGATTCGTGATGCTGCTCTTTGTTAGTGTGTGGCTCTGGGAGGTGGGGGGCGGGGATTAGGGCGGGTCCATGTACAGTAGCGCCAGTGCGAATGTTTTGGTACCTCGCTATTCAATTCAATTCAAAACACGGGAAATTACAATGCAGATTGCAAACACATTTTATTGCTTTCTGATATTTTTTTTTTCTCTACTTTGACGACTGATTGTAATTTACATAAACATGAGAATTAATTCAGTTCTGTTTAATTCAGTTCAATTCAGAGACCCTTAATTGGCAGGACCATTATAGTCATGACAAAGCATTGAAATGGCAATTTTTTTTTTTTTAAATAAAAATAGCAATAACAAAGAAAAAACAAACTACAAATGCATGTAAAACACTTGATTCTCTCTATAATGTTATATTTCATTTAAGAAAAAAAATGCATCCAGGAGTCTAAATCTGCTTCACACGATCAGTTTTCAGTCTGTTCGTTCTTTACTTTGCACTACTTTTACTACTTTTTTACTTTTACTTTGCACGTAAACTGTTCTCAGGCTTGTCCCTCTGGAGAACACTTAAAAGATCTTTGTAGAAACCACCTAGAGATAGATAGATAGACAGCTAGATAGAGAGATAGATAGATAGAGAGATAGGTCACTATTAATCTCAGAGGGAAATTCACAACAAAAAGGCTGCTTATCAGATTACAGGAGGAATCCATTCAGAAAGTTAGAGAGTCCTCCGCTTTCAAAAAGAACCTTAGAGAAACCCTTTATGTACGGGTACATGCACATTTAAGGAACAACAATACTAAATTAAGAGCATTAAAGGGTTCTCTTCTGCATCTGGAACCACACATCTGGGGACAGTTTCCTGTTTCGCTTTCAAAAGAGACCTCCAGGAAGCTAAGAGCCTTTACCTGACTAAGACAAGGAAGACGTTTTTAAACATAACATATAAAATGTATATAATAAAGTGTATCAAATGTAATTTATCCATTTCATGCATTAATACAGAATCATTCATGAAATAAATGTGATGCATGTGACGCATGTACAATATACTGTACATCATCATCCTAAAGTTTCAGTCAGTGATGAATAATGAGTACAACTTCATCAGCAGCGTATATTTCCAAATCAAGATTCTGCCAGTTACTAAAGTGATAAGAGACAGTAATGCTGTAGAGATAAACACACACACACAGAGGAGTGTATGAACAGAGTCGGTATCGGGTGTTAGTCATTAAGGAGTGTGTGTGTTACGGCAGGAGTGAAATATGTTGCGTCACAACAATAAATATAAAATGTGTGAACCACAGATTCAGAAGGATTTCTCAAACAGATAAACAGTATCTGTACTGCATTATAATAAAGACCTCCTGAGTGAAAAGCAGCAGAAGTGCAGTAGCTGATGAAATAAAAACCAGAAATCACTGCTGTCATGCTCTACTGACACAAACCTCTCAGATCAGATCAGATCAGACCAGTTAGATTAGATGAACTCATCTTGAATTGAATTCACTTCAGTTTAATTCACTTTGATTCACTTTAACGAGCTTTAGTGGTATCACGGTTACATTATTGCTAAATCATTGTAACAACACTTCTTTTACTTTAAACCAATGATAAAAAAAAAAAGCAGTGAGAAAAACAATTACACAAACCTTTCTCTCTCTCTCTCTCTCTCTCTCTCTCTCTCTCAGATTCAAGTAGCTTTATTGGCATGGTAAAAGGCTTTACACTGCCAAAGCATTGGTAACATTAAATTACAGATATATACATTTACACACAATTAAAAAAAAATATTCAATAAAATAATAGCAATAATCTCTGTCTCCATGTCTCTCTCTTTCTCTCTCTCTCTCTCTCTCTCGCTCTCTCTCTCAAATTCAAATTCAAAGGATGCTTTATTGGCATGACAAATATTATTGTTGCCAAACCTTGGATACAGACTTTTGGGAACATGTCAGAACAATAACTACAGAAATAAATAGATAGAAACAAATGTACATACATTCTACAATACATTCAGAGAGAAGCACTAGTGATGAAACTCTCTCTCTCTCTCTCTCTCTCTCCCTTCTGGAGCACTCAGTAGGTGTGGAGGGTAATTAAAGCCCAGCTGCTCCTGGTCATTAAGAGAAACCCCCTACAACCTTCTCACACACACACACACACACACACACACACACACACACATACACCAGCTGAGGCAGGTTGTTCAGGCTTTGCTTTCCCTTTCAATGTCAGACGGTCCGTTCCTATAACAGCACATCACTAAGTGGTTTATTCCTCTTATACCAAAGCAATTTGCCAAGAATTACAGTTTTTTTATTTAGTAAACAATGACATATCATATTTTTGGTCTGTTTATAGTTACAGTTAACGTTTCCATGAACGTTCCTGTTGTCAGTTATAGCAGTTATATCATTAGAGCAGCTATAAACAGTCGTTCCCTCACCAGCCTCTCTTTATTCTCTCTCTTGGAGTTAATAAGACAAAACAAATGCAGCTTTTTTCATTCTCTTTTCTCTTTCTCTCTCTTCTCTGCATCTTCAAATGCAGCTTGTCATGTTACTGAGAAACCGCAAAGGAGCGTAAACTCCTCTGGCTGTTACAGAGCGCTGACACTGGAGACTCCTTCCATTAATGTTAAACAAACATCTCCTTCAGCGTATCACTGATTACAGGTTGCTTAATCTGTTTATGTGGAGCGTGCGCTGTACGAGTCCCTGCGAACGAGCGGTTACTATAGAAACGATAAGGTATGGGAAGGAGCGCATTAATATAAAGCTGTGATTTGTGACTGAGCCTCTTGCCTTTCCGTTGTCCTCTGTTTCAGCAGCTCTATATTTAAACTCTCCTGGTGCTCAGGTTTGCGAGCGAGTTGTTTGCAGGTCTGCTCCTGTATTTATCCAGCATCTCTCCGTACGAGTGCAAGGAGCAGAATTCTTTTCAACGAGGCATGAAGGCCAAAAACTGATCCTGTTATGCTGGAAAATTGGATGTGTGCAACCACAGGCCCATGTGTTCAGCAGAGAGAAACATATTTTCATACCAATCCTGATTTGAGGCGGGGTGGAGACGCACGAGATGCTCAGCTTCAGTGTTTTTCATCATATCTCCTCTCTGAATTTAATAATGCCGAGAATCAGCTGTGCATTAAATATGACATGAGATACGTGAGGGCGTAACTCTCGAGGAATTTAATATAACATATTTGAAATGTTAACTTTCATATGAAGTTGAGTGTTCTGTTAAACATCCATCAAAGTTTGAATAAAAAAAAAAAAAATATATATATATATATATATATATATATACAGGAATGTGATAAAACACTGCTCATGTAATGAACATGCTAATCAGAAGTGGATGAGGGGGAGTGGCCTAATATTCTAATGAGATGTTTGATTGACAGGCTTCTGCAATAAAACACAACAGCACAGAATCAGGAATCAGCCTCTATGGAGTTATAGGGTTGTGTAATAGCTACGCTCCCTTTTACACATAAGGTTAGACTAGCTTTCATTAGCTACGTTAGATTTTAGCCGCTAGGTCAGATTAGCTTTCACACATTAGGTTAACTTTCTCCCTAAGTTAGCTTTTGCTCACTAATGTTCTTTTTACTTTCCAAATTGCTCACATTAGAAGAGGCTAATCGTACAGAAACACAGTTTTCGTTTAAAAAAAAAAAAAAAAAAAAAGTCTTGTGATTGGTGAGGGTAATGCTTACACTAGCATTAGCCCCGCCCATTTAACTTGACAGATGTTATTCGTACTGATGAACTTCATGAGCAACCAGCATGGGTTTTACCTAAATTCCCTACTATAATACAACAACAGTACAACACTAATACTGGAAATAAAGTCAAAATATTAGAAAACCAGCTCTTGTCTAATTCTCCACAGAGCAGATGGCAGAATGTGACCTCTATCTGACCTTGAATGACCTACTGTCACCTAAAAGACTCGATTCTAAAGCGATTCCTGACTGTGTAAATGCTAATCAGTTCACAATGCTACACCAGATCTGGCTAGCACTTATTCAGTGTTAGTGTGTAATTCTGTTATTGCACTTGTGTGTGTGTGTGTGTGTGTGTGTTCTGTAAAGGGAAACTCGTATTCCGTCCTCGTGTGGAATTCCTGCCACTTGAAGGTCACTTATTCATAGTTGCCAAGAAACAGCGTAGTGGCATGTGCTCTGTTATCTAGTACACTGCGCCTCTGCTTAAGCTTCTTCCTCTGTGTGTGTGTGTGTGTGTGTGTGTGTGTGTGTGTGTGTGTGCGGTCACATTTCTACCAGAGGTCCAAAAATTGTCTTGTTTTTCCATGGACTTGTGTGTTGTGCCACCGGAAAGGAGGAAGCCGCAGCTTCTAGCTCGGCATTTTTGTCTTTTTTTGGTCTGACTGCGTTTATTTTTATCTAGCATAGCTGCTAACTCCATTCTTAGCCACTAGCATTGGAGACCGTTAGCTGAATTAGCTGTGATCTTCTGTATGAGCTAACAGACTCTTGTGATTGGCTCTGATTGACACAGCTGAGAATCTCGACCCCAAACCTCAGGGGACTTTTACCGAAATTCCCAACTTCCGACCGGGAAGAGCCATTCCCGTTCACCTGGGAGTTATCAGCTGTGCTATTCAGTGTGGGTTTGTTTTGGCTCCTGACAGGAAGTCGAGCTGCTTCCTGTTGGTCTCTGCTTTTTTTATTCTGAATGAGTTTGTGAATGAATGATGGACAGGATGAATGACAGCCATGTGATTGGCCTCCTCCCTGAGAGCTTTGCAATGAAAAGTTTTAAATCGTGAGTCTAGGATTCTGGTTTTGGGAGAAAATCTCACGTTCACGTACGTGGACAGAGGAACAATAACATTTCTCCAGTTTAATAAATCCTCACACACATACAAGCGTTTTCCAGATGAAATGATAAATAACTGATGTACAACGAGCACTAAGAGCAGCCAGCGAGTGCGTGAGGAAACTCAGTGGATGAGCCATGAGCAAGCAGGAGAACAACAGAAGTGCTAACATTTACAGTTTAACTGGAGCGTTTATGATTTTTTGACATGTTGCATCACCTGAAAGCTTTTCTGCTTTTCCAAGCTGAAACAGCGGACAGACCAAACACAAATAAAATTTCATAAAGCTGATTCACTGAAGCAGAACTTCCAACTTCTGTGCATTTTGCATCGGAGCTCCACATTTTAACCTTGGAGTGCTACACCAAATGAGCAGTCTTATTTCTCCTCCAACAAAAATGGCAGATCATATGATTCTGGAATGATTGACAGGTTCTTAGGACTCCCTGTCCCTGGAAGCCCCGCCCCCTTCCCTAATCTCTCGTCTCCTTTCGTCTCATTTTGAAAGATGCGTTAATGTCACGTCCTCGCTTTCTGTCGTGTTAAACGGAGAATGTTTTGTTCATTAATATGAAATAGCTAGCTAACTTAGCTAACATCAGACACGTATAGAGTTAACGTCAGTAGTGAATAACACGTTTCTGACGGGTCCACAATCAAAACGTGATTGAGTGTAAAAAAGAGGCGCCAATAAATATTGCAAATTGTAAATTGCCTCCACAGACATACACTAACACCCACCCACCCCCAACCGCCCCCCTCCCCCAACTCCCCTCGGTGATGCTGTACAAAGAAAGCTCCACTTTCTCCATCTTTCTGTTTGCTTAAAGAAGAAAAGAGTCTATGGACCTGTATATCATTTCGCAGTTTTGTTTTCTGTAATCTTCCACCTTTTCCACAACACTTCAGCACTCCCTACTGGTGGAGTGTAGTTTAGTATTTGTCCTGTTAGTGTTGCCGCAGTTACACATTGTGTAGTTTTCGCTACAGTTTTGATCTTTTAGGGTTTGTTTTGTAAGTCTGCCGTTACCTAAAATGCGTCATACAGAAATGTTGAACTTCATAAGAGACTTTTCTTTTCAGCGTTAAAGCTATTAGCACCATGTAAACACTAGTGCTATTTCACTACGTGATGCAGCAAACTGTCACAACTACCGTACGCAACTTACGCCGCACGTGTCGCGTGCAGAACTCACGCTTTGTCAATTCGTCAAAATTCTTTATCAGCGACTGATTTAGTGTCACTGAGACTGAAGACATTCGACAGTAAAGTACGTGTCATTGTGAGAAACAGTTGATTAAAATCTCAGAGTGTGAGCGCCGCTACGACGCTCGTCTGAAATCCACCAATCAGAAGACGGCAAACTCACGGAACAGCTACAGATGCGCTAGCGACGATGGGGATAAATGAAAAAAATCCCCTATGAAGTGTGTGTGGGTTTAACGCGAGCCTGTTTTCTGCTCGAGCTGATTTCCGGATGATTGATGACGTAAACAGAACGCAGACATTTTGTTTAATCGCAGGTCTATCGTTAGAGGATCTTCAGCGGATAATCGGAGACGGAGATCACACGCTATCACACAGTTTCACTGGGAATCTCGGACAGTGTGACGAGGAATAATCGTAAACGTCTGCTGAAATGACCCAGTGTAAAACGAATAAACACTAATCAAATCTGCGCGGTGAAAAATCCAGCTGATTTACACGGAAAATCACGCAGGAACGCTAAAGAGGAACTTATTCCCCGTAGCAGTTCTTTTATTCGGGTCATTTCTCACCCGGAAAATGTGTAGACCTCGGAATCACGAGCCAAAGGACAACAAGAATGTTATTAGGACAATCAGTAACACATTCGCCAGGATCTAACGTTACAAAAATAACGTTTCTGCAATGTTCCAAAAACGTGATGGAATTCTGATTTACTCTGCGATGTTCTTACCACAACAACATTTTTATTTAATGATTTATTTATATTTAATACAATTTAATTTTGCTTTTGCTAAAAATGTTGGAGCAACATTGTAGGACGTTTATAAATATTATGTAAAAACATTCTTTAAACTGTTTCTAAAGCATGGAAATAAAATTGGAATAAATTTATTTATTTTTATTTATTACATTTGTTATTTATTTGGGCAGCAGTGTCATAGGAACGGTTCTAACTTTTTGTAAAAACATTTTGGAAAACCTGAAAAAAATATATTTATACATATTTATTAGATATATGACATGTAATAAATATATATGTGTTTGTCTTTTAATTTTTTAATTTTTTTCAATTTCTTATCAATTTGGTCTGCAGACTTTCATGAATAATTAATGATGGATAAATGAACAAATAAATAAACAAATGAATACATTTTATTTACATATATTTATGATTATTATATTTCTAAATAATTATTATTTACATATACATTAAAAAAAAATTAAAGAAATGTTGCCGTTATCAGAAATTTGCTATCTAATGTTAAATCTTAAATAAATTTGACATTTATATTACAATTTTAAATAAAATATTGCGGTAAAATTTTGGCTGCTTTATAGTTCAGAAATTACTGTAAATTTACATTTTATTAAATTAAATTAAATTATGAACATGATTATTTTTTTGGCCACATTGTGGCCTTCTGTGTGAGATCAGGTGGTAGTTTTATACAGATAGACAGATGTGTGTGTTTGTGTGTGTGTGTGTGTGTTTGTGTGTGTGTCCTGGTCTTCGTCCTCATTCCACCCTCATCATCTTCATTCAGTCTCTTGTGAATTCTCAGCTTGTTTTTTTCCACAAATGGAATCTGGATCCAAAAATAACGTGTACATGCTGCTCTGCATGGCATTGCTCCTGTGTGTGTGTGTGTGTGTGTGTGTGTGTGTGTGGGTGTGTGTGTGTGTGCCCTGAGGCAGTGCACTGAGTTCAGACCTCAGTGTTAGCTCATACAGACAGAGAGGACGAGGAGGGGTTTTATTTTAGATTCATTCACACTATACACACTTGATTTTCTTTAACGGTCGAGCGAGCTTCATATTGAACACACTCTCTCTCTCTCTCTCTCTCAGTGAATTTTCATGAATCACATTTATAGCACATTTATCGTCTAAATTTTAGTTAATACTATTTTTATTTTCTATATCAGCTGCAGACAAATCATACATTTATTAGCTAGCTCACAGTGTCATGTTCTGACCCGGAAGTCTACCACACGGCGAGAAAGTGTTAGGGAACATGATATAATGAGGCATGGTGAGCTTGTTAGCTAGTTAAAGTGCTAGCTAGTGTATGTAAGCATCATGTAGCGCATCGTATTTGTGTCGGCAAGTCGTTGTTAAACGTTTCGGCTATGAGCTATGAGGCTAAATTATCCCGCTAGTAAAAACCAGCAGGTGTGTGTGTGGTAGAGCTGCGCGATATGACGATATAAGTATTCCACGATACACTTTTCTATCGCGGATATCGCCAGTATCTCCTTTTATAACATTTAGAAACTGATTAAGAATAATATTTGTTAAATTTGTACTGAATCTTTCCAAAGTGTTACATTTTTAATACAATTTTCAGTATATTTCAGTGTTAGGATTGTCCAGTGTTTGTCTCAGATTTTCAGTTTTATATGCAGCATGACACTTTTGCTTGTTGCCTGTATATCATGGTACATATCACTGAAACGTCTTCAGGTATCGTGATATGATAATATCGCCATATCGCCCACCTCCAGTGTGTAGTGCAGCAGGAGGTCAGATTGAGAACGAGTAGCGTGTGTTATAGCATTGAGGTGCGTCACACTGCTGTTACGTTTAAACCTACACGAAAGTTAAAGGAGTAGAGTTTTCTTTCTTTTCTCTGGTTGTTGAAGCTACAAATAAAAAACGAAAAGCCTGGACGTGAAATCTGCTCATCTCAGGTTACAGATTTGTCCTCTATTGTACATATAAACTTAAAAAAAGGTTTTGTGTGTCTCGAGAGTTTCTTCAGGAGTCAGTGATGAGGAGCTGAACACATGCTGATTAAAACAATTAAAGCAGATAAGCGAACACGCAGAAACGTTCTGCAGTGTTGCGTGTTTCTGAGTAAAACAGCGTATTTCAGCAGGAGTAATGTACGCCGTGACGCTGTTCTCCTCCTGCACAACCACATGCTAGATTGGTCATTCGAGTAAATTTTAACACTGTCATGTAGACTAGTGAAAACTACTGAAAGGTTCTCCTCATACTCCTCATACTTCTCTCTGACTCCCCATACTCCTCTCCTCATACTCCTCATACTCCTCTCCTCATACTCCTCTCCTCATACTCCTCATACTCCTCTCCTCATACTCCTCTCCTCATACTCCTCATACTCCTCTCCTCATACTCCTCTCCTCATACTCCTCATACTCCTCTCCTCAT
>CM075003.1:31000102-31005102 GCA_037576675.1 Pangasius sanitwongsei | reverse complement strand
TGTGGTGTGTTGGGATGTGTTGTGGTGTGCTGTGGTGTGCTGTGTTGTTTGTATTGTGCTATGTTGGGATGTGCTGTTTTGTGGTGTGTTGGGATGTGTTGTGGCGTTCTGTGTTATGTTTTGTTGTGCTGTGTTGGGATGTGCTGTGTTGTGGTGTGATGGATTGGAGTGTGCTGTGTTGTGCTGTGTTGGGATGTGCTGTGTTGTGCTGTGTTGGGGTGTGCTGTGTTGGGGTGTGCTGTGTTGGGATGTGCTGTGTTGTGGTGTGATGGATTGGAGTGTGCTGTGTTGGGATGTGCTGTGTTGTGGTGTGTTGTGGTGTGATGGGGTGGAGTGTGCTGTGTTGTGCTGTGATGGGGTGGAGTGTGCTGTGTTGTGCTGTGATGGGGTGGAGTGTGCTGTGCTGTGCTGTGCTGTGTTGTGATGTGTTGGGATGTGTGCTGTGCAGTGTAGAAAGAGGGAGAGAAACAGAAAGAGATAGAGAGAGAGGGAACTAAAGTTAAATATCAGTGTTGTAACTGAATACAAATGCATTATTCAGAATGAACAGATAATGAGTTCTAAACAGATACAAATACAGAGATGATTAGGAAGTACACCATTTTTTTTTTTTTTACCAAGGATTGTTTTTGCGGAGGATCACGGGGTGTTTGGTTGAGATGAGAGCTGTGCATTAGGACGGGGATCCCACAGGACGCAGCAAAGCAGTCGCCTGAGCTGGAGGTGTTTACTGTCATGCAGGCAGACATGAAGCTCACGAGACAAAGACCTCCTTCATTAACCTTAACATTAACGTTAATCCTGTTAGATACATTTACATCCTTCATCTGTTGTAACTTTTAACTAAGTCAGGCTACTAGTTTGTTTATATTTTTGGAAGCTGACTAAATTAGTTAGAAATTGGCACAGGGAGGTAGAAACAGAAATAATAACTGCGTGAGCGGGATGAGATAAAAAACCTCACACACTTCTCTAGTTAAGAATGATTGTGTACTGGAGTAATGTAGCTGAGGTTGAGGAACCGTTGACATTTCTACATCTTCACGTGCATATTTAGGCCACGCCCTCTTCGGATTTAAATCTGAATACACATACAGATACCCCATATGGCCAAAAGTATGTGCACCCCTGACTATCACACCCATATGTGGTTCCTGCTCACACTGTTCCCACAAAGTTGGAAGAACACAACTATATAGAATGTCTTTGTATGCTGTTTCATTTCCCTTCACTGCAACTAAGAGGCCCAAACCTCTTCCACCCTGATGACGCCCCTGTGCACAAAGCGAGCTCCGTGAAGACATGGTGTGTGAAGGTTGGAGTGGAAGAACTCGAGTGTCCTGCACAGAGCCCTGACCTCAACCCCACTGGATGAACTGGAACACCGACTGCACCCCAGACCTCCTCACCCAACATCAGCGCCTGATCTCACTAATGCTCTTGTAGCTGAATGAGCACAAATCCCCACAGCCACGCTCCAACATCTAGTGGAAAGTCTTCCCAGAAGAGTGGAGCTTATTATAACAGCAAAGGGGGAATAAATCTGGAATGAGATGTTCAACAAGCACAAGTAGGTGTGATGGTCATGGGTGCACATACTTTTGGCCATATAGGGTATTTGAGCACTAAACAGATCAATATACAGATACAGATGCATTGCATTACACTCTAGTGAATGTTTTCTGGTGTTAAAATGATAAACGGCCTGAATAACTGATAAGTATTTATGAGTTTAATAACTGAGCACAAGCACCTTATAAAATGGTGAGTTAGCGCTGGAGAGAAGAGTTCAGAAGGGAGTTTCTCTGATATTCAGGTTCTCTCAGTGTCTCTTTCTCTGTCTCTCTCTCTCTTCTTTGTAAAAAAAGAAATTCCAGGCCTTTGACCCCTACAATGGTGGCCATTTCCATATGAAAGCACCCGTTTGGCAGGACGGAGGGAGCTGCTTCACGAACAGAGTGCACACTTCAGCCAAGTCGATTCTGTTTACACACTACAGATCACACTTAGTGAACATGCGCCTCTGCTTCAGATACCTCAAAAGTGTGCTAGTGAAACGCTGGGGTACTTCTGAAGTTGGGCCATGTTTGTGTATGTGTGTGAGAGAGAGAGCGGTGTAAACACACTGCAGAGAGAGCGAGAGAATGAGAGAGGAAAATGAGAGAGAGGGAGAGAGAGAGCTAGCAGAAGGCTGCAGGGTCTCTGAAGGAAAAAACCTGAAAAGACGCAATGCAGGCAGGCTCGGGGTGTGGGGGGAGGGCCCAGGGGCGGGGCTACAGGCCAGCGCTGAGGTGGGAGGGAGGGGTTTTTAACGACTGCGTAACTAAGGGAGACGTGCTGCACGTGTACACACACACACAGCATGCACATACAGAGAAGAGGTGGCGTGTTGCTATGACAACAGCATTCGGGCAGCAAAGGGCGGAAAGGGCGAGCGGCATTATCAGAGAGAGAGAGAGAGTAATGGAGGGAAAGTAAAGGAGTGAGAGTTCGCGACAGAAATGCAGAGAAAGATGGAGAAAGACAGAGAGAAAGAAGAGATGAAGGGAAAGAGGGAAATGAGCATGAATAGACTGAGGTAGAGAGAGACAGAAGAAGGCGTGTGACCAGAACCTGGCTGACGAGCACTCAGGACGAGTTAGCAGTGAGGGTGAGAAGTAGCTGAAAATCTTACTCGTGTAAAATTCACAACATTGGGCCTTATTTTCACACTGGATACGAACAAATTTATTTATTCCTAAATCATTCACAGTCAGGGAAACTTGCCCTAACCCCAATCAGTGATTAATGATGATGATAGGATCAGGAATCGCGGATAGGTTCCAGTTATCATGATAGCTATAAAGTGGGACAATTAAAACGTCAGTTGGAAAACGTGGTGCCTGCAGCTTTAAGCTCGACAAAAATAAATGACGTTGTATTTTGTAATACTGGTTGTGTTTCTTTTCGCCTGTTTTGTATCCTATACGAACCTTAATAACCTGCTTAATAACCATCTTTTTGAGCTAATCGCAAAATGGACTAAACGCTAATGTTAGTGATTGCAGCTACAGCTAATGCGTCACCAGCTTCTCCATGGATCGACTTCAAATCGTATAATTGTTGATACGTTTCCGCAATTTAATATACAGGTTACACTGTCAAGTTTAATCACGTTAAAATTTTAACACACCAATGTAACGAACATCATTTCATATTAATGACTTGAAAGAAAAAATATCCGAAACAAATCCAGAAGACACACAGCTAAATTAATAGTTAGGACGAAAGGGGGAGGAGTTAGTGTGTGTCTGTGGTAGCTGATGCGCTGCAGTGGCCGAGCTGCATTACTGGAAGATTTAACAAAATGGCTTCCATGTTCACTCCACGTGAACATGGAGGCATTCTTGTTTTTTTTTTCTCACTTTGTGGCTCGAACGTGGTGAGCTTGAAAAATAACATAACTCTTAAGTTTCGATTTCCAATTTCCGATGGAGGCGAGTCGAGAGCAGCACAAATCCTCACTGTGCGCTTAACTCAACCCTGCATACGGCCCTGTGTGCGCTCGCTACATAGCATACGACATGGTGTGTGCTGGTGAAGATAGTCTAGTGAGTATAAACTAGTGAGGAGTGCTAGTAATGATGAGTTAGTGACAGAGAAGCCGTGAAAGTGTGTTAGAAAGGAGGAGTCGTGAGGAGAGGAGATGGATTGTATCATAGTGAAAGTGTGTTTTAGACAGAAACATAAGGAAAGGAAAGAACAGTGGAGGAATAAAGAGTGAGTGGACAGAGAGGAGGACTGGCAGGAATACAACAAGAGGGAGGGAGTGTGTGTGTGTGACAGAGGGAGTGTGTGCATGTGACACATGGTGTGTGTGTGTGTGTGTTTGAGAGAGAGAGAGAGAGAGAGAAAGCAAGAGGGAGTGTGCGAGTGAAAAGGAAGTAGAGGGATTGTGGGTGTGGTGTGTGTGTGTGAGAGTGTGAGAGAAATAAAGACAGACAGATTGTGTGTGTGTGTGTGTGTGTGTGTGTGTGTGTGTGTGTGTGAGGGAAACAGTGTCTTTATTGAGTGCAGCTGCACTGGGGTGTGGTCCTCGGTCTGGAGACCCACTGAGCTCAGAGTTTCTCAGCCTCGTGCCAAACGTCTGCTCACCTCTCCCTGTGTGTGTGTGTGTGTGTGTGTGAGGGTCTTTTAAGGCTGTGTGATGTCTTTATGTGTGTGTATGTGTGTGTGTGGGTCTTTTAAGGCTGTGTGATGGGCTCTCTGTGTGTGTGTCTGAGAGGGTCTTTTAAGGCTGTGTGATGGGCTCTCTGTGTGTGTGTCTGAGAGGGTCTTTTAAGGCTGTGTGATGGGCTGTGTGTGTGTGTGTGTGTGTGTGTGTGTGTGTTGGGACCCCGCCCTGCTATGGAGCTTACATCAGAACCCAGACATGTTCTCTATGTCATTAAAGGGGTCCTTCACCCACAAAATGCTAAATACTAACAGTGAGTGAAGGCTAACGGTGAGCTGATTAGCGTGATCATGCTCATCGTGGCGGCAGCGTTTTGCTTAAGTCCCGCCCCTTTGATAAAACCAGCCAATCACTTTGCTGCTAGAGGTGTACTGGGTGGAAAACCTGACCAGTCAGATTCTCACACTGGCTCTGTGACAGTCCGGACTGGTATTCTGTTGAGAAACTCCTCATGATGATGATGATGCGGTTCTAGAATGATTGTTGTACTGGACTACATGCTGTTGTTACATCATCGATGGAATGTTCAGTGTGGTTCTAGAATGTTGTTGTTAAAAGGTACTGGACAGTGCTGTTACATCATCGATGGAACGTTCGGTGTGGTTCTAGAATGTTGTTGTTAAAAGGTACTGGACAGTGCCGTTACATCATCGATGGAACTTTCAGTGTGGTTCTAGAATGTTGTTGTTAAAAGGTACTGGACAGTGCTATTACATCATCGATGGAACGTTCGGTGTGGTTCTAGAATGTTGTTGTTAAAAGGTACTGGACAGTGCCGTTACATCAT
>CM075003.1:30983551-30998685 GCA_037576675.1 Pangasius sanitwongsei | reverse complement strand
AATGTAATCGGAAATTAATTCTCAGCGTGGTTCTAGAATGTAATCGGAAATTAATTCTCAGCGTGGTTCTAGAATGTAATCGGAAATTAATTCTCAGCGTGGTTCTAGAATGTAATCGGAAATTAATTCTCAGCGTGGTTCTAGAATGATTGACGGTGTGGACTAAATATCATCGGTGCATCCTCCGGTACCGTCACTGCTCTTCTATAATGTAACAATGCCATCTAGTACATAGCTAATGGAACGGTACTAGACACAGTTTACATCATTAGAACTCTCAGTGTGGTTCTAAAACGTAAATGATGTAAGGTACATAATCGATAGAACTCATTGTGATTTTAGAATGTAATTAGCCACATCTCAGAATGGCTCTAGAATTGTCAGACGGTACCAGATACCACTGTTACATCATCGCTGGGTTACAACCCTCACTGTGGTTCTAGAATATAATCACTGGAACGGTGAATTTATAGAACTCTTATTGCAGTTCTGGAATGTCACTGTATGTTTAGAAGGTAATAGACGCTACTGTTACATCATGAGAGTGGGGTTCTAGAATGCTTTTGTTAAAAGGTACTAGGTACCATTGTTATGTCATCAGTGAGACTTTTATTGTGGTTCTAGAATGTTTTTTTTTCTAACCTTAACACATTACTGAGGTTGGTTTCCCAGTCCAGCACTAGTAAAAGAAACCCTTCTTTCTCTGTGTGTATGTGTGTGTGTGTGTCACATCCCGTTCTGTTTATTTCCTGCCGTACCCCAGCCGCGGCGGTTCTCCGGTTCTCTTTAATGCTGTTCTGGGTGCTGTGAGGGATGTTGGGGTTCTGACACGCGGCTGTAGTGAAGCAGTAGTGCGTGTGCTGTTTGTGCTTCAGTGCTGTGATGCCTGTTATTATGAATTAAGCTGAAAACTTTGCAGTTTTATGGGACGTTTGGAGTCGGAATCTGGTTCCGAGTGTGTCGGGTAGGTTCGGAGGATCCGACGCGTCTGATCTGAGCGTGCGCAGCGGTATCAGCGAGCACGGGATCTACAAATGAGAGGAAGTTGCCGTGACGACCGCGCTCGCTGATAGCGCTCTGTGTAAACTCTGTAACGTCCTAAACATAAAACTCCAGGAGTCCCTCGCTTTTCATTCATGGGTCACTTTAAATGCAGGGGTGTGTATGTGTTTAGTTTGAAGCTGAAGTGATGCAGGACGGACATTCAGCATTACCCAGTGAACACACACACACACACACACACACACACACACACACACTGCACTGACGTTTCCAGTCACAACATTCCACACGCTTTTTTATAGCGCGGGCCTCGAATGCTTTTAATCAGCAGGTCACGAGGCGGTCCAGCTGTCTTCAGTTGGGCTGGGAGTGGAGCACAGAGGAGGAGGAGGAGAACCTACATGCTAATGATGAACAGATTTCACTGGACCCTGCTCTCTACATTACTTCATCGTCCTCTGAGGGACGGACAGAGAGAGACGGACTGGGGACAGTAGAGAGAGAAATATATTGTGTACATGCACATGACTTTATTAAACTTTATTAGCATATTTTTGTTTTTTATTGTGAAATAGTTCCTAATATTTGACTTTTTTTGTTGTAAAACACAGAGAGAGAGAGAGACAGCGAGAGAGAGACAGAGAGAGAGAGAGACAGCGAGAGAGAGACAGAGAGGGAGAGAGAGAGAGACAGACAGATAGATAGAGACAGAGAGAGACAGAGAAAAAGAGAGACAGAGAGAGAGAGACAGAGCAATAGAGACAGAGAGAAAGAGAGACAGAGAGAGAGACAGAGAGAGAGACAGACAGACAGATAGAGACAGACACAGAGACAGAGAGAGAGACAGAGAGGGAGAGACAGAGAGGGAGAGACAGAGAGAGAGAGACAGACAGACAGAGACAGAGAGAAAGAGAGAGAGAGAGAGAGACAGACAGATAGAGACAGAGAGAGACAGAGAAAAAGAGAGACAGACACAGAGAGACAGAGAGAAAGAGAGACAGAGAGAGAGAGACAGAGCAATAGAGACAGAAGAAAGACAGAGAGAGGGAGACAGACAGACAGACAGATAGAGACAGACACAGAGACAGAGAGAGAGACAGAGAGGGAGAGAGAGAGAGAGACAGAGAGAGAGAGACAGACAGACAGATAGAGACATAGAGAGACAGAGAGAAAGAGAGACAGACAGATAGAGACAGACACAGAGAGAGAGAGACGGAGAGAGAGAGAGACAGACAGATAGAGACAGACACAGAGAGAGACAGAGAGAAAGAGAGAGAGAGAGACAGACACAGAGACAGAGAAAGAGACAGAGAGACGGAGAGAGAGAGAGAGAGACGGAGAGAGAGAGACACGTGAGCTACGTTCATATTCACTCTTCATCTTACAAGAAACACAGATCACCTCTAATCTAATCCTAGCACTAACTATTATAATGTTTTATGTTATTTATATAAATGAATTCAGTGCTGCACATCTTTCTGTAATACATCTGTTCATTTCATTAACGTCTCTTCATGTTTACTGTCTATTTTATTCATCACTGCTTTTCTATTCCTTTATTTGTTGTTATTGTTTGTTTGTGTAGCTTTTACATTAATTTGCTTTGGCATCATTGTTAAATCAGTCATGCAGATAAAGCACACTGTGAACCTGAGAGAGAGAGAGAGAGAGAGAGAGAGAGAGAGTCTCGTGCACACACACACACACACACACACACACACACACACACACTGTCCATAGACTGTACTTTTTGTTTTGTCTTGTTTTTTTTCTTCACTTGTTCATCTTATCATTTGTTCTCTGTTCAGGTTTTATTCCTTGCCCATATAAATGCTTTGGCAATTCACTGTACAATTTGTCACGCCAATAAAGCTCATTTAAACTGAACTGAGAGAGAGAGAGAGAGAGACAGAGAGAGAGAGATGAATAGAGAAAGAGGGACAGAAAGACAGCGAGAGAGAGAGTGTGAGAGACAGAGAGTGTGAGAGAGAGATGAAGAGAGACAAATAGAGAGAGTAAGAGAGAGAGACAGAGACACAGACAGAGAGAGACAACTCTCGCTTTGAGTTATAACATTCATGCCAATAAAGCACTGATGAACTGAACTGAGACAGCGAGAGAGAGTGAGAGAGAGAGAGACAGAGAGAGAGAGATGAATAGAGAAAGAGGGACAGAAAGACAGCGAGAGAGAGAGAGAGACAGAGAGATGAATAGAGAGACAGACGTATAGAGGAAAGGAGAGAGAGACAGTTTGTGTATGCATGCTAAATAAATTGTAAATAAATAAAAATATAACAAACAAACAAACGTCAAATCCTGAGCACCAATTATACCATAAATGGAACTTTAAGTGCGGTTCTAGAAGAATGTCTCGGTCCGGTTCTAGAAGAATGCCTCGGTGTGGTTCTAGAAGAATGTCTCAGTGCGGTTCTAGAAGAATGCCTCGGTGTGGTTCTAGACGAATGTCTCAGTACGGTTCTAGAAGAATGTCTCAGTGCAGTTCTAGAAGAATGTCTCAGTGTGGTTCTAGAACAATGTATCGGTGTGGTTATAGAAGAATGTCTTGATGCGGTTCTAGAACAATGTCTCAGTGTGGTTATAGAAGAATGTCTTGGTGCGGTTCTAGAACAATGTCTCAGTGTGGTTATAGAAGAATGTCTTGGTGTGGTTCTAGAAGAATGCCTCAGTGCGGTTCTAGAAGAATGTCTCAACGTGGTTCTAGAAGAATATCTCAGTGTGGTTCTAGAAGAATATCTCAGTGTGGTTTTAGAAGAATATCTCAGTGCGGCTCTAGAACAATGTCTCGGTGCGGTTCTAGAAGAATGCCTCGGTGTGGTTCTAGAAGAATGTCTCGGTCCGGTTCTAGAAGAATGTCTCAGTGTGGTTCTAGAACAATGTATCGGTGTGGTTATAGAAGAATGTCTTGGTGCGGTTCTAGAACAATGTCTCAGTGTGGTTATAGAAGAATGTCTTGGTGTGGTTCTAGAAGAATGCCTCAGTGCGGTTCTAGAAGAATGTCTCAACGTGGTTCTAGAAGAATATCTCAGTGTGGTTCTAGAAGAATATCTCAGTGTGGTTTTAGAAGAATATCTCAGTGCGGCTCTAGAACAATGTCTCGGTGCGGTTCTAGAAGAATGCCTCGGTGTGGTTCTAGAAGAATGTCTCAGTACGGTTCTAGAAGAATGTCTCAGTGCAGTTCTAGAAGAATGTCTCAGTGTGGTTCTAGAAGAATGTCTCAGTGCAGTTCTAGAACAATGTATCGGTGTGGTTATAGAAGAATGTCTTGGTGCGGTTCTAGAACAATGTCTCAGTGTGGTTATAGAAGAATGTCTTGGTGTGGTTCTAGAAGAATATCTCAGTGTGGTTTTAGAAGAATATATCAGTGCGGTTTTAGAAGAATGTCTCGATGTGGTTCTAGAAGAATATCTCAGTATGGTTCTAGAAGAATATCTCAGTATGGTTCTAGAAGAATGTCTCAGTGCGGTTCTAGAAGAATGCCTCGGTGTGGTTCTAGAAGAATGTCTCGATGTGGTTCTAGAAGAATATCTCAGTGCGGTTCTAGAACAATGTCTCGGTGCGGTTCTAGAAGAATATCTCAGTGCGGCTCTAGAACAATGTCTCAGTGCGGTTCTAGAAGAATATCTCAGTGCGGTTCTAGATTGGTATGGGTGGAATGCACCAGACCTTGCTGTATTATTGATGGAAAGCCTGGCTGTAAGACGTACAGTATGAAACTGTGTGAAATGACGTTGCTGTGAAAATGTCTTGTGGGGAAACTTTTAGAAGTGAGATATATACAGTGAAATATAACGTCAGTAATAATTAGTCATTTATTTTTGTACATATTGTATTAAAAGTATTAGGTAGTATATTAAGAAGAAAAAAAAATTCACAAAGTTGAATTGACCATCAGACTGGAAATTCAGCAGTGTTGTGTGAAGAAGAATTCTGGGTGAGTGGTGTTGATGCTTCCTCAACATTCCTCTTCTTCCTGTGGTGTGGAAACTGCGGACATAGCTGGCAGTCAACATCTCGCTCTGATGCTGGTCTGGCTAAAGGGAGAAAAGAAGAGAGAGAGATGGAGAGAGAGAGAGAGAAACTTAGAGATTAAAGGATGGAGAGATGCTAAACGGCTAGCACTTAGCACCGTGTGTAATATATAGAGTCAGCTAGTGTCTCTAATGCCTGAAGAGTGTTGTCCAGTGTACTGTAGTGTGACCATCTGTCTGTGTGTGTGTGTGTGTGTGTGTGTAAATACAACACAGAAACATTTTGTTTACCATATTTTGTGTATACCATATATCATTTATTTTCTTATTAGTGCTCTTAGTTGTGTTTACTTACTGAAAAAAAAACAAGAGTAGACAAAAAAAAGTTCACATTTATTTCAGCCCTGCTCTAAATTGAGAAAATGTGTTCAAGGAAATGAGACACACACACACACACACACACATGTTTAAATACCTGGGGAAGGTGTGTGTGGCAGTGTAATTTCACTACATGGCCACTAGAGGGTACATCACATGTGTCAGTGCATAGACAGCAGGATTGCAGGTATCTTACATTTACATTTATGGAATTTGGCAGACGCCCTTATCCAGAGCGACTTACATTTATCTCATTCATACAACTGAGCAGTTGAGGGCCTTGCTCATGGGCCCAGCAGTGGCAGCTTGGCAGTGCTGGAGATTGAACTCATAACCTTCTGGTCAGTAGCCCAATGTCTTAACCTCTGAGCTACCACTGCTGGTATCTTATTAGAAAAGCAAAGAATCGTGTGGCATTAAATTATGTACTGAGTTTGACATGCGTAACATTTTTGGTCTAGATCTTGGTTAGGTCCTGGTAGGCCCTGCCTGGGTCCTAGGTAAGTGCTGATCTATGGGTGGATCTCGGTTGGCTTTGCTTAGGTCTGGCTGGACCTATTTGGGTCATACTAATGTCCTTGGTGGTTCCTGGTTGAGTGGTTAAGTCCTGGTTCATTTTTGTTTGGTTCCTGGTTGAATGGTTAAGTCCTGGTTGGTTACTGGTTAAGTTCTGATTTGGTCCTGTTTGATTCCTGGTTAAAACCCTGCTGAGCCTGGGCTGAACATGTATGTGTCCTGCTTAAGGTCTGGTTGGGACATGTATGAGTCCTGTTTAAGACCTCTTTGAGTCCTGGTTAAGTCTTGGTTCCTTGTTGAGTTTTGTTTGGATCCTGTTTGAGTCCTGGTTAAGTTCTTGTCAGGTTTCGTTTGAGGATTGGTTACTGGTTGAGATTTGTTTGTGTCCTGAATCTGAGGTAAGGTTTGGGTAGTTTCTGTTTTGAGTCCTGAGTAAATCATTTTTGAATCCTGTTTGTTTCTTTCTAGTCTGGTTTGAGTTCTGGTTGAGGTTGAATTGAGGCTGGGTTCCGTTTGATTCCTGGTTAAGTCAGGCTTGGCTACTGGTTGAGATTTGTTTGCGTCCTGAATCTGAGGTGAGGTTTGGATAGTTCCTGTTTTGGGTCCTGAATAAGTCCTGTTTGGATCCTGTTTGTTTCTTTCTGGTCTAGTTTGAGTTCTGGTTTGGTTCTTGTTTGTCCTGCTTGGATCCTGTAGTTTGTATTTATGTATTCAGGGTGTTTGAGTTCACTGGCCAGTAACACATTTGTCTGTCAGGCAGATTTAAAGGGATACTTTCCCACAGCAACACACACATCACTGGTAAGTGCAGGAAGTCATTGGATGCTAGCTGGCTTGGTCTGGTGTGTTTGTAATGCTAAGGACCCTCTTTCATTATAAGCAACACTAGCAATTTTCAGACAATAGATCTTTACTCAGAGGCTCTGGCGGAAAAGCACAACACCAAGCCAAACGTCTTCCCTTCTAACCCTGTAAAACCAATACAAAGACGGAATTAAATGCTTTGTGTAAGGAAACTCTCAATTCTTGACATTTTGTGTGTGATACTGATACCACAGTGTTTAACTTGTGGTGTAAGATGTTGGCCTTGAAACTGGCATGTGGTTTAATGGTTCAGTTTCTGATTCCTGCCTCTGAATTGAGGTTTGAATGGCGATCAGTCTTCTTGTATTACTAAACTCATTCTGGTCTTCCGTGCCAGGACTTACGGTGAATCCAATATTTAATTCCTTTTCGAAATGCCCATTGACATGACACACAGCTAGCTAGCAGCTTAGAGGCTAGGACTTGGTGATTTATATCAGTTTCAGTGCCAACATGCTCTCATTTCTGTTTGATAAGTGTTCTTGCCCAGGGAGCACAAGGGTTTGAAGATCTCTGACCTCGTCCGCCACTAATCCTCTGTCTCTTGTTCTCAGATTAAAGACTGATTTGGTGATTAATCAGATGTTCTCACTCACCGGCCCCCTGAGGGCTTGTCTCCTCCCTCTTATCCTGGACATGTGGATCTCACTGGTGGGACCATCTGGCCCTCATTCTGGGGTTGAGATGGGCCAAATGAGCTTTCTCTGCCTCCGCTGAGCCTGCTGTGAGAGCTAGCCAGCTGATTGTGCTGATTATTAGCTTAGCTTAGATCTGGAGTGCACTTGTGGCTTTAGCTACTGTCGATCCCATGGCCTGGCTGGGTCATGTTGTGGTTTAGGTGATGTAATGAAGAAAAAAACTATATTGAGTAACTCAATATTGTATGATTGTTTGCAGTGTTTAGCAAATGCTACGTGACATCAGTTGTTCCCTTAACTCGGCTAATCAGTCATGAAGCGGAATAGGAGTTGGCTGGATCACATTTCTGAAATTTCACTGCCACCAGTTAGAGAGTTTGCTAAGCCTGCTTGGGTCAATAAATGTAGTGTATGTGTGTGTGTGTGTGTGTGTGTGTGAGTGTGTGTGTAAAATCGGGCTGCCTAAACAAATTTCACCATTCAACTATTCAAATTAAAGGCGACCTCCGCCCTGAAACACATTAAATATATTTATATTGAAATATGTGTGATGCGTTTAATAGTGCTGTTTGTTGCTTTCTGGTGTGTTTTTTTTAATTCCAGTGAGAAGTTAGCTATTGTGTGCTGCATTAACGCCACAGAGGGACATTGTTATTGTTAATGTAAAAATTGCAGTTACAATAAGAGAAAAAAAAAACCTTCTTATCATTTTCCAGCAACATTCAAGGTCATTTTAATGAGAAATCCAGTGTAGACGTAGTGGAGACATTGGTGTAAACGCTTTCCCAGAATGCAGTGCAGCTATACGACACCGAGTTACGGCAGAGACTCGGCTCAGCTAGTTAGCGATCTACGAAATGACGAGCGAGATAGCACTGATAGTGATATTAGCATGAAAGTTGAAGCTTTGGAAGTGGATCTGTTTGAGGAGGGGACAGACTAAAAGACTTATCTTGTCGATAAGTCAAATTTTTGTATCACAGTAATGATCTGACCTGATAAAGGTTTCCAATATAACCATTAAAAAATAATAAATAAATAAATAAATAAATAAAGAAAGAAAGAAAGAAAGAAAGGGATGCTATACATTATCAAATGTGGCCATACTAGCAAATATAGCAGGCAGTTTGAAACACTGTGTAGGGGTAGTGTTGACATTTTTCAGCCATGTTGTATTGAATATTATAATATATTGTCGAATTGATTTTCTGCACATGCATAATGTATGGTGATGCAAAAAGCCTGGGTAAAACATTTATCTTTTCACCAGTGACACGTGGAATTGCAGGTTTGCCATGAAAGGGTTTATTTATGTGACAGTTTTTAATGAACTATTGATTCATTTCTTAATTAAACTGGAAAACAGAGTAGCAGAGGAAAGTCTTTTTCTGTGCCAAGTGAGAAACATCGCCTGTGTGTGTGTGTGTGTGTGTGTGTGTGAGGGAGAGAGAGAGAGAACATGAGCCTCCTCACACAGCTTTCACCTGCAGTCTACCTGTCCACAGGTGAGCTTCTTCTCAGCTGATGGCTGACCTCCTCTTTCACCATCTACACACCTGCGGTTACTAATGAGATTCCTGACATTTTATTACACAATCACTTCATTCTTTACAGACAAAAGAGGAACATGTCAGGTTCTGACCCATCCAGGAAGTTGTTCTAGGAAAAGTAAACAAACCCGAAAGAAGCGTCTCATCTCGAACGGGGCTTTGAACGTTATTTGAAGTGCGCATTATTTCAAAGTTCAAAGGATTTCCAGTGAAAGGACAGCCAATCAGCTTTAACTAAACCCCAAGCGAAAGCTTTGTTGTGTTTCAGGACAGCAACTGAACCATGATCATAATTTTACCTCTGCTTTTGTAGCAATTCACAATATTATCAGCAGTCTTTAACTTTATTACACAGGAAAAAAATCAGAACAACCAACACAATACACATCAACCATAAAGACGGGACTATAGCTGAGTGGCATCTGTGTATTTATAAGTAGAAGAAAATGCAAAAAAAAGTCAGAATAAACTGTATTTATTTGCAAAAGGAGGAGATTTATCCTTTTGTTAAGCCACAGTTTTTACAGTTGGGGTTTCCGTTTTTTTCCCTAGAACTTAAGTAAAAAAATTCGTAGGTGTAATAAAGGCATAGCTTCCCAGGCTGGTTTTAGACTGTCTGATTTTGGTGGTCTTTTAAGATTATCAGTGGTTTCAAATCTTGGCTGAATGCTATAACAGACTGCGTGATAATGTGTGTTCTATATTTCAAGATGTAAACAATTATTTTATGATTTGTGATTTTTGTCTGCAGCACCAAAATCGGGTTGGAAATCGTACAGTGTAAACCCAGCTTAAGACAGTGCCTTGAGTTAGCAAAGCATAAGCGAGAGCTTGCTCCCAAAGTGACTCTTCAATATACAACCCCTGGAAATTCCAAACCATACAGCTGTTGCGCCAGCTTCTAACAGTGTGGTTCTAGCTTCTGAGTGGGACTGCCTTTATTTCTGGGTGAAACCTGCAAAAAAGCTGCCTTTAAAAGAAACACGGAGGTGAAGGTGATCATTTGGATGGTCTACGATGGCATTATCATGTATCATTATAGTAATACAGCGTCATGTGTCTGCATGTTGAGTGGTACGGTGGTGCAGTGGGTATTGTTGTTACCTCACAGCTCCAGGGTCCCGGTTTGGTCCTGAGCTTGGGTTACTGTCTGTGAAGAGTTTCACATGTTCTCTCTGTATCCATGTGGGTTTCCTCCAGGTTCTCTGGTTTTCTTTCCACCTCCCAAAAACATGCCAGAAGGTGGATTGGCAACAAATTGCTGCCAGCTGTGAATGAGATGGACTGGTGTCCCATCCAGGGTGTATTCCCGCCTCAAGCTCACTGAAGCCCTGACCAGAATAAAGCTCTTACTGAAGGTGAATGAATGTCTGCGTATGATCTTTCCAGAGATAGTGTCTGAAGTCCTCGAGAGTGGAGCATGCTAAGGAAATATTTATGCTGACCATAACAGGTGTGATTGGCACCATGAATCAGACCAGTAGTAGCTTATTGATTAAGTGTTTGGAAGGCTATAAACCTTAGAACTGTCTGAGAGCCATCTTTGACTCTTACCCCTCAAGTGGCCTAGACGTCACTGACCTTCTAAGAATAATAGGGCTATAACTCTGTATTAGAACCAGACCAACTGTCTCACTGCTGTAAAGTTCTTATCCTGAGCGACTGAAACGTAAATGCAAAGTTCAGAACCACAGCTCCAAGTCCTCAGGGCTGTAGACTACTCTGATTCACCTGATTCAGCATGTCGGCTAATTATCAGTGGCAGCTTAGCGGTTAAGGATCACTGCTTTTAGCTCCAATATGGTGCAGCAGTTTGAATGATGATGACCAGGAGCAGCCGTGCCAGAGCTGGGTGTGGGGTTTACTGACACATGGAACAGGCCTGTTTGATCACAGTGTGTTGGTGAAACAGATTTTGGCCTGATAGTCCAGGAGACTTGTTTTGTAGCTCTCTGGTTTCTCTCAGTGCTGACCAGTCACAAGCCTCTGTCTGTTCATCTAAACAGAGTAGTACGAGATGCTGCTTCCTCCAAGCAAGATGCAGTGGCTGGTTCCACACGTCTTAGAGAACCCGAATGTTAGTCCTCACACTCCCAGAAAAAGACTTGAATAATTAGAGATGTACTAAAGCTGCAAAGTAGGTGTCTTCAGTAGGAGGTAGGAGAGCATACTGCAGTAACATCCAATATTTATATCTGTCTGTCCCTCCATCTGTCTGTCTTTCTGTCCATCTCTCTCTATCTGTCTCTGTTTGCCTTTTTGTATATCTGTGTATGTTTTCAGTCTCTCCATCTGTCTTTCAGTCACTTCATCTGTCTGTCCCTCTGTCTTTCCCTCTTTCTGTCTGTTCCTCTCTATCTATCTATCTATCTATCTATCTATCTATCTATCTATCTATCTATCTGCCTGTTTTCTGTGTCCGTCTGTCTCTCTCTCTCTCTGTCCCTCTTTCTGCGTGTCAATCTGTCCTTCTGTCCCTCCATCTATCTATCTGTCTGTCTTTTTGTCTGTCTCTCTGTATGTATCTATCTGTCTATCTGTGTCTCCCTCTGTCTCTTTGTTCTTCTGTCTGTCTGTCTGTCTATCCCTCCATCTGTCTTTCGCCCTGTATATTCCTCTGTCTATCTGCATGTCCCTCTTTCTGTCTGACTTTCTGTCTCACTGTCTGTCGGTCTGTCATTCGCTCCATTTATCTGTTTGTCTTATTAACTTCAGGACAGAGAATAAAGAGAGGCTGGTGAGGGAATGACTGTTTATAGCTGCTATAACGTAAGTGAGAACAGGAACTAACTTGTGTTCTGTTTTCTGTACTGTTATGGGGAAGTAATCAGCTTGGGGAAGGTCACAGTAACAGTATTTTTACTACAGCAGCAGCACACACACTGTTTATTCCTTCTTGAAAACACGTCAGTGTTTTGTTTTTGGCTGAATACTCATTTCAATCAGTGAGGTCATTTCTAGCTGTTACAGAGAACGTGTAAGTCTTGTGTGAGTTTCGGCAGAGTTATTTGTTCTGGAATTCTCTCTTCTGAGAAGCAGCGCGTTGCCATCATGTGTGGTGAAGGATGTGTTCTTGCACAAACCCAGCGCTCATGCAGCTGAGAGATTCTCTCTGACTGAACTTCCACAAAGTGACGCAACCGAGAAGAAAAGAAAACATTCCTTGCTGATTCTGTAGTGTAGGACACGGCTGTTTGAGCCCACCGCCTCCACGCTGCTGGATCCCTTCCCGAGGTGTGTTTTTAACCTCCCCAGTGAGCCAGCATCATCTGAAAACCATGAACGCCCACTGTGAGTTTATCAGTTCTCCTAAATATCCAGCCCTCAACCCTCAGGAGTCCGAGCTTCACCGCTTTCACGTCACGCACCGCCTGTGTGGTTTTAGGTATTATCAGTTCTCAGCATGGCTTAACCTTTATCGCTATACTTCTGCACTGCTTTATTGAGGCTTAATCAGAACTGCAGTAAAGTGGAACCATGCAGAACCCAGATGTCATCAGGTGTGGTTTCTGCATTACAAGTGGGTGGGTTTTTTATTTTCATTTCAAGGAATCTCCCTGCGTGGGACGTCCCAGAATTCAGGTATTATTTCTGGCATTGTGTAAAGAATAACATGTACAAAATAAAACAGCGTGTGTGATGTTGGTATAGGATAATAATCAAGGACAGGGTGGTGTGATGAAAGCGAGTTACTCTTACCAGCTCAAAGTTGATTATTTTCTTATAATAGATACGACTTTGTCGTCATTGCACAGTACAGGTACTCAGCAACAACATCTACCAGAAGTGCAAATAGTAGCATTGTGCAGATGAACAAAGTGTAGGCGGAATATGTAATATAAGCTGTATATACAGATATATAAAGATAATCAACTACGAATCTTTCAGTGATATAGAGATATTACAGTATATACAGTATAGAATGGAGCTGCAGGATGACTCCAGTGGTGTAACGGTGTAGTGTAGAGTTCAGTAGCAGCGTAATGGCTGTGGGGGAGATGCTGGCCCTGAGTCTGCTGCTTCTGGTGAGAAGGTTCCTGTGTCTCCTCCGGGATGGAAGAAGGTTGAACAGATTGTGACTGGGATGAGAGGAGTGCCTGATGATGATGCGTGCTCTACGCAGACATCTACTCTGGTGAAGATGTTCACTGGCTGGGAGTTGGGCACCAGTGATGTGTTGGGCTATAACAGCGTGTCCCCAAATGTTTTATTCCTCTTACACTACAGCGGTTTGCCAAATGCAACTGTGTAAGAGTGTGTGTGTGTGTGTGTGTGTGTGTGTGTGTGCATGTGTGCGTGAGAGATAAACGAGTGTTGAGAGGGAAACACACCCGTTGGCCAGTTGAGGCCCATTCAGGGGGACCATGTGCTCACACTCCGGCCTTGTTTACGCTCGCCGGGGAAAACACCAGCCCAGTTTCCAGGGGAGCTAATTTCACTATTTTACACACACACACACACACATACACACACAGGCGCATATTTCAAATGACTCAATGTGTGTGGTCATTAGCTTCACTTTCTCCTTTTCTTTTCCTTTCTTTTCTCTATCTATCTATCTATCTATCTATCTATCTATCTATCTATCTATCTATCTATCTGTCTGTCTGTCTGTCTGTCTTTCTATCTTTCTATCTTTCTATCTATCCCTCTGCCTGTCTGTCAGATGGAGCAGTGTTCCTGCAGGAGGGTGAATTCAGACTCAGCACTGATCCACTTCAATATTGTTTCCTTTCTTTTCTTTTCCTGACTCAGCTCTTCAGCCCAAACCCTGACTTTCTCTCTCTCTCTCTCTCTCTCTCTCTCTCTCACACACACACACACACATACACACACACATATTTCAGTGCAGAACAACACAACCGTTCCGAACTCTGCGGCTTCTCGCTGAAAGAGAAAAAGAAAATAAAAACCTGTGGTTGTTGTGACTCAGAGTTGCTGTGTTAAGGAGAGCGCAGTTTGGACACCAGAGACTTGGACAGATGTTTTGGCAGATGTGCACGTTTTTCACCACCACACATACAGGCCTGGTGAATCGAGGGTTGGGTTTTCTGTGCAATATTTCAAAGACACACAAGTCAGAATTCCAACCATATATTTTCTTCAAGTCCACACACACACACACACACACACACACACTGTACGAGGGACAAAGATCAGGACATGAAGGCTAGGTGTGTTTTCCATCCACCTTCACACTCGCCCATTCCTCCATGAAAAAAAGAGGACTTTAGATGTGTGTGTGTGTGTGTGTGTGTGTGATGGTTATAATCATCTTTAATAATCTTTTTGTTTTATGCATATTCATAATTCATTACTTTCTTTATGATGGCGAAAGTGGAGAGATGTTCCTATGCTGCTTTTTTGTAATTTTTTAATTATATAAAAAAATATATTTAAAACTTTTTTTCAGATTTATTATGAAATATGAACTTTTATGATTTCCCTGTTCTCCTGCATGTCCAAATCTGCTGGCTATAATTTGCTCTTCAGCTGTAATTTTCTTCTTGTTTGCGTCATCATATACACCAAGACCCAATAATTACAATTTCAAACTCTTCATTTCCCAAACTGCTGCATTTACATTTATTGCTTTTGGAGATGATTTCATCCAACATGTGACCTACATGTGACTTAAAATCCAATCCTGAGCAGTCGAAGGTTACAAGTTGTGCTCAGAGAGCCAGCAGTTTCTCTCTGGGATTTGATCTCACAACCTACAAAATCCCAGGACAGCCGCTACTGCTATTTTGTTCCCCAGTCTTATCCTGTCTAGGGTATAGTGTGTATGGTTTAGTGTGTAGGGTATAGTGTGTATGGTTTAGTGTGTAGGGTATAGTGTCTAGGGTTTATTGTGTAGGGTATAGTGTGTATGGTTTAGTGTGTAGGGTATAGAGTGTATGGTTTAGTGTGTAGGGTATAGTGTGTATGGTTTAGTGTGTAGGGTATAGTGTCTAGGGTTTATTGTGTAGGGTATAGTGTGTATGGTTTAGTGTGTAGGGTATAGAGTGTATGGTTTAGTGTGTAGGGTATAGTGTGTATGGTTTAGTGTGTAGGGTATAGTGTCTAGGGTTTATTGTGTAGGGTATAGTGTGTATGGTTTAGTGTGTAGGGTATAGAGTGTATGGTTTAGTGTGTAGGGTATAGTGTGTATGGTTTAGTGTGTAGGGTATAGTGTCTAGGGTTTATTGTGTAGG
>CM075003.1:30950871-30983451 GCA_037576675.1 Pangasius sanitwongsei | reverse complement strand
TAGTGTGTAGGGTATAGTGTACAGGGTATAGTGTGTAGGGTATAGTGTACAGGGTATAGTGTGTAGGGTATAGTGTATAGGGTATAGTGGGTAGGGTATAGTGGGTAGGGTATAGTGTACAGGGTATAGTGTGTAGGGTATAGTGTGTAGGGTATAGTGGGTAGGGTATAGTGTACAGGGTATAGTGTGTAGGTTATAGTGTGTAGGGTATAGTGTGTAGGTTATAGTGTACAGGGTAGAGTGTGTAGGGTATAGTGTACAGGGTATAGTGTGTAGGTTATATTGTACAGAGTAGAGTGTACAGAGTATAGTGTGTAGGTTATATTGTACAGGGTAGAGTGTACAGGGTATAGTGTGTAGGGTATAGTGTGTAGGTATAGTGTACAGGGTATAGTGTACAGGGTAGAGTGTACAGGGTATAGTGTGTAGGTATAGTGTACAGGGTATAGTGTATAGGGTATAGTGTGTAGGTTATAGTGTGTAGGGTATAGTGTGTAGGTTATAGTGTACAGGGTAGAGTGTACAGGGTATAGTGTGTAGGGTATAGTGTACAGGGTATAGTGTGTAGGTTATAGCGTGTAGGGTATAGTGTGTAGGGTATAGTGTGTAGGTTATAGTGTACAGGGTAGAGTGTACAGGGTATAGTGTGTAGTGTATAGTGTGTAGGGTATAGTGTACAGGGTATAGTGTGTAGGTTATAGTGTGTAGGGTATAGTGTGTAGGCTATAGTGTACAGGGTAGAGTGTACAGGGTATAGTGTGTAGGTTATAGTGTACAGGGTATAGTGTACAGGGTATAGTGTGTAGGGTATAGTGTACAGGGTATAGTGTGTAGGTATAGTGTGTAGGGTATAGTCTGTAGGCTTTATTGGTTTACAGAAGCTCCAGATGTTCAACTGGTGGGAGTTGAGCGTGTATCAGCTGATTAAATTCAGCATGGGGACGTATGGTGAATATTGTTTGAATCACTACACAGTTCCTTGCAGAAGTATTCACCCCTGTTGAGCTTCAGCGTTTTGTACTGTTAGACATGTGGAACTGAAATGGACTGTACATCGTGCTGAACATTACCCTTTGGCCTCTTAGCTGATACTCTGATTAATGACCTAATTGGGATTATGACTGTCATGAATCTGTTCAAAGTAGCCCATAATACTGAAGTGTGTGTATATAAAAGATGTAAAAGATGTTGTGACTGCAGAAATATTCACTCCCGGTGCTGTGAACCCTCTAAATTAGAGACGAGCGTTCTGATTTATTTAGACTTTATACTGCAGACTGTGGACCAACACGAACCTCATTAGAACACAGTCATCGATTTAGCTTCACTAAAGCTTTAACATGCTAATACCCAGACATATTAATGTGAGTAAACTGAACTTAAAGCTTAGCAATGCACTTCACTCACACACACACACACACACACTCTCTGAGCTGCACTGGTGTGTTGTCGCTCGGTCAGTGGTGGTAAAGGTCAGCTGCTGATTGAAGCGGAGCACCTGCGGGGTCAAAGCACTTTCCTATTCAAAAGCTCTTCTGTGTATTGTGGTTGCTTTGAAGCCTATGTGTTTGATGCATCTTTGGAAAAGTGTGTAAAGGTCTGCTTTCATATTTTATTGATGAATAGACTCAGAGCAAATGGCATTCCTTCTCAGCACAACAGTTCTCACACACACACACACACACATTACAGCATTGTGCAGAAACTGCCTACCTGACCCACTTTTCCACACTATACCAGGTCCAGTGAAACCAGCGTAGGTGTGCATTGTCCTCAAGATTGATTTATTGTTTGTCTTTTTTTTTTATTATATTGTGAGAAACTGGGTGGAGGTCATAAAGCTGTGCTAAAAAAACAGAAAGATGGGGAAAGAATACTCTCTCAGAAATAGCACTTTAAATTGGCTTTGTCCCTCCCCCAAATTAAGATAATGTGGATATCGCTTCATATCAAAATACCATCTTAAATAGAAATAGCTACCTTCTCAAATCACTGCGTTGCCTTAAATATGATAACTCCTCCCCCAAATCCAGATACTACCTTAAATAGACTTATCTCCACCCCCATACCGTAAATAGCTTTAGCTTTTCCCCAAATCCTAAATACTTTTAGCTCCTCCCAAAATCAAGGTATCATCTTAAGACAGCTCATCCGCTAAACCTTAAACAGTCCTAACTCCTCCCCCAAACCGTAAATAATCTTAGCGCCTCCCCCAACCCTTAAACAGAGTTAGCCCCTCCCACTTAAACAGGTCTAACTAATCCCCAAACCCTAAATAATCCTAGCTCTTCCCCTAAACCTGAAATAGGCTTTCCTCCGCCTTCAGACCATAAATAATCTCTGCTCCTCCTACAAACTAGGCCTAACCCCACCCCAAACTTTAAAAAGGCCTAGCTTCTCTCCTAAACCTTAAATAGGTCTAGATGTGTTCCATCAGTGACCGCCGGCAAACATGGTGGACTACAAGGAGGCACCTTTGGCAAATCGGTCAAAAACATTAGAGCCAGCGGAATATTTTAACGTTTCGCCGCAAAAATCCTCCCTGATCGCTGGTTTGGTCGGAGTCGCTCCACCCTCCATTCTGAACTACTTCTTGAAGACTGACCGCAACAAGACGGAGCAGAAGATAAAAGAAGGAACTTACAGACTGTCATACTGATCTCTGACTTGTATTTCAGGTTAAAATCATTGTCTCAAATTGTGCATGTAACTGAAAATAAACTTTATTGATGAAAGAATAAGTGAGGGGATTAAAAAAAAAAATGAAATAGGTCTGGCTCCTCCCCCAGATCCCTAAACATGCCTAGTTTCTTCCTCAAACCTTCCACAAAATAGGCTAAGCTCCTCCCCATCATCTAAAAAAGGCCTTATATAGGCTTAGCCCATCTCCTAAACCCTAAATAATCCTGGCTCCTCCCATGAACCTTAAATAAGCTAGCTCCTCCCCTAAATATTAGATAGGTCTAGCCCTCTCCCGACTCTTAAATAGACATAGCTCCTCCCCCAAATCAACTTATCACATCAAATAGGTCCTAGATCCTCTTAGTTTTTGAAATTGAGGCTTTTTCCATTATCTACCACAAGCTCCACCCTTCCTCGTTTGTGGTGCATGATGGGAGAGGATAGCACAAAAGTTTTTGGTCAAATATTTTTTTACTAGTTTTCTATCTAATACCAGCCTCATGTGGGTCATGTAGGAGCTGAAATGGGTCAGAATGGATCCTGCGGTTGTGTGTTGGCAATAAAGAGCGAAGTCGTGTGTGTTAAAGTGGTGTGGTGTGGTGAAGTAGCCCCACAGGATCACTGCATTAGAGAATAAACCACACACACACACACACAGTGTGGAGAATCCTAAAACAAGAAGGCGAATGTGGAATGTGATGATGACGGAATGCCCCCTCCAATGCTCCCATTACCACACACACATGAACAAGCGTCCTTCACACAGCGGCCTGTGGAGCATAGGGTAAAAATAAGCGCATGTGAGGCTCCGTTGTTGCGAGGAGAGGCGAGACGGTGAAAGCCTGCAGTGTCGGAGCAAACCACAGACGGCCGGAACTAAATACCAGCCTAAAAAAAGACGGAGTGAAACGGGTTGAGATGTGTGATGGGGTTTGTGCTCGTCTCGTCTCCCGGCGTTCCTCTCATCAAGCAAAAACATTCCAAACCCACTGACATCGTCGTCTTGGAAAAAAAAAATAGTGCCGATTTCACGGTGGAATGAAATAGTGCAGCTTGTCTCAGCTCTACAGCCAATTCACAAGCTGATCAGTCAGTCCAGCTGGAGATAACATGGAAGAAGAAAAAGATATTGTTGCTATAGAAACAAACATGGCAGTCAGAACTGAAGATGTCCTGGAAATGTCGGAAAACTTAAAGTTACAGCGTCATCTCTGACGTTTACACAGCGCTGACACTGGAGACTCCTTCCATAAACATTAAATACACATCTCCTTACAGAAGAGCTTCCCTGTGCATGAGACGTTACTGTAGAAACGTTAACATATTAGACTGATAGCGATATAATGATATTGAGAATAATGTGCTGTTGTTCACGTCGCAGTGGAGACACGTGTCAGGATGAGTTCCCCTCATCGGATCATCATTGATTGACATCTGTGTCCGGCTAGAAAAAGACGGAAAATCAATAACGAGACTGGATTGACACACACTGAATTAGTTTAACATCCATGGAACAGTGTGTGTGTTTGTGTGTGTGTGTGTGTGTGTGTGTTTATTGTGCAACCAAACTGAGACATCTGTTGTTTTCTGAGATAAAGGTATAAGAAAAGTGATGAACATTTCTGAGTGTCAGTGTGAGGATTATGTGGTGGTGTGCGAGAAACTGAGATGTGAGTCAGCATTTACCCAAGTGTGTGTGTGTGTGTGTGAGAGAGGTGTGTTTGAGGTATGACACAGATCTGCCTTACGGTACTAGTGTTGGAAAAACACACACACAAGAGGTGGTTTTGGTCAAATCAGTCCTGTATAAACGCCTCCAGGGATTTTTTTGTTTCATTTTGTTGCCATGAAAACAACTTAAACCACTAGTTATATCCGTGACTGCCATTAAAATAATGGCACGTTAAAATGGAATTTGTGAATTTGTGTTTCTGGACAATATAAAGGCACAGCGAAGGTAGAAACCAGACCGAATTATCGGAAACATCATCAGCATTTCCCTCAGATGTGTTAGTAACGTTCCAATAAAAGACTTTGCACATTAATCACACTGTAAATAGACTTAGCACTGACTGCTAACCAGAATTTCATGGGTTTGTCCGCCATATTGAGAAAGAGTGGGCCGCACGTGTGAAATTTTCTTATAAAAAACAGTGACACGTGGCAAACAAACGGTCATGAGTGCACGGTTTTGTTGCCATAACGGCAAGTCATGCTACTATATTTATATCCATGGCTTCCATTAAAATGACGATACTTTCAGTGGAACTTGTGATTGTTTTTTTTAGGTTTTTGAACAATATAAAGGCACAGCGAGGGTACAAACCAGACAGGAGTAAACGGAATATCAACATTTCCCTCAGATGTGCTGGTAACTTTCCAATAAAAGATTTTCTACAACTATAATCATGCTGTAAATAGACTTAGCATCGACTGCTAACCAGAATTTCATGGGGTTTTTCACCATGTTGAGAAAGAGTGGGCCACGTGTGTGGAATTTTCTTATAAACATCTGAACGTAGCGTACGATATAAATAATGTTGGAGTGAAGCTTTGGGATGTTTTTATCTACACACAGAAGCTAGCAAGTGGTTGCTCCAGAATTAGCGATTAATGGGATGTCTGTGTGTTTAGACAAAAAGAAATAGTACAAATGTATTCTAACTGTGTGTATCAGATATATCTAACATTATATTTACAGTTTTCATTAACATTCATATTTTTGTTTTGTAGTTTGTCTCTCTAGCTAATTTCAGGTGTCCTGAGAAGCAGCTAATGTAACTAGCTAGCTTTTTTTGATATGATGGCTAAGCACTAGCAAGCAAAACATCTGACATAAACAGTGGTTTAGAAGTATTGCCTCAAGTATGCTTGTGGTGTGTGTGTGGTGAATATAGCATGGTATGCATGAGTGTGTGTGTGTGTTTCACGTGTGTGTGTGTGTGTGTGTGTGTTGGTGATTTGGGTCAGCGTGTGGGTGGGTCTGTGTTCGTCTCTTATAAAGATGGCTGAAGTGACTCATGGTGTTTCTTGTATAGTTGCCGTTGTCATGGCAGAAATGGGGGACATTTGGAAAGTTTTAAGTTTTGTCTTTTGGAAACAGGAGACTTTGTTCATCTGTACACTGAGTGAGAGTCGCTTTTACACACAGTTTATAAATTTAGAAGATTTATTTAACTGCCTTGTTATATTTTATTAAAATATACATAACGGCTTTTTTTTTTTTAAAGAATGTGCTTTTTGTGACAATGATATTGTGTCATGCGCTCTTACACTAAAAAAATCTGTCTGTTCAATTTAAATATGTTTTTGGGTTCAATATATAATAAAATCATTTAAAATAAGCATATTTTAATGAGTGAATTATAAAGGATTAAATCTGTGTTGCTTGCCCAGTGTCATTCCTACTCGTTATAATGTGACTGTTTTAATTTATGATGCTAATAATGTAGATGGTGTTTTTTTTTTAAAATTCCCCCCTTCTTCTCTTTTTCTTGTCTCAGTGTAAGAAGGATGGCCATGATCCGAGTGAGCTGTCCCCCATGTCCCCCATGTCCCCCATGTCCCCGGTGCCCATGGACCAGCTCTTCTCCTGGCCTGGACCTAAAACCCTGCACCTGCACCGAACCTCCCAGGGCTTCGGCTTCACGCTGCGCCACTTCATCGTCTACCCACCTGAGTCTGCCGTACACTCCTCGTTTAAGGTTAGGGTTGGCACACAGCACACACACCCACACACATACACATACATGAAATGAAAGTATACATGATGCTATGCTGCCTGTCTTCTTCTACATCTGTCTACTTATCTATCTATGTTTGTGACGGAAGTGAAAAGAGAGAGTTCGCCTCTGATTCCATTCAACATTTTACTGACTGAATCGTCTTTAAATCTCACTCTGCTCTTCTCTCTTCCAGGATGAAGACAATGGAAGTCGAGGTGAGTTTCTACCCAGCCCGGTCCTCCATGCATGCTCTTTCTGTTTACACTGGCACAGGTTAGAAAAGAGAGACAGAGAGAGAGAGACAGAGAGAGAGATAGAGAGAGACAGTGAAACTGTGGTGTTGGCTGGCAGAGCTGATACTGAATTATTCACACATGAGGACTAGTCATGTTCCTTCTCCAGAACTGACAGACACAGAGGCCACACCTCCTTCACTGTGACTGACACAGAAGCCACGCCTCCTTCACTGAGATTGGCAGACAGAGAGGCCATGCCTCCTTCACTGAGATTGGCAGACACAGAGGCTACGCCTCCTTCACTGAGACCTACAGATACAGAGGTCACACCTCCTTCACTGAGACTGACATATACGGAGGCTACACCTCCTTCACTGAGACTGACACACACAGAGACCACGCCTCCTTCGCTGAGACTGACTTGTACAGAGGCCGCACCTCTTTCTCCTTCTCTGAGACTAACAGACACAGAGGCCACGCCTCCTTCACCGAGACTGACACACACAGAGGCCACGCCTCCTTCACTGAGACTGACTTGTACAGAGGCCACACCTCTTTCTCCTTCTCTGAGACTGACAGACACAGAGGCCACGCCTCCTTCACCGAGACTGACAGAAACAGAGGCCACACCTTCTTAAATGAGACTGAGACACAGAGGCCACGCCTCCTTCTCTGAGACTCAGACACAGAGGCCATGCCTCCTTCACTGAGACTAATAACCCTGTCAGTCAGAGCATGGTTTCCCATCTTTGATCGTGGGCTGCAGCACACTGTCGCCATGTTCATATCAGACCATCACATTCCTGAGTGAGTGAGTGAGTGTGTGTGTGTGTGTGTGTGTGTGTGTGTGTGTGTGCGCGCGCGTGTGTCTTGCATTCCACGGGTTCTGTGCAGCACAATCAGATGGCTGTGTGCTCCTCAGTGGCCCGTGTTTGACCCAGTTGCTCATCGAGGCAGTGGACTTTTCCGGAAAACTCGCAGCATGCTGTGCAGTGGGAGGTCGTGGGCAGTCACATTTCAGAATTATTGGCACCCTTTATGAAAATGAATAATATATTCAGGCTGTTGTGAGCTTAAGCATTTGGTTAGTTGTACTGTGGGTTCAAACCCTGCACAGGAAAAAGTATTGGCACCTTGACAATTAATATTTGGTGAAGCTCCATTCTGGAGAGAATAACAGCACTGAGTCACTTCCTGTATTGTCTAAAGCTGGCTGTACGATTTTCAGCCTGAATTTGCAGCCACAGACAAAAATCACACATCATAAAAAAAAAAAACTTTTTGATTGTGGGTCCATGTAGAATGCTTAGTCTGATGTGCTCACAATATCAGAGTCTGATTTACTGCCACTGAGACCAAAGACAGTCGATGACAGAGTTGTGTTAGTGTGAGAAACTTGTGATTAAAACCTCAGCGTGTGAGCACTGCTACAATGCTTGTGTAAAATCCACCAATAGGAGGACGGCAAACTCACAGGACTGCTACAAATACAGTAATGATGAGGGAGAAATGGAAATGAAACATACCAATGGACAGAAAAACCTCTGATTACTTCAAGCTCACTATGAAGAGAGTGTGTGTGTGTGTGTGTGTGTGTGTGTTTAATGCGAGCCTGTTTTCTGCTTGAGCCGATTTCTGGATGATTGATGATGTAAACAGAATTTAGTCGTTTTCTTTAATCACATGTCCATCGTTAGAGGATCTTCAGCATATAATCTGAGATGGCGAACACACTCTGTCTGTCTGTTATAGAGTTCAGAACAGAGTTTATTGGGAACTTGTACAGTGTGATGAGTAATAGTCTTAAAAGAGTGCTGAAATGAGTAAAACCAGCTTAACAGAGCACATGTGGTGACACTAGTAGAGGATCTTGGACTCGCCAAACAAAATTCCTGTTTTAGGTCACTACAAAGAAAGCTTTTCAAAAGATGGCGTTTGTGTCTTGCAACAAATTCACTGTTGATTTGGGGATCATTATTTTATTATTATAGTAATTCACAGCCAAGTGATAACCTCCTGACAGAGGCAACCAGGTTTCGGGCTGAAATATCCCGGTACTTAGTGGAACTACATCACGATGCCATTTATCTTCTTTGCCTTCCTGACCCTCCAGTATGCCCATAGGTCCAAGTTCTGGTAAAACCTTTAACTGTTGAACTGAGACTTTCGTGACTTTCTGATTCTTCTTCTCTCTTTCTCTATCCTCTCGCCCTCTTTTGACATCTGTCTCTAGTCTGCCATTTCTCTATGTGCTAGATTGTTTGGCGGTTTGTCCCTCATTCCTCTTTCGTCCCATTCCAGCACAGCGTGACAGTGGCACCATGCCTGGCCTTCATCTGCAGCAGCTACACATAACACACACACACACACGTGTCGTGTCTTTGGAATGTTCTGAGCGTGCAGGCGGTGTGTGTTCAGTTTGTGTTTGTGTGTGTGTGTGTGTGTGTAAACATGGTGAAGTGAAAGTGTGTCTCACTTCACTTCACACCAGAACATTCCAGTCATGTCTATCGTTCTGCGCTGTGCGGTTTATCAGATGCACACACTCTGTGTTAGTGTTGATCAGTGTGATCAGCGTGGACTTCTCGCTGTTTCCTCACACAATTACAAAGCAAACATCTGAGTCCCAGGAACACCACAGTCCATAAACTTTAATCCAAGAAATTTACTCAGAGGATTTAAGCCCACCTTCATCAACCCAAGAATTAAAGCCTGAGAAATTTAGCCCAAGATTTAAATCACAGTAAATTTAGCTTTAGAATGAAAGCCCTGGAATTTTACCCAATAATTAAAGCCCAAGAAATTTAGCCCAAATCTCTGAATTTTAACCCAGCAAATTCACTCAAAGAATGTACGCCCACCTTCATTAACCCAAGAATTAAAGCCCAATAAATTTAGCCCAAGATTTAAACCCATAATATTTTGCCATAGAATTAAACCCAGGAACCTTTCCCCAAGAATTAAAGCACATGGAGCTTAGCCCACTAATTAAACCCTGAGAACTTCAACCCAAACATTTATGCCTAGGAACATTACCCCAAGAATTAAAGCCCAGGAAATTTAGCACACAAGTTTAGGGCCATGAACTTTACCTGACAAACATTAGGCCAAGAACTAAAGCTCAAGGTTTTAAACCCAGGAATTTTAACCCAACATTTAGCCCAGGAGATTTAGCCCAAACATGTAGGTTCAGGAAATTTAGCCCAGGAAGTAATACGGTCTCTAACTCTATCCAAGACACACAAAGTCTTAGAATAGCCCAAGAACTTGAGGTGGGGAAAACAAGCCTTTATCTCAAAAGTATTTTGAATTAAAAAGGACTAACCCCTGCTGTATACTGAGTTATTACACTCCTCTGTGTGCTGTAAGTTTTCATCCTTACTTCTCTGAACACACTGTACTGGATTTATATCAGCGAAGAGTGGAGTCTTGTTCAAAATGTATTTTTAATAATTGTAGGAATAAAAATAGGTGCATGGCTGATGTGCGGTGGTGATTGGCAGCAAACACACACACACAGTTGCATAAGCACCAATCAGATGTGTTCATCGACTGGTTGAAGTGTGTATTTACAGCACAGCTTTACCCTGAATAATGAATGAGAGAGTGCTATATTGAGGTTGATAGAAGAATATGAATAGCTGCTGTAAGAACTGTTGGAGAGCAAGTGTGTGTGTGTGTGTATGTGTGTGTGTGTGTACTTAAACCCTTAATGTCCTGCAGTTTTATAGCTCCTTGGGTCTCTGTGACCCTCAGTCGGGTGTAGAACTGATATAAATCAACAGCACTGTTCAATTAAACACTCAACACACACACACACACACAATAAGGAACTGTTTTCCTCAATACTGCATCTTCTCAAAGTCCACTCACTGTAACGCTTGTCTGCCTCTTTGGATTGTATTCCTCTCATTTGTGGTTGTTTATTTATTCATTAATTGTACTGGGAACTGAATTGCAGGCCACCGTGCCAGAGTACCGAAGAGCCACAAATAAAAGATACAAGATGGAAACATAAACAGGAACAATGAAATGCACTCAGAATAAGCATGAGATGTTTATATAGTCTTATTAAAATGTTCTGTTTTGGAGAAGAAGGTGGGGATGATGGTGAGGGGAGTGTTGAGCAGGAAGATTATAATGCTGATGATGATTGTGATGAGGAAGGGGTGTTGGGCAGGAAGATGTTGATGATGATGATGATGGTGGTGGTGATGAAGATGAAGATTGTGGTGGTGGTGATGAAGATGGTGGTGATGATGATGATGATGAAAATGAAGATGTGGTGATGGTGGAGATGACGATGATGAAGATGGTGATGAAGATGGTGTTGTAGATGATGAAGATGGTGATGGTGGTTTAGATGAAGAAGATGGTGGTGATGATGGTGATGTGTTGATGGTGGAGATGATGATTATGATGATGATGATGTGGTGATGGTGGAGATGATGATGATGATGATGATGATGAAAATGAAGATGTGGTGATGGTGGAGATGATGATGATGTGGTGATGGTGGAGGTGGAGATGAAGATGATGATGATGATGATGATGATGGAGATGATGATGATGTGGTGATGGTGGAGATAAAGATGATGAAGATGAAGATGATGATGTTAAGAAAATGCCTAATATTAATTGGTCTGATGTTTCTGTTTAAATATGAAGCTCTACTTTCTTTGCTCTGTGGTTGTTTGGGCAGTGTCCCGGTGGATGATTGTTTGACCGGACTTTCATTGGACAGAGCGATACACTGGAATTCCTCATGATCCTTAACGACCCTGTTAAACCCAAAGTCCGAATCCTTTACCCCGCCCTGAGTCTGCTCTCACCATTACTGCATGGCTCATACACTCACACACACATTCCAGCCCTCACATCCCTCCAGGGATCGTCAGGAATCAGGGCGGAATCACAGGCATGTAAAGGCTGGTGATTTCAGCACCAGCTCACGTGTGCTGCGTTCTTTTTGATGCGATTGATGATCGGTGTTCCTCGCAGTTCCTTCACACGAATGCCAATCTTTCATATATTTACTCTTGGCGTCATTACTAATTTTATGAGACCTATTGCTTTAAAAAGTGAAAGAAGCTCATTGGATGTGGCAGGGACTGGTGGTTACCAGGCAACTAGCTGGATGAGAACAGTACAGCCAGGTTTATGAGATGAACACTGGCTTTGGAAGGTTTAAACCACATGACCTCCCCAGTAATAAAGTCTTTCTCACTGAGCATTGGATCATTTCAGAAAATGTCACCATCTCTTCTCAATTTGTTTTAAAAAAGAAAGAAAACTAGAGAGATGATGGGCAAAACAAAGAGGGAGGAGCAAGAATTCAATGTGAGAAGAATTGAGAGAGAGAGCAAGATAGAGAGAGAGAGAATTCATCTGTGTTGTGTAATTGTCTGGCTGCTGAAGAATATGGGCGTCCTCCCAGTCCCTGCAGAATAACATAATCCAGCGCTAAGAGCTAACAGGAGGACCAAACCCAACATAGCTCAACCAGCTGTGCTAAGCAGAGATCTGTGTGTGAGAGAGAGAGAGAGAGAGAGAGAGAGAAAGAGAGAGAGCAGAGAGAAAGCCAGAGTCCATCCAGATCATCCGTGTGCTGACGTCACACTATAACACATTTAACCAAGATGGATGATGAGTCTCCCTGTCTGACACTCCTGCAGTCTGAAAGTGATGGAGTGAGGAGGGTTTTTATTTTTTTTTTCTGGGTTAAGACTTTAGTCAACTCTGGGTTTGATGTCGGTGCTGCAGTTTGAGGTTGAGGAACCAGAGCTGCAGGTTAAAGTTAAGAAATTAAAGTTGCACTGTGAGGTTGAGGAACCAGAGCTAAAGTTTCAGTTCAGTTCAATTTTATTTATGTAGCGTGTTCGACAATGGACATGTGGACAATGCACAGAGCAGCTTTACAGAAATACATAAATTCCGGATGTAAATTTTAATTTTATAAATTTATCCATAATGATACAGATAGAGGCGACGGTGGCAAGGAAAAACTCCCTGAGACGACATGAGGGAGAAATCTTGAGAGGAACCAGACTCAAAAGGGAACCAGGGAACCAGTTTGAGGTTGAAGAAACAGAGGTGCAGTGTGAAGTTGAGGAACCAGATTAAGGTTAAGGAACCAGACCTGCAGCTTGAGGTTGAGGAACCAGACCTGCAGGTTGAGGAACCAGACCTGCAGGTTGACATTGAGGAACCAGAGCTGCAGGTTGAGGTTGAAGAACCAGACCTGCAGGTTGACATTGAGGAACCAGAGCTGCAGGTTGAGGAACCAGACCTGCAGGTTGACATTGAGGAACCAGAGCTGCAGGTTGAGGTTGAGGAACCAGAGCTACAGCTTGAGGTTGAGGAACCAGAGCTACAGCTTGAGGTTGAGGAACCAGAACTGCATTTTAAAGTTAAAATTAAAGTTACGTTAAGAAATTGCAGGTTGAGGAATCAGAGCTGCAACTTGAGGCTGAGGAACCAGAGCTGCAGGTTGATGTTGAGGAACCAGAGCTGCAGCTTGAGGTTGAGGAACCAGAGCTGCAACTTTATGTTCAGAACTCAGAGCTATACTTTGTGGTTGAGGAATCAGAGCTGCAGTTGAAGTTTACGGAAACGAAGCTGCTGCTTTAGAAATTGAACAAGGTGGAGAACTCAGAGCTTCATTATGAGTCTTGCTTAGACATGCAGTATGAGGGATGAAACTTTCATAGGCAATACGAGAATAACGTTTTACATTCCACTATTACTACTTTCATTAAAATGCCTCCCAGATTGTTAAAGAATTAAATGTGCATTCATTCAAACTGATTTCCATTTCTGTTTGTGTTTTTGCTTGTCACATGCTTTTATCTAAACCTCTTATCCGAGTGTAAGTCTGAGCAGTTGAGGGTTAAGGATCCTGACATGATCCATCACGGGCTCTCTGGCAGTCCTTGGATTTCAAGTCATGACATTCCAGTCACTTTAGACAACCCGAGTGCGAGCAAATAACCGACACACAAGAGCTTTTACTGAGCTTCTGCAAGTGCAATAAGAACTGTCATTACATTATTCAATTAAATTATAACCCGGTTACTAATTCCATTTTCCTCAGTCCCTAAATGGGAATCGTATAAAAGCTTTTTATAGATATTTTAAATATTTAATTATTTGTTTGTTGTTTATTTGTTTGTGAAGACATTTGACTATAGTATCAATATGATGACATTTAATCCATTTTGGTCCTCACAAAGCTCCAAATACATTGCCACACACATACACACACACACACACACACACACACACACATATGTTGTGTGTAAGAATGTGTCACCCCGCCCTCTGCTGGTGTCTTTATATAAAAGTGGGAAAACGGCCCGTTTCAGCAGTAAAATGAAAACAAGCTTGTTGTCATAAAGCATCAGTGGGGAAAGGAACTACCAAAACTCCACCCTTTGGAAAATAGTGATGTTATAAGACTGGAATTCGGTTGTAATGTGATGTAGAAGTGTGTTATTGAGCCCAAGCTGAAATCCACTGCATGTGTGTGAGAGAGAGATGGCATGATATATGAGATGTTCTGACTGAGACTTACGGAACAGTGTGAGGTGTGCTCACACTGCCTCTTTCCCTTCTCCACCTCCTTATACATCCTGATCAGCAGCACCACTCCATCAGATAAATCACTCATCAGAGACTGAAACTGCTCTTGATGGTCTGTGTGAGTCAATAGTAATCCAATTCACCCGTACATACATTTGATAGAGTGGAGGTGAGTATGTCTGAGGTCTTGCTCTAAGAAGCCTTTAAATCTTTTCCACTGAGATGATGCTATTATGGTTAACCAATTTTACCGCCCTCTTTAAATTTTTATATCACACATTTTATATGCTGTGCACACAGTATGAGTTTAAACAAAAATACATATTCTTTAACAGACATATTTCTCAGCAGGAGTGACCGTGGTGTCAGTCGTATTTCTCAAACTTGTGATCTTGTGTTAAGCTGTTAAGCTGTTAGTTGACAAAGTAAATTAAAAAAAATTCAAAATAGTTGGCAACAAATTTTGTTCTCAAATCCATTACCTCATGAGAACATAAACTTTTTTTTTTTTTAAAGCACTGTGTGATTTAATTTTAATTTATATAATTTTTAAGTCATTAAGTTGACATCCTGCTATTGGTTCACATCAGAGGAGTCAAGTCCCTGGCTCCCTCATTCCCTGATTTCCAGATTTCCAGATTCCTGGCATTGAAAACTAAGACTCAACCCCAAAGCTTCCAATTCCACACACTAAGTGATGGGCACCAAATGATTTATTATAGGTACCAAGTGATTCATTATGGGCACCAAATGATTCATCATGGGCACCAAATGATTCATTATGGGTACCAGATGATTCCTCATGGGCACCAAGTGAATTGCCATGGGCTCCAAATGATTCATTATGCGCAACAAATGATTCCTCATGGGCTCCAAGTGTAAAATCATGTACAATAAGTGAGTCATCATGGGAAATGTGTGAGTCATTATTGGACCCATGTGAACCACATGATTCATTATGGGCACCAAATGATTTGTTATGGGCACCATGGCCAAGGAGCATTTAAACAGAAAATAGATTGTTCTAGAAATGTCACTAACCATCTCAATCAAGTGACTGATCATGGTATGTCCTGCGACTGATTATGGGCATCGAATGATTCATCTTCCCAGCAAATGATTCATCATTGGCAGCAACTGATTTATCACTGGCAGCAAGTCAGTTCCACGCACTGAAAATGATTTGCCTCTTAAACATGGCAAGCATAATGCATTTAGCATCTTGAATATTTCAATTTCAATTAACTTACATCTTTAAAGAGGCTGTGGTCGTTCACAGGGGACTGGTTAAGTTCGAATGGCTGTTTCCCTGGAACCGTATGTCTGATCGAGCTGAAATTCGGTATGCTAAATTGTTGTGCTAATCTGAATGTGACGAATTTGGCAAGAACTGGCCATTGGGAGTGCTATTTGCCAAGTGTGCTTGGACGCTGCAGGTTGCCTCTTGTTGCAATATTTGTTTTTACCTTTGCTAACGTACCACTATACAGCAATAACAAAAATGGATTTGCTCCTAAAGAAAATATTTGTAGGAATTGAAATGTTAATTGCACAGCATTGCATCAAACTATAAGCTATAATGATTGATTACACTGTGGAGAGCATATGGTGTGTGGGTGTGTGTTTGTGTGTGTGTGGATGTGTTTGTAGGTCATGTTTTTGCTTAGCCATCATATTTTCTCCCTGTAAACTTCTCTATGCTGATATTTGCCATGCACACATCTGCTGTTTTTTAAAGCTAGCTTGTGAAAAACTGAATCTGGGAATCGCCAAAGCTGCTTTGAGACAGAAATTTTTATTAAAAACACTACAGAGATGAACTGATCCATCGTCATTTGATTTTTATTTTTAAACAAAAACATTGCATTAGTGTTTGATACCTGATTCTATAAAACTTTTATTTTTAGGACTTTTATGTCTAGTGACTACAGAATAACATTTTGTCTTTTGTCTTTTTCTTGCTCAGGGAGACCACGGTGTCGTCTTGAGCCGATGGACACTATCTTTGTGAAGCAGGTGAAGGAGGGAGGCTCCGCCCACCAAGCTGGACTGTGCACAGGTAGCGTGGCCATGATTTCTCTGCAGTAACCCTCTGCCGTAAGGATGGCAAAAGATTGTTTATGGGCCCCAAGAGGTTTTTCCTGGGCCTCAGATTAATGATTGAAAGTGCCATTTTAAAGTAAATCATTATGGGCAATAAGTGAGTCATTCTGGGCACCAAGTTAACCAGGTGATTAATTCTAGGCAGCAAATGATTCATCATGGGCACAAAATGATTCATCCTGGGCAGTAAGTGATTTGCCGTTGGTACTAACTGAAACAAGTGATTCATTATGGGCAAAAAATTAGTCAATATGGGTACACATTGATTCATCATGGGCACCAACTGATTCATCGTGGGCACCAAATGCATCAAGTGAACAAAGTGATTCATTATGGGAACCAGGTGATTCATCGTAGGTGATACGTGATTCATTATGGGCAGTAGGTGAGTCATCTTGGGCAACAAATGAGTCATGATGGGCTCCAGGTGATTCATCATGGGTACAAATTGAGTCTTTATGAGCAGCAAGTGAATCGAGTAATTGATTATGGGCAGCAAGTAATACATGATAGGCAATAGGTAAGTCATCATGGGCAGTAAATGAGTTATTGAGTAAATTAGGGGCACCAAGTGATTCATCATGGACACAATGTTATTCATCATGGGCACAAAATGATCCGTCATGTGTACAGAGTGATTCGTTATAGGCATTAAATAATTCGTTATGGGCGCTGTGTGGCAGCAAATGATTTATCATGGGCACCAAGTGACACATCATTGGCAATAAGCGAGTCAATAAGCAGTATGTGGTTCACTGTTGGCAGCAAATGAGCCAATGATTTTTTTATGGCCACCAGGTGATTCATTTTGGGCACTAAGTGACACATCATGGGCATTAAGTGAGTCATTTTGGGCACTAAATGATTCATCATGGGTAACAAGTGATTCATTATGGTTACAAAGTTGGTCATATTGGGCACAAAGTCAATCAAATTATTCATCGTGGGCACCAAATGATTCGTCATATGGAAATATGGGCATCAAATAATTCATTACAGGCACTGTGTGACTGATCACATGCCAAGTGAGTCATCATAAGTGAGTCATCGTGGGAAATACGTGACTCATTATGAATCATCTTGGGCACCAAATGATTCACTATAGGCAAAAACTAATTGTGTATGAAAAATTATGGCCTAAGTTTGTATAATGTGAAATCTATATGATAAATATAAATGCTAAAATTGTCAGGTTATATTTTTATAGGAAGTCTCACACCTATTTAAGGAGTAAAAGTACTGCTGGTGTTTTTGTGTGTTTTCGGTTCTCAGGTGATCGTATAGTGAAGGTGAACGGCGAGAGCATCATCGGCAAAACGTATTCACAAGTCATCGCTCTCATACAGAACAGGTAAAGCACCATCTTTCTTTCTTGCTTCCTTTCTTTCCTCTCTCTCTCTTTCTCCACTCCCTCCATCCCTGTTTCTTATTTTTTGTGGGGATGGGGGATTTGTTTTGAATGAATCACTTGTTTTTCAGACATCAATTCTGATCTCCAGTGAAATGGAAAGCGTGGCCTCTTTAAACTAACCTTATCTCGGCTTCATTTCCTCTGAGCATTTCTTCATCCCATTTAGAGTTTCAGATGAAATTCCTCTCAGCACTTTACCGTGTGTGTGTGTGTGTGTGTGTGCGTGCGGGTGGGTGGGTGGTTTATGTGTTCTTCAGCACAAACTGCTGTACATGTTGTGAGTTATATGGATTCTTAGTAAAAGATTTTTGTGTTTCTGTTCCCTGCTTGCAGTGACACGTCTCTGGAGCTCTGTGTGATGCCTAAAGATGAAGACATTTTGCAGTTGGTGGGTTCCTTGTAAATCTCTCTCTCTCTCTGTCTTTTTCTCTCTCATGCACACACACACTCTCAGACACAATGGTGTGTATGTACAGCTTGCTTTATCCTGCATTAGAGCAGCCATTCTAGCTCTTGCTGATCTTTTTTCTCCTCTTCTCTCTCACTGCTTCCTTTCTTTTCTGCCTTCCATCTCTTGGCCCACAGTTCTCCCGGGACATCACAGCTCTGGTAAGCAGGATTTCAGCTCCTCATCTGTTACATGTGCTTTTCCCTTACACTTTTCTCAGAATGTGTGTCTTTTTGTCTGCTGTCTTTCATCCACATCCATGTCTTCTATTCTGAATAAAGCAGCTCTCCGTCTACATTATAGCTCCATTATAGCAGGAACTGTTCTCTCTCTCTTCTCTAAGATTTATGGATGGAGAGTGAGAGGGATTGAACCAGAGAAATAAAAAGTGGGATATGAACAGAGGGAGAGATAGAGGGAAAGATACAGGGGGAGATTATCTGATTATTTACGTATTAAGCCAGAATTGTTCTACATGTTTTATGGTTAATAATAGTTTTATTAGCTAGTAAGTGCTTTAGTAATGTTGCTAATACATACAGAGAGAGAGAGAGAGAGAAAGTGGGGAGGGAGAGAGAGAGAGAGAGAGAGAGAAAGGGGGGGGGAGGCATTCTGAGGTAATTTGACGCTTCAGGTAAATTTGCCATGGCAAAAGTCCAGCACATAACTCACTCACTTTCACTTCTGCCCAAGCGAGCGTTTCATACACACTTTCGGAGACGACACGGCTTTAGACCGACGATACACTTACCGACGAGCTCAACGCCCTGCTACAGTAGGACATTACTCTTCTAATACACACAGAGACTCGGGAGCAGAATGGATTGTAGCTCATTATTTTCACTAGAGCGATGAGTGTTATGGCGGTAGTAGTGTTTACTTTGGCTGGTGGAAGCTTCCTCGTACGTGTGTGCTTCTAATTCACCATAGCCAAAGGTGTGTAAGTATTAGCCTCAAAATGACTCCAAAGTGTCGCTGGATTTTGTTTTGTCTCTCACTTCTTGTTGTATGCTTCTGTCATGTTTAAAGCTCTCAGAGTGGTAAGTTCAGGGTGGTAACAGTAATGCTGCTTCATTATTGTAACAGGGTGGTAACAGTAATGCTGCTTCATTCATGCCGTCATTGATTATTTTTGTATAACAGCATGACACACGGTGTTTTATTCCTTACTTAATTAACAAGCATGTAAGTATTTAAGTACTTGTTTCATCATTTTTAGGCCTATTCCAAAGATGCATATCTCAAAGGGAATGAAGCATACAGTGGAAATGCACAGAACATCCCAGAACCTCCTCCTGTCTGCTACCCACGGATAGAGCCCAAGACATCAGGGATGACACACACTGACGAGCCTTCTGCTCCCTCAGGAGCTCATGGAGTGTTGTCCCCAGGGGCGGAGCCAAGCTCTGATGTGGGCTATTGTGTGGAAGTCCCTATTACACAATTGTCTCCATCTCCTCCTCGCTCGCATGTCTCCAAACTCCAGACTGTTGCATGTGTATATGATGAAACTGTGCGGGTGGCAGCGGCAGAGGTTTCGGATTCCCTGGAATGTTCTTCTCACCCGTTTGACACAAACTCTAACCACAGGTTGCAGGAGACAAAAAACATACCGCTTTATACCTCGTCCCTTGAAAACCTTTCCTCAGTCCGCCCAAGATCCCAAACCACGCCTTGTTCTTCTTCTGCTAGAGGGACACAGTTGCACTACACACCGAAAAGACCGTCAGAATCACTGGGATTCTCCACACACTTTCCTATACACACTCCTTTTCACCCTGACTCCACATCTACGCCAGCCAGTAGACATGCCATGAGCCCATTCACACCCTCTCCTCCAGCTGTTGCATCATCTCCCTGCTCCCCAATGCATCAGAACATTGACTGGAGGAATTACACCACCTACAAGGAGTACATTGACAACAAGCGCCTCTATACCTACGGTAGCAGGACCATCCAGGAAAGACTGGACAGCCTGCGGGCGGCAAGCCAAGCTGGTAAAGCAAACACGAGTACAGAGGGCATGAATGGATCCCAGCCAAGGCAGAGGAGCACATGTCACGAGCGAGGTCCTGCAAACTCTGGGGCCCAATCTCTATGCAGTGTGTCTCAGGAAAGACTGGAAGTAAAGGAACGAGCAACGTCAAGGGATTGGCAACGAAGCGCATCACAGGATGCACTTCCTTCATCCACAAAGAGCACATACAAACCTCGGGCAAGATCTTGCGACTACCTGGGCAGACAGGCTGAGAGCAGGATGTCGTTGATGGACAGAAGAGTTTATGGAAGGACAGAGACGGAGGAGAAGGCACTTACTTGCACTGGAGAGGAGACCAGAGGCTGCAGGCAGTCACTCTCATTAGGCAAAGTGGCACAGACTCAGAGGACCACGGTGGGTGGATATGGCAGTTTCCCAGGACTAAATGCTAAAAGTAAAGTTACAGATCCGATTCTGAGCTCCAGAGTGGAGAGTCTGGGCAACACTGCTGCTTCTACGACACGGCTCCCCATTCAGACCTCGGTATTGGACGACTCCTACGTAGCCAAGGCTCTGGCTTCCTTAAACACAGGTGTCACCACAGCCTCAGTGACCACGAAAAACCAAAGAACCGCCCATGTGCCAAATCACATGTCTCCCGGAGGGCAAACTGAGAGCCATCGAGAGCCCATTGGTTCCATTCCTTGCCCCGGCCACTCCAAAGGTCAAAGGACACAGCAGGATGGGTCTTCAGTAGCCACTAATGGCTCAATTGTGGAAGGTTTCGAAGGTGCAGAGGCCACAGTGGTGGTGGTGAGGAGGGAGAAAACAAAAAAATTAGGTCCGTTACCTCTCAGACACCCATCCTACATACAGGCTGTGAATGATGGAGAAGATAGAGTGGAGAAACTCACAAAGACGCCAAAGTGCTGGAGGTCCAACGATGCTGTGCAAGACGGGTACAAACAATTGCTCGGAGAGGAATACAAACCCTCAGGATCCGGCCAACTGCATGAGTCACTCGACTCTATCCCCTTCATTGGTAAGCCTTAATTTAACATAATAATAGTTATGATTGACCAGATTGTATCAGCAATACTGTAATGGGTGATAATGGTTATGCTTACTACTAGACAGTGATAGATATTTTCTTGAATGGATTTTGTAATGTTTCATTTGATCTATTACTGCTTTTTTATTTAAAAAGGCACAAGACTCAGTGGATTAGGCACTGATTATCAGCACAGTGCAATTGTAAGTTTAGGTTTTACACTTAGTCATGGCTTATTTTCGGATGATTACCTCCAGTCAAGTTCCTTATTTCAGTGGTTCTCATCCCTGCAACTCCCCAGAAATTTCACAGTATATACAAAGATGTCCAAAGATATTTTTGTGCAAAGATTACATAATAGATTTTTCCTTTCCTTTTCACCACCAGTTCGTGGCTTTCTAAAATACCATGATATTGTAAAACTGTGATATTTATACTCTAGGATATCATACCAAGAAAATTTCACCTCTAATGATTCCACTTGTTGCTACAGTAACTGTTGGACCAAAACATTGGAACTGGGCTGCTAGGTGTTACCCTACTCTAGTTTTCTGATCTTAAGTTGTATTTGATGGTGTTATTACGAGGATGAGAATGTTTATATGCTCATCTGGCCATTTAACTCTATTTTTATGACCTGGTAGTAAATGGGGTATTTGTATAGTTACCACTGTAAAAAAAAACAAAAAAAACATCTGCTATAAGAGATATTTACATGCTACCGGCACCCCAAATGTAGTCTGTGTGTGTGTGTGTGTGTGTGTTTAAGATACTTATGAAGCATTTGGGGCATGCTTTGCATTTGTGTGACTCTTGAGCCAGTGAAATGAAGTGATCAGATTCCATTTTCCATTACAGAACTGAGCTCCATGTAAATTATACTGAAGACTATAGCATGGCATGGTCAGTGTTATTTCAGCACAAACAGCATTTCAGTCATATCGAGCATGGCAGGTTTATTGAACAGCCATTGAACAGTGATAACACATGATGTTATGGTGTATTGGGATGTAGAACAGATCATATGGCAGTATCAAGAGTGTAAAACGTTGCCCGGGACTGCTGGGAAAGAGGATCCTGTTATTACTTTTACATATTAAAGCTCTTAGCTAAAGTTCTTGTGCTTTTAAAACTGAAACCTGAGATCAGCAGGTCATGTGTTAGGCATTACAAAACAGCAGCACATTCCAGGAAATGTTGGAGTGGATTTCGTAATGCAGAGTGTGGTTAAGGTATGAAAAAAATGTAGCTGCCTGTGCAAACACATAGTGGGAACCTTATATATCAGTACTTCCCTTCTAATGCATACCAATACCAAGATTCACCATCACACAACAGCAATCACCATCACACACCGAAATTCTCCATTAAACCCCAACACTACTGGCCCTTCAGTTTCTTTACTAGGAGACAAAACTAGACAAAAATGTGACGAAGAGATGTGATTACAGCACTAACCCACATAATTCAGATTCCAGTGTTACACGTAGTTGCAAGACTGAGATGTTGGAAGCAAGTTGAATCAGATTTATTTGGAATATTCCAGTAATCATAGTCAATTTTGCACCAAGGAGGCTCCAAAACACAGGTTGCAAAAACATGGTGACATAATCCGTAATTACAACAAACCAGAAAAATCTAGTTAAAATAGGAAAAAAATGCATGACTATGAGGAACCAGGAAAACCACAAGAGCCAGGGTAAAACAAACGACTTCAATGAGGAAGCATGCGACAGAGAGAAACAATCACCAGTGAGTGAGACAGAGTTATGAAGAATATAAAAGCCGGGGAACAGTTGAAACAAATCAGCAGAAAGAGTGCTGGTTAATGAGAACAGGAAGCTGTGGCTATTCTAATGAACGTTAAAGGATGTAGAGTGTGCTGGGTCAACTGGGACAGAATCAGTGTGGACATGACAACCAGCGAGTCTTCTGATGACGCCTTATGATAGGGCGGGATTGTATGAAGATATAATATCCATATTGTGATGAAATATGCCACAGTATAACTTACTGAGATATCCTGGGTATCATGATACCATTTCTTTTTTTACTGATTCTTTAAATGAGTTGCTTTATTTTGTTATTCTGTTTTAGTAGACATTAAATAAAAGCATCATCACATTCAAGTGATGTTCTGTTTTATCGGCCGGTTGTTAGCAAACCGATCCATCCTGTTTTACAGAAACGTCTTCAAGTAGCGTGAAATGATATTTTTGTCACGTCGCCCATTCCTGCTTTATGTCAGTGGTCTTCAGCTGGTGGACCGCTAACCCCGCAAAAGTATTTCAGCTGACTGAGTCCACAATTACTGTAGCAAAAATCATCCACAGTTCAGCAACTCTGTTTTTCCTAAACACGACCCAGGGCAGCTTTTGTATCTGATCATCTGCTGTGCTTTATCCAATCACACACATTTACGCAAATTATGTAGCGGAAGGAAGCTCTTCTGATCAGAGACACGCTACGGGACTGGAAACTGGAAACTGGTTTTCCAGACGTTCGTAGATTTTTAACATTTCATTTAAAAATGACACAGCTCGTTTAAAAAGAGCTGGCAAAAGTTTGAAAGACGACTGGAAGGAGAACTGTGTGTTTACTCGCCGTGTCATGTTCAAAACAGACGCTCCATCTGTTCAGCGTCAGAAGAGGGAATGTGAAATAAAACATAATATCTGAAATTAGCTTTATTTATATCTATAAACTAATCGCTACGCATTAAAGGTAACAATTCAGGTGTGGTATTCGCTTAGCCAAGCAAGAAGTTGTATGTAACAGGACCTTCACAAATTTTAAGCAAATTCCTGCATGACCTCAAAGAAGCATACGTTCTACACTTTCAGCAGTGTTTTAAAGCAACTTTGGTGTGTTTTTTTTAAGTAAGAAATGATGTAGCAATGACTCTCCAGACTAACACAGAGCATCGAGAGCATTGAAGTGCATCTTTAAACTGAGTCATGTTTACTCTGCACCTGCTTTTGGTATTTGTCATTGCAGCAGTCACACATCAGTGGTTAAGGGTGTGATGTGAACGATATTGCGACTGATAATACATGCAGCTCTTAGCTCTACAATCAAAGACCGAGATTTCCATTTTTCCACTCTGACGATGTGGAAGTGTGATAACCCGCAGGGCCGGTTAGGACTCGAGCGTACATGTTCACCTGTCTGTCTGGCGCCAAACACGATGACTCCATCGCTTACATGCTTCTCTAATCCAAACACAGGAATTAATCACTTCCTCTTCACTAGATGCACCCCGTTAATTAGGACAAAAACAAAAAGTCTTCCTTTTCTAGCAAAGTAACCACAAGCACAAGCTCGATGATGTAGCGGTCTGACTTTTTGCCAAAAAAAAAAAAAAAAGATTTCTTAGTAATGTTAATTATGTTTCACTAAATATCTGTGAGATTTTTTTAAACCAAAATATTTCTTAATAGTAAAAAAATATATATAATTTAAGTAATTTGAGTTATCTTTCTCTACTGTTAAATTGTTAGCAACTAAGAAGAATATAATATTTATTATATCTTTAATAATTAAGGTAAAATTACATTATAGTAGTGAGGAGTGGATGTGGAAATTTTTCCGTAATATTTTTCCAGCATTAAAAGAGTTGTCTTGGCAGTGGATCTTGGGATACTTTTAATGTTTATCATGGATTTTCTTTTTTTAAAATCAACAATAAAGTAATTTTCTTAGCAGTGGAGTGGTATTATGTTATAAAAATGTGACATGGAAGTGGAAATTTGAGGGACGCAAACATGAATTTTAATTTGTAGTACTGTTTGATTTGTGATAAAACATTTAAGAGCAAAAGCACTGGAAAAACATACATACGTAGAGTGAGTAATGTTAGTATTTGGCGGTATATATCGCAATATATTTTCATTTCATATGCGGCAAGACTCCGAAAAAATGTTTCGGGACATAATTTATCACTAAATTAATATCTTTGAAGCACATTGTTCACCAGTAAATACAAGCAAATTAATGAATGAATAGAAATGATTGAACATTGGTGTTAAATAGTTCCTGCCGCTGGGAGAACTCAGAGATATCAGAGATGTTCTGTGCTGACTCTGTGTGTGTGTGTGTGTGTGTGTGTGAGACTCACTTTCCCTCACTGAGAATTTAATAGGTGTTATTTCAAACTGTTTGAGTCACGCCTTCCCTTCTCATCGTCTACAGTCTGACCATGAACTTGCAAGCATGTGCTCGACCCCCAACTGTGATTTCGTCATCAAGGAACTTACATAATTGTATGTAAATTAGGTATGACTCTGTAAAGAGACAGAAGCAAACAGCTGGCTCAGATGATTCCTCAGACCAATCCTGTGGCGTGTGTGGTCCGACGTTTCTTCAGTTTCCCGCTCACAACTTTTTAGTTTGACACAAAAATGGAAGAAAATCTTATATCTGTGGTTTCATCATATCTTGTCATATACAACCTCTCATTAAACATGTACAGAGAGATTACAAAATGGAAAAAAAACAACATTTTCCCAGCAGGTCTAAATTCCTCTCCAGAATTTGTCACTTCCTGCATGTCTGCCTACAGGAAGGTCTGATGATAGATGGTTGGATGGATGGATGGATGGATGGATGGATGGATAGATAGATAGACACTATAAATGGGTATTTGGAGATGGAATGATGGCAGGAAAATCTGTGCGAAATTTTTTCTGCAAGCAACAAATGACACTGTGTACAAGGATGCTCTGAATTTTTTTAAAGTAAATACATAAGCAGAGTGGGTAAAGAACTTTATTAATCTTTTATTTTGTTCTAAGTGGCTTCCTAGTAAAGAGAAAGCATCGAACACTGGAGCAGGAACATAAAAATATAGTTTCCATTCAGAATGAAAATCAAAATAAAACCCTTGGAAGGCAGCTAGTCCAGTTAGCTTGCTTTGCTAATCTGAGAAGGAAGCTAGTATGAAACTGAGCATGCAGCACGTAAATCAAATCAAACGTAATAAGATTTTAAATAAACGTGATGTGTATAAATCATATAGCGAGCTGTATATTATGTAGGTCTGATTTCCTGGGAGCATTTGGCTTCTGAGAGAAAGTTTGTGACAGCCGTTTTCTAGCGGACTTTTTGCTGGACAGACTTTAAGTTAGCATCGTGTGTGCTCATCCTGGCCAAGGTCATCTCAGTGAAGCTACTACAGTTTGAGCAGCATGTACGGGCTCATTTGTGGATTAAATACGTCCCAGTAGGGGCAGATAAAGAAAGACAATAATATTACGAACCACAATAAATTGTTAGACTGTTATTGTTATGTGAAGCATGAATATGTGCTCGGTTGTGTATAAACACCTCTTTCCAGCGTACTGAGCTCTGAGATGTAAACACATCTTCATTTTTCTTTCTGTTCGTTCTGTTTCTTCACAGATGAACCGTCCAGCCCCAGTGCTGACCTCGATGACCCACAATTCCCTGTTTGCTCCATCGTCTCTGCTGTTCCGCCGAGCCCTACCTCCTCCTCCGCTGTCTTTCACCGCCAGCTCTCTCACGACCAAGGTGACACGCACATTACAAACACGTGAAATCAGCAGTCAGTGTATACCTGGAGAGCAGGTTATGACCCGTGTGTGTGTGTGTGTGTGTGTGTGTGTAGACTCGTTGCGGCTCACAGTTCTGGATTCAGATTCCGCTGCTAAAACAGAGCGCTCCAAGTCTTACGACGAAGGACTGGACAACTACAGGGACGAAGAACACGGGTATGTTCATCATTTCATCATATCACATCTATGTAATCAGAGGTAGTGGTACAGAAGGAACAGAAATACAAATACACAAAGTTTTAAACTCTTAAGTCCAGTTAAAGCAGAAGAGAAATGATAATAAATAATAAATAAACTCTATCACTACATAGGAATAGTTTAAATCGTTTCTGATGAGCTGCCCCGTTTCTTTCATTTTTTAAATCTAATATTGTTACAGCACTTGAATGTAGATTAATGCTTTTGTGTGGCGTTATCTCTGAACTTATGGTCAGCTGTACAGCTTTATAATGAGGGTCGTCATGTCATGAGCGTTACCTAATGTATTTACACGTAGGAGGCAATATATTTTTTAAAAAAAACATGGGGAGGGTTTATTTTCAGTATAATTATGTGAATAGTTGCATACTTTATCAGTGTGCTCATTGTGGCTCTTTATGATGTTGAGAGAATCTGCACATGTAATCTGCATGTTACACTAATGACTCAAACAAGTAGCAATGTCACAGCAATGAGGAGTGTGGCATTGCACTAATGACAGGTGTGGCATTGCACTAATGACAGGTGTGGCATTGCACTAATGACAGGTGTGGCATTGCACTAATGACAGGTGTGGTGGTGCACTCATTTTATGACATCTTAATTGAAGTCACAGTAATAACGTTTCAGGTTACACTGTCTGTGTGAAAGATGCAGTAACGACAGCTATAGAAATGCACTGATAATGGGACTGGCATTGCACTAATGACGTGTGTGGCATTGCACTAATGACGTGTGTGGCATTGCACTAATGACTGTGTGTGGCTTTGCACTAATGACGTGTGTGGCATTGCACTAATGACTATGCGTGGCATTGCACTAATGACTGTGTTTGGCATTGCACTAATGACATGTCTGGCATTGCACTAATGACTGTGTGTGGCATTGCACTAATGACTGTGTTTGGCATTGCACTAATGACGTGTGGCGTTACACTAATGACTGTGCGTGGCATTGCACTAATGACGTGTGGCATTGCACTAATGACATGTGTGGCATTGCACTAATAGTATGTGTGGCATTGCACTAATGACTGTGTGTGGCATTGCACTGACTATGCGTGGCATTGCACTAATGACTGTGTGTGGCATTGCAGTAATGACTGTGTGTGGCATTGCACTAATGACTATGCGTGGCATTGCACTAATGACTGTGTGTGGCATTGCAGTAATGATGTGTGTGGCATTGCACTAATGACGTGTGGCATTGCACTAATGACAGGTGTGGCATTGCACTAATGACATGTCTGGCATTGCACTAATGACATGTGGCATTGCACTAATGACAGGTGTGGCATTGCACTAATGACAGGTGTGGCATTGCACTAATGACGTGTGGCATTGCACTAATGACAGGTGTGGCATTGCACTAATGAAATGTCTGGCATTGCACTAATGACAGGTGTGGCATTGCACTAATGACGTGTGGCAGTGCACTAATGACTGTGTGTGGCATTGCACTAATGACAGGTGTGGCATTTTACACCAACTGATTGGAGTTACAGTAATGCTTCATCACATTGCACTGTGTGGAAGATCACTAATGATGAGTGTGGCACTGCTCTAATACCATGTGTGAAAGTGCATTAATGGCATTGCACTAATGACAGTTGTACCATTTCACTAATGATGGGTGTGATGTTTCATTAATGATGTGTGAGGCACTCCACTAATGACAAATGTGCACTACTGACACTAATGCCAACATGTCACAATAATGGTGTGTCACATTACAGTATTCGTGTGAGAGATGTAATGTATATTCATAATGTATCGTATATCTCCCTGTGCAGGAAACTGATAAAGCACATCGGTCTGAGAGGTCTTAGGAAGGTGAGTAAAGACACTGTGATAAAATGTGTGTGTCTCTATGTGTGTGTGTGTGTGTGTGTGTGGCGTCCATTTGAGAGCTATCTATATTTTGGTTCAGGTGCAGAAATGCTGAACACACACACACACTCACCCACACCCACACAAACACACACACACAAAATGGAGAGAATATTTCAAACAAACACACAAACACACTCATGTTTTCATGTTTTTTGGTGGTGATGTTAAGTATGTGGTATGTGTGTGTGTGTGTGTGTGTGTTATTGCAGACTGTGGATCGGTCCTCAGAAGATTCTGGCTCCAGGAGAAACTCTTTGTCAGATGTCTTTGTTAACGCTACTAAGGAGGGAGTCCTGCACTTCCGCCAGTTCAGCTCAGACAAGGGCAAGGTAACACGCACACACACACACACACACACACACACATTTACAGTACTATTATGGAGTCAGTACTATTATTATTATGTACTACTAGTACTATTATATTATTATGTTTACCAGAAAGAAGTGCGTGTTTACTGTGCATTTTTTCATTATAATATATGATCATTTATGTATATTATAATTTATATTTATAAATCATATAAAAAATAGACATTTATAAAGAGCCGTCTGTGGGGATGTAAAAGATTGTTTTGACACAGAAACGGTTCGATATGAAACGATTTAACCTCGTGTCAGTGCAGTACGACGCAGTGTGATATGATGCGACGAGATGTAACGTAATTCAATATAGTTTCAACAGTTCAATTTTAATTCTGCTGTAGCTCTGTGTGGAAGATATAATCTCGTATAATATCATAAACCACGACACGAGGAAAATGTACACTGCGTGACAACAGCCTCCACTTTTTCATTACCAAGATAAGATGCTCATTGATATAATGTATATTTGTTTATTGATGTAATGTATAGTTTTAATAAGACTCATAATAAAAAGATCAGTATGTCGTTGTAGCGACAGTGAAGGAGACGTAACGCAACATAAGCAGCTATTAATGCTCATAAAAGTCATATGTCTCTCATATTTAACTTCACCAATACTGTGTCGAAGCCATAAGCACTTAGCAGAGGCCAATTCTGATTGGTCAGAAGGTGTTGATTCGTTTTCTATAAAAGCATCTCTGACAGTAGTGCAGCTTCATATTAATGCGCTCATTCTAATACATCATCGTTTCTATAGTAACAGCTCATTCACGGGAACATGTACGGTGGTGTAATCATTGATTTGGTGAAGTTGTCTGAAAAGAGCGATGTGTTTTATATAACAGTTATAGAAGGAGTCTCCAGTGTCAGCGCTTTTTGGTTCCAGACAGAGGAGTTTTTACTCTTTGCGGTTTCTCAGTAACATGACAAGCTGCATTTTTTTTTTCATGAGAGAGAAAATCGACTGGTTATGGTTTATAGCAGCTATAGACCATAAACTAGTAACAGGAACTAACTAGTTTCATGGACATTAAGTGTAACTATGAATGGATAAAAAGTGATGGTTTTTTTTTTAGCTAATAAAAAATCGTAATTGTTGGCAAGTTTCTGCGATAAAAGGAATAAAATGCAATAATTCCGCTTCATCGTACCACCGTGTAGTTGATGAATTTACGATAACAGCAGGACACAGTGTGTTTTATTATTATTTTTATTATTGTTATACTTGCGAACGAGTTATCCTGATACACACGCACGCAAACTGACAAATCATATAGTTAATAGTTACAGTGCTCAGTGGCTTTGCTCAGTCGTAGCATCGCTTCTTAATATCTTTATAGTTTAATACTTTGTGTTTGCGTATGTGTTTAACTCTTTTCAGCGTGTAGGCGGCGGCATGCGGCCGTGGAAGCAGATGTACGCTGTGCTCCGTGGCCACTCCCTCTATCTGTACAAGGACAAGAAGGAGGGGCAAACGCCGAACTCGCACGCGGAGGAGGAGCCTTTGTCGATCAGCATTAAAGCCTGTTTGATTGACATCTCCTACAGCGACACGAAGCGGAAGAACGTCCTGAGGCTGACCACGTCGGACTGCGAGTACCTGTTCCAGGCCGAGGACAGAGAGGACATGCTGGCCTGGATACGAGCTATTCAGGAGAACGGCAACCTGGACGAGGAGGTACGGCACCCCTCTCCATCACGGCTCCATTATTTCAGAAGCAAACGCAGAATTTCAGGCTCATTCTAGTGGTTTGTTTGTTTTATTGCTACTACAGTGAGGGATCATCTCACAGATTAGCAAAATAACAGGAGTGTTGATTTTTAGAAGTAAATAAGTAAAAATTGTGATGATACTTTTTATATAAATAAAGGTATAAATAAAGAAAGCAATTAAAATAATTTATTTTTTATATATTTTTTAAAAAGTAACATTTTGCTGGTGTTGGATGGAAGGATGTTGCTCATGTTGAGCAATTTAGATTTTAAAAATGTTACTAGCCAACATTATTGCAGGCAGGTTTTGGCTGTAAAAAGATGTAAACCTGAAAGAAATGATTTAACTCCAGTCAAGAACAAACACATGTTGCATCAAGACTTAGCAAATACACCAGTTTATAATAAGTGTGTGGCACAAACGCTGGTGTAGTTTAGCGCTTGTAGTTCAGCTAATAAAATAATTGCTAGCGATGTATCTCATAGCTCAGGTGTTCTGTGGCTGTGACTTATCCGTGTTTTCTTTCATTTAGAACGCGCTGATTACAAGCACAGACCTCATCAATCGCAAAATCAAGGAGTACAACACTCTGATGAGGTGAGGAGGGCGTGAGCAGTTATAACAGTTTATTAATGCACCACGTAATGAACTGTACAGTCACGCAAATGTGATTGTAAATGTGACTGCGTGTGCGTGTGCGTGTCTGTGTGTGTGTGTTTCAGTCTACCCAGCGGTAAGAACGAGCCGTCCCCGAGGTCCTCTCGTCAGTCTCTGAGTATCAGACACACTCTGCTGGGGGGAAACAAAACGCCGAGCCCTCACTCGCCCCACAAGGAGCAGGAGAGGAAAATCCTACACAGAGGTAGCACTGCTAGATCTGCACTTTAAATACACTCGTGTGTTAAGCTTTATAAGGCTGTGTCTGAGGGAGATGCAGCTTCTCCAGAATAAAAAAAATGAATATTAAAAAAAAGGTAAATAAGGAATAAAGCTGGGAAAAATGATGCTATAATACCAGTAATGTGATGAATTATCACAGTAAACTTTTCCTGAGGTACTGTGTGAGAGAGATACTGTCATTATATCACTCATTATTTTATTTATTTATTTATTTATTTATTTATTTATTAACCCTACTGGAATCAGCAGATTTAATGTTAAAATTATGGACTTGCATTTTTTGTTATTTTTTTTCCTCATTGTCATTGTTAAATAAATTTTTTTTTTTTTTTTTATTTTAGTTCTTATTTGTTTAGTTTTTTTCCAGGATAAAAATGTAAAAATTGTGAAAGTAAGGGATAAGTAAGGCATCGAGCTGGGCAAAATGACAATATAATATCGATATTGTGATGAATTATCTCACAGTAAACTTTTCCTGAGATATCATGGATATTGTTATATCTTATATAATTTTTTTATTTATTTATTTGTTTTTGATTGTTTGTTTGATTGTTTGCTTATTAAAACGGATAAGAAGCAGTGGATTCGATGTTAAAATTATACACTTGTACATAATTGATTTTTTTCCCTCTTTTTAATTGCTAAAAATTTTTTAATAAACAATTTAAAAGTTATTTATATAATATAAACAGTTATTTTTTTTTAATGAAATCAATAAAAATA
>CM075003.1:30910871-30945871 GCA_037576675.1 Pangasius sanitwongsei | reverse complement strand
GCTAATGCTAATTCTTAAAAAAAAAGTTCCATACTGCAGCTTTAAAAATAAGTCAGAAAAATTGCACTCACTTTGTCTCTATGATATTTTGCCTGGCCAAGTTGTATTTATGCCTTCTTTGGATTCTCTGTAACCATTAATCTGATTAATCCTCGGTCTTTTCCACACTCGTTCTCTCCGCTGAGCTTTCTCACGCTAACATGGCATGATCTTTCTTTACAAGTGCCCAAAACAAAACAAAACAAAATGGCAGAATCCTCAAAGAGCAAGCTTGCCAAATGTCTGATCCCTCTGTCCGTAGCCCGGCCGTGTCGCGTCTCCTAAGGCCATTCGCAGCATTTCACACAATCCTGATCTTGACACAGGCCAGGTGGGAGGAGTCTATCACGCTGTGATGTCACTGATGGACTCGCTAATGTCCGTGATGGACAGATGGAGCTGTAGGAAGAAAGAGGACTGTTGCCCGCACTGTAGCTGCCTAATCTGCAGGAACCCTCGCTTCCTGTGAAAGGGGGAAAAAAAAGAGATGAAAGAAACCGAGGCGGCAAAAATCGAGAGCGAGGGGAATGCCTTTCTCTTGTCCCCTTCTCTTTTTCTCTTTCTCTCTCTTTCTCTCTCTCTCTCTCTCTCTCTCTCTCTGAATGCTGACCCAACGGAGTGACGGCACGGTAATGCTCCTCCGCTCCTGAACCTCGCTTGCTCATACCATGTCACCACAAAAAAAAAGGGGTGTGCAGGGGGGGCTCGGCTCCTGATGAAGAAACTCCACTTGAGATTTGAGTTTAACAAAAAAAAAAAACATCAATTCTTTAGTTTCTTTTCCTTTTTTTTCCTTTTCCTTACTAACATGTAGTGTTGTCTTTTCTCCGTAGCTAGCCCCTCTCTGACTCCCCCATCACTTCTCCTCTTGGTTGGTTCCATAGTCATCCCTGTTGTTGCCATGCTACTGTTGTCATGACACCACATCCAACACTCCATCAAAATACAGCCAAATCTCTCTTCTTGTTCTCTTTTCCTCGCGTTTTCTTCTGTTTTGTCCTCAGCACTAAGATTCCGTGGAAATCATTCAGTTTTGGGCCGATTAGGAAAACACTATCTGGGTTATGTTTTATCTGGGTTAGCATGCATCTACTGCTTTAATATCATTTACACCACAGCGCTGCTGAGTTCTGGATTCTGATTGGTCAGAAGGTGTTGATTAGTTTTCTATAACAGCAGCTCTGACAGCAGTGCAGCTGCAAATAACAGGTTTATATTAGTGCTCTCGCTGTAATACGTTACCGTTTCTATAGTAACAGCTCATTCACAGGGATGTATACAGCGAACACTGCACATAAACAGACTTTAAAAAATGACATCATTGATATGGGGAAGTTTACTATTAAATGAAACATTTATAAAGAAGCTCCTTTTTTTGTCAAACGAGAGAAAAAGAGAGGCTGCTGAGGCAACGACTGTTTATAGCTGCTATAACGTAAGTGAGAACAAGAACTTCGCAGCTATTCTACAGCTTTAAATGTAACTATAAACAGGTTAAAAGTATAATGTGTCTTTCTTAAATAAATAAAAAGTGTAATTGTTGGCAAATTACTGTGGTTTAAGAGGAACAAAACACTTCAAGATGTGCTGTTATAAAAAAATAATCAACTTCGACGTGGTAACAGGAGCTCCGCTTCATCACACCAACCTGTCGTGGATTAGTTTACTATAACAGTATGTCCTGAAATGTTTTTTCTTTCCTTAAATGAGATTAGACATGGTGCTTCTATAAAGCTCCACAGAGCAGTGAAAGCTGAGGATATTATGACTGAATAGAAATATGTAGATTGGGAGAAGGTACAGAACCCTGAGGAACACTCTGAGGAACACTCTGAGGAACACTCTGAGGAACCGGCGCAGTAGAGGATAAACTCTGTGCTGGGTGTTAATTTTATCCTTGGAGTATTATTTTCCTCTTATGTTTTATTTCTTATTATTTTCTTTGTAAGGAACAGTGTGGCCAAAGTTGAAAGTTCCTTTCCCCAAATTCCTTCTTCTCTCTTTATTAATTTTCTTAGTTGTTTTGGTAATTTTCTAACAGTTATTATAAAGTGCACGCCGCCTCAAACACCAGAACTGGCACATCCCACTTGCATGGCTCTCCTTGTCGTGTCTCCGGTCGTCCCTACAGTAACACTCAGTACCATGTTTGCTTATGGAAACTAACCTTTACTGCTTTCATGAGGGCTTCCTGGCTTAATCATGAAAACCTTTTTACATTCACTCATTTGTTTATTCATTAGTTTTGAAAGCAGGGAAAGTCCGCCCCCTGCTGGAGGACATGGACCTGAGCATAACACACTGTGCTGCCCTCTCATTCAAAAACCCCTTGCTGCAGAACCAAAAGTCCAGAGGTTGGAGTTGGACCTGATCTAGCTCCTCCTACCTGGGGCAGAGTTAAACCAAAAGTCCCAGGTGGTGGAGTCAGACCTGATCCAGCTCCTCCTACATGGGCAGAGTCAAACCGAAAGTCCAGGGGTTGGAGTTGCACCTGATCTAGCTCCTCCTACCTGGGCGGAGTCAAACTGGGGTGGTGGAGAAAACTCATATTTCAGGCTGAATAAGTTTGATCGTTCTGTGTTTTACAGCATCTTATGTGTTAGGGGTTAGGGGTTAGGGTTGGAGCTGGATCAGGTCCAGCTCCACCCACTAGACTATTGGTTATGCAGTAAGCACTATCTCCATTCACATGCATGCCCTCGCTCCATTTCTTTTCTCTCTCTTCCTGTTATCTCGTCTTACACGGTGTGTTGTGCTCCCTGTCCTGCCTCATTATTATTCCTCTGTTTGGACTGAGTGAACTCATTGATTTTATTTATTTCCTTACACACTCTCTCTATTTCTTCCTTCACAGATTCACCCACTAGTGATTCTGCCAAATCGAAGGTGAGTGTGAATCCGATTTTGAACTCTCTCTTGAACACAGTTCACTAAAAAAAAAAAACCCAAATTCCCTCTGGAGGTAAACACGAGCAGCTCTGACAGACGGATCAGAATCCATAGAGACGTGCTTTCTGCATACATCACGCTTGCTAAAAGTCATGGCTGCTTGCTAGACTGATGTATCTTCAGCAATGCATCCATGTCATACATGCAGAGGTACAAGTCAGTGCTGCTGATTATACTGTGTGTATCTGCATCCAGCTTTCGATGGCTGTGTTTACATGCAGAGATTTTCACCAATCCAAATGAAATCATCCCAATTGCTGACTTCTAATAAACTGGGCAGTGTGTAGACAATTTGTGTTTATATGCAGGTTTCATGTAGACTGTTCCAAAGTCTCAAAGGTACATGCGTGGAGTGAGGTTTGTCGCTGTTACCATAACGCATGAGTCTAGTCAGTGCTTTTATTTGAGGTTATAAAGAGTTTTAACTTATTTCCATCTCAGTAAAATGTCATCCAAGTGTGTGAACAGACAGTGAGAAGAAGAAGGGATTGTGAGTGCAGTAAAGTTGCTCAACATTTCATGTTTGTCCGACATTCTGGAACAAAGACACTTATTGTTGAAAATAACATCAAATGCACACATTATCCATCGGTAAAGCAGATACATAATGCCTTTACTCATCTACTAATGTTACCAGCCACCATTTGGGAATAACACAAGAAATACAAGTTTTATCAAAGTTTCCACTAATTATTTTTTTACCGAATATTCTGCGTCCATGTTGAATTTCTGGCCAATATTACATGCTGAACTTCAGTGTGTTAGTTAGATGCCTTCCAAACTCACAGTTGTTTTAAACAGATTCAGATCTGGTGACATGAGCTGTGTTTTCTTACAGGACCGGTTTATTGCACAAGGAACACATCACGATACAAAACGCAAACGTGCACAACTCATGCACTGATTCCAATAGTGAAAGTAATCAGACACAAAGGTTTCCATGACTATTATACCTATATTCAATGGATTATTAAAAGGATATTAACCCACCTTGTTCAATTGGAGAGAAATTTCATTCGGATTGGCCTGACGGTTTTTTATTCCGATTGAGCTCTCAGGCGGATTATGAACAGATTATTACGCTGCATGTAAACACAGATAATGGTGAATCGATGGTGTCGCTGCTAGTGTTGCTAGTGTGCTTTATGAGCTGTGGCACTTTTTACTGAGACTCTTTTCTCTTTTGACTCTCTCTTTCTTTTATTTGAGCTGATTTCAGAGGAGCAGGTGGAGTGGTGTTGCAATGGCCACAGCGGTTAGATCTTTGACTTCCTGCTCTTAATGCTGCTCTCAATGCTGTTGGTGCTTTCTCAGCTGTTGTCCATCGTCAGTTTTTACTCATATATTTGTCTCTCCCTCCTCTCCTTGCTCTCTCTCTGTCTCTCTCTCTCTCTCTCAGGGTTCGTGGGGGTCTGGGAAGGACCAGTACAGCCGCGAACTGGTCTCCTCCATCTTTGCTGCAGCTAACCGCAAACGCAAGAAGCCCAAAGAGAAGGTGCATGTTAGCAGCTCTGATGATGACCTGGATGCTGTTTTTCTTGAGAGTGAGCTGCAGAACCAGAAACGGATAGAGCAGGATATAGCAGGAGACTCACATGGTGGGAAAGAACATGAAAAAACACCCAAGGGGCGCAAAGAGCATAGGAACTCATTCTTTTTGAAGAAACCGTCTCCCACTAAGATCTCTGAAACCCAAAAATACTCTACACTGCCCAGTCTCCGCCTCCGAACTCCAGCTCCTTCCAAAAGCTCCACATCTGAATCACCTTCTCAGGTGGAGGACCTTAGCATCATGAACCCAGGAACGTCCGGATGCAGGAATCGGTTGAGAATTTGGGACACAGTAGCTCCAGCTGCCACAGACCTACCTCCAACCGGTCTTGTCGGAGGATCAGCCATGGCAGAAGTGAGCTCTATCACTTCGGATTACTCGACTACCTCCTCCATGACGTTCCTGACGGGGGCGGAGTCAAGTGTGCTCAGTGCAGATTTGCAGAGCCGGGGTGGAGACGAGGCCGATGACGAGCGCAGTGAGCTGATCAGCGAGGGACGACACATGGAGACAGACAGTGAGACCGAGTTTCCTGTTTTTATCAGAGGCGCCACGACTCCTGTTACCCCATCCAAGATCGTCCCTAGAAGTTCAGAGTGTAGTAAAGTTCAAAAGCCTTTAAACCGCTACATCCTGCCGTCACAAAGGCTGAGTGCATTCAATACGTTTTCCAAGAGGCTGTCCTTGCATCAGAAGACGGACAGCGAATCGTCATTAGAAGTTGGAGCCAACCGAGAGGGTGAGAGGATGAGCCGAAGTGAACCGAGCCGTCTATCTCGCGTTCTGGAAGCAGTGAAAAAAGGGCGTTCTGTGGGCAGCCTTAGCTCCGCCTCTTCCTCCTCCCATGGCCAGACAGAACCAACAAAGCGCTTGAGTATCACTGAGAGGTTGAAGTCCCACTTCCGTTTGTCTGCAGACGATATGTTTGGCATTGGAGGGCACAAAAATAGCAGGAAGAAAGAGAAAAGAGTCCGTCGGAGACACACTGTGGGTGGGCAGCGGGACTTTGGCGAACTTGCAGTCATTAATGACTGGCGTGAACAGGGTGGTGCTGAGAAGGGGGCGGAGCTTTCAGACACGGACCGGCTCAAACTTCAAACCTCGAGAGAGATTTCCATTCGGGACTGGGTCACCCGCGAGCGCTGGCATCCTGGGACTTCGCGGGCTGGTTCACCGGGGTCAAAAGTCATGACGGGGACTGGCGAGGGTTCGAGTCGTCCTGCTTCTGTGCGAAGCAGCCAATCTGCTACGGATCAGTTGAATGGGGGGGAACCAAAGTGCAAAGGCAAAGCCAACCTGAACTCGGGTTCCGATGCTCACCCACATAAACTTTCCGGGGCTCAAGTTGTGCGCTCGCAGTTCTACCAATGTTTATAAAAATGTCTGCATATATGTGTGTGTGTGTGTGTGTGTGTGTGTGGATGTATGAAACAAATGAGAGTGAATGAAAGAATTAATTAATTAATGTTCATAGAGGTACTGCACAATATTTTTTATCCTTTTAATCCCTTCTCCTCTTTTTAACAAAGTATATATATAAATATGAATATATATATAAATATAAATTGTATATATCTATGTGTGTATAGGCTCATAAGAGGACTAACTGGAGTAAAATGTATCAGATTTGAATTGTAATCTCAATTTTATGGATCAAAGTTGTTTCCCTCCTGTAGTGGATTTGCCAAGACACATTTGTTGTCAGATGTTTGGTGACGGTGTCGCAGTGGTGCTAATGTAGCTTACATTATGAGAAGTCTCTCATAAATCCCCAATTAATAAAGTAATTTTATACAGACTGTGAGTGCAAGCGCCTGTAAAGATTATGCCATATTTTACCTTGTATAAAATGAGCGGTAGAAATAACCCCAGGTGATATATATCCTGTCTGAATTGGCATGTTGGTAAAGATTGCATTCTATCCAGTGGGAAAAGAGGTTTTGCACTTTTTCTTTAATATAAACTCACTCCAGGAAGCGCTGGCTCTTTTCTCCCACTGAAACTAAAATAAAACTGAGTTTAAAACGCATAACAGAAAGATATTGAGGTGTCAAAAGGACGTGTCAGAGAAGCAATGTTTCCAGGGGTTTTAGGTAAACTGCCAAGTCCCTAGCATGGGTACCGCATGCATATGCTATGGTCATGTGATCAAATGCAACAACAAGCACTTATAGTACACATGGAATATTAAGTGTGATGAGAAATCACATATACCGTGTGAACGACCTCCAGCAGCAACACTGAACAGGCAAATGTCGGGAAATGTAATCCCATCTGAATAGTACTTAAGAAAAATTCTGATTGTCCAAGATGGCGGGCCCCGTAATATTCCAGTGTTCAGCTACATGCTGAAGTTTAGTTCTTGTTTATAGATGACAGTAATCCCACTGTGTCCTAACCCACATCAGCACATCTGTAGATACAACGTGGAGAAGATTTTGGGTGAGATAGACTTCCATGACTTGTTGGCTACATTTCCCATGACACTCCAGTGCAAAAACTAAAGACGCAAATGTCTCACGCGCACGTCTTGGTTGATCGACTACATTTGTGGTAAAGATGAAACGGTTTACATTTGATTTTTTTTTTTGCTGAAATGTTAGAAGACAGAACTGGAAAGGATGTTGTGGGTCAAGGTCTTCCCCTGAAACCCCAGTAATATGAAGTCTTTAGAAGATATAAAGAACATACAATACAACCAATGTTGCTATCTTACCACCAGATTTCTTGATTGCAAGACTTGTTTTTAGCCCTCTAGCATGTGCAAAGCATGTTCTTGTGCCCATTTGTTAGTGTGTTTATGGTAGGAGCGCTACTCCAACAATTACGGTAAGATTACATGAAGACGCACCACTGTTAGCGTAGAAAATCCCATAGCCACTCTGGAAAAAATGAGCAAATGAGCATTTTAGTAAGGGTAAGGACTACAGAAGGAAACAACACAGCACTAAATTATGGCAACACTAACCGTGCGTTCACACTATCAAGTATCGAGTCACTTACGTAGCTTGTAGTTTGTCGCTTGTGGGCGTGGCCTGTCCAGCATTTTTTTTTCTAGTTCTGCGAAATGTTCGTAGCTATACATAGCTTCTACAGCTGACTAGTTACACACAAATTAAATAATGTGTTAATCAGTTGTTTGATTTACATCATGTTACGTGATTAGCTTTGTACTAGCGTCCTTAGCAGATTAGATTAGCAAAGCAAGCTATCTGTACAAGCTATGTACACTCTATAAACATATAAAGAGATGTCATATATGACAGGACAAAATGGAACCATGGTTATAAGTTTTTCTTCCATGTTTGTGCATCAGACAGTAAGCAGGAACTCATTGCAGGTAGGAAGTAAAGTTGTTAGTGGGGATCTGAAGAAACGTCACTCCACATGCGCCATAAGATTGCTCTGAGGAATCACTCGAGCCAGCCATTTTGATCTGCTGCTTTACGGTGTCGTGCATAATCTGCATCGAATTGAGAAAATCTACGTTCAACTCTCAGTTGTCGTGATGTCACTGAAATCGCTGCTCTGTGTTGCGTACCTGCGTAGAAAATTAGTGATCGCTTGTCGCTTGCTAGTGTGAACGTAGGGTGATGGGACAAACACTAAACTAGATTACAATAGTGGGAGTGTTTAAAGGACAAACATTAATGTGAAAAATTGAGATTTTTTATAATTTTCTGAAGGTGAAGTCCACGTCAGGACTTGTTTTCTGTGCTGTGGAAAGCTTTTTTTTTTTATTTACAGTGCAATGAAGCAGCCAGGTGTCACGAAGCGACGAAGCGAGAATGAAGTCAATTTATATTTCTATATTTAAATATAGGAATATAAAAAAAGTCAGAGCCTTTATACTGGTACTACAGGAAGTGCTAAGCATTAAAGTCACACACAGTCATGTCTGTCTGTAATGAAGTGCCTCGTACAGCTAATCTCTGGAACAGGGACTTTTTTTCTTTTAAAGAACTGTTGCTTTTGTCTAATGTTGCAAATTTTTAGCACCAACTCCAAATGTGATCTAGATTTTTGTATGAAACAATGTGACCGCAAACCAGTGCTTCCAGTCTTATCTCATCTTTCATTCTGTTACTGGTCCATGATATATTTTTACATGCACATGCTGATATATTGAGATGGTAATGTCTGGGTCCGCGGTTGGACAGACTGAGGAAGTGTGTGTGCATGACATAAACTGATGCATGTGTGATGACCAAAATGCTATAAAAAAAGAGAGAAGGTTAAAAACACTGGAAATAAATTGTCTTTTTGAGACTTGGGTCTTATTTTTCTTTGTTTCTTGTTTAAAATCTAAAATGCAGTGTGTTGGCATAGCTGTACATGCTGGTGCAGTTTAATCCGAGTCGGGCCAGTTTACGTTAGCATGAGTTATTATGGCAGGAGAACAAGACAACTTTGAGACAAATTCAGGGAGCATTCTGCTGTGCCCCTAGTGGAGTGGAGTGTGCATATATTAACGTGCCCTCATGGCCTTGCCTTAATTATCTCATTCATTCATGGTACCAAGTCATGGCCACTCTTTAATTATCTCATCCTCTCCAGTTACCAAGCCATGGCCACTCTTTAATTATCTCGTTGTCTCCAGTTAACAAGCCATGGCCACTCCTGAATTATCTCATCCTCTCCAGTTACCAAGCCATGACCACTCCTTAATTATCTCATCCTCTCCAGTTACCAAGCTGTGGCCACTCTTTAATTATCTCATCCTCTCCAGTTACCAAGCTGTGGCCACACCTCAATTATCTCATTCACTCATGTTAACAAGTCATGGCCACTCCTTAATTATCTCACTAACTCATGTTACCAAGTCATGGCCACTCCCTAATTATCACATTCTCTCCAGTTACCAAGTCATGCCCACTCCCTAATTATCACATTCTCTCCATTTACCAAGTCGTTGCCACACCTTAGATATCTCATTCTCTCCAGTGGCCACTCCTTAATTATCTCATTTTCTCCAGTTACCAAGTTGTGGCCAATCTTTAATTATCTCGTTCACTGCAGTTACCAAGTCATGGTACTAAGCTGTGGCCATGCCTTAAATCTTTCATTGTCTTGTGTTACCAAGTCGTGGCCATTTCGTTATTATCTCATTCTCTCCAGTTACAAAGGCATGGCCACTCCTTAATTATCTCTTTCCCTCCAGTTACCAAGTCATTGCCACACCTTAGTTATCTCATTCATTCCAGTGGCCACTCCTTAATTATCTCGTTCTCTCCAGTTACCATGTCGTTGCCACACCTGAGATATCTCGTTCTCTCCAGTGGCAACTCCTTAATTATCTTGTTCTCTCCAGTTATCAAGTCATGGTACTAAGCTGTGGCCACACCTTAATTCTCTCATTGCCTTGTGTCTCATGGCCACTCCTTAATTATGTTGTTCTGTCACGTTTCTAATGCATAACTGCACTTAAGTATCTCATTCCCATCTCATTACTACGCTGTGGAGATGATCTATTTAACATGAGGCTTGTGTGTTCTGTCCATATAAACAGCATGTAATTAAAGTAGCTTAAAATTACATCATCATCTTCCTCATCCATCCATCCATGGGCAGCAGTAGGTCAGCAGGTACACTTCTCCACTAGTGGCCAGAGGGTTGTGGGTTCAAAACCCATGGCTCCAATAGTGTTTTTCCACCAACATGGCGCATTTAAAAAGAACTGTGGAAATGCTGTGAAGTATATTAGCAAAACATATGAGCTAGCTAGCAAAAAGCCCCCTAAAGTAAGACCCTTAATTTAGCAAGGTGACTATTGTTACACTTGGAAACCTCCACCCTTAAAATTTTTATATTTTAATATGAAGTGATTCTGGTGCTCTTTTGTTGGTTGGTGCTGTATTTCTGTTATTCCAGTGAGAAATTAGTAGTCTTGTATTGGTAGGAAAAAAAAAAAGTGACATATTCCAGAGTGACATTCCTGTGACCTTCAACATCTTCTGCTTAAGATAAAACTGTCTGCCAAGAGACATGTAAATAAATGTAATATGTCACATTTGATCAACAACAACCAAAAATAAACATTAGCCGATACATAAACTCATCAGGGAGTAACTGTAATAACTCTTATTTACTTTTTCAGGTGACAAGGAGCAAACTTAAATATGAAAGCAAACTCATCTGGCACTGTGTACAATTGGCATCTGCTGACATGAAGAGATTTAAGAAAATAATAAAAAAAAAACACCACCAAGTTAGTGATATTAGTGTGTACAGGGGCTAATCAGAGCTCCAGGAAATAAAAGACTCCCAAAAAAAATCACAAATATTGACACAGTCCCGGGGAGCCAGTCGCCGAGTCTGATTGTAACCACCTTAATAAAGTGCTTTCTCCAAAAATCAAACACAATTACAATAAATCTGTGGAGCGGTCAGTAAGTACAACCATGGCGATGGAATAAAAAAAGAACAATAACAATAATAACAATAATAATAATAATAATAATAATAATAATAATAATAATAAAATGAGGATAGAAGGGTAAAGTTCAGGCACAAGCTGAGAGCCCCTCTCTCTCTCTCTCTCTCTCTCTCTCTCTGACTCGTTCACTTTTTGAAAGGCGTCAGTCGGCCGATGTTGTGCCAGAAGTTGGAGCTCTTGCGTTTGGGCTCGGCCAGCATGAAGACCTGCTGCTGCGGGAGGCTGGTGGGGAGCGTCGGGTGTTTCTGCCGCAGCAGGAAGTCGTAGTAGGGCCTGGTCACGGCTGAGAGAAGAGAAACACACAATCTCAGGATTCAGTAGTCTAGACTAGGGATTAATCCACGTTTCCTGCTTACAGACGTCTGTTATAGCTGAAGATGACTTATACACACACGTGGCCATAAAAGAGAGGTGCACAGTGACCGATAAAACAGTCAATTATCCAACATGTTCTAGTGTCTGATGTTCGCTTCAGTGCATTTTCTATATAACTTCTCTAATGTGGCTCGTACAAACCGTGAAATACTTCCACACATCCAACACACACACACATTCATATGGGGTTAAAGTCCTGCCACTGGAAATTTGAATTGAAATGCAAAGATCAGTATTTCAGTGTTTTGAATTTGTATCACATCATATAGTGTATCTGTAATTGGAGTTTGTGGTTTGTGAAAGAGCAATCTAAAATCTGAAACTGAATGTCACAGTTAAAGGCGAGCAATTCTCCATTTACAATTTAAAATAATAATAATAATAATAAAAAAACGTGTAGCCATGTTCTAAAAAGCAACTCTTTTAATGCACTTTTTTAGACTCCCTTTCAAAATAACGTCAGGCTAACGTGCAGGTCAAAGCCGCTGAACACGGACACAGGATCCCTCACTGGCAAGATCCCTCTCGTCTTCTAATACAGGAGATAATGAAGTAAACATTCGAACGTTTTAAATAAGCTTCATTCGGGGAGGGGTTCGGTCTTCCCCTGCTTTGACCTGCAATTTCCCCAGATACATATTTCTTTACACGTGTGTGAGAATTTATAATTTAAAAAAAAAAAAAAACTGTTCTTTGGGCATAGCATCAAATTTGCGCCAAATATTTGTAGACTTGAAATATTTTGCTAATTGTGAGGAATTAACAGAATGAACTGCATAGTGATATCCTTTTTTTTTTCTTGTAGGTGCTGGAATTTTACCTAAGGGGAAAAAAAAAAGCTTTGGTTTGTGCTAAGATATTGTCAGTGCTTAATACTCTAAACTACATCAGCTTCATAGCTCCAATGCGAATGGAAAGAAGCTCATTTCGGATATGAAACACGTCTTGGCTGACCGACTTTTAGCTGATTATCTTACTTTCTACTTGATTCAGCGATGACTGGATGTTTATCGTTAAATGAACACACATAGAGAGCACAGAGAGCTGCTGAAGAATATGATAACAGCAGAATCGGACCTTTGGGCTTGCCGGCTGGATGGCTTTTACAGGCGTTGAGCATGGCCTGTTTCTTCTGCACCTCAGTGATGGAAAAACCTGCAGTGACCAACAGGAGAGGAGAAGAGAGCCAAATTAGTGCTTTTTACACCACAGCGCACTTCAATTCTGGATTCTGATTGGTCAGAAGGTGTTGATACATTTTCATCCCAGGCTTATATTAATGCACTCGTTCTAATACGGTATCGTTTCTATAGTAACAGCTCACTCACAGGGACGTGTACAGCGGTCGCTCCACATAAACAGATTAAAGCAATCGTTACTGTGGTGAAGTTTTTCTCCAGGGTAAGGAGATGTTTCTTTAACATTTATGGAAGGAGTCTCCAGTGTCAGCGCTTTGTAACAGTCAGAGGTAACTTTAAGTTTCCTGAGATCTTCAGGACAGAGGAGTTTACGCTTCTTTGCGGTTTCTGAGTAACATGACAAGGTGTGTGTTTTTTGTCTTATTAACTTCAAGAGAGAAAAAAGAGGCTGGTGAGGGAACGACTGTTTATAGCTGCTATAACATGAGACAGAACAGGAAGTGACTGCTTTCACGAACCATTAAATGTAACTATAAACAGATAAAAAGTATGTTGTTCTTTAACTAATAGCAAAATGTATTTGTTGGCAAGTCGCTGTGGTATAAGAGGAATAAAACACTTGGGGACGTGTTGTTATAGGAAAATAATCAACTTCGGTGTGGTAACAGGAAGTCTGCTTCATCACACCACTTCGTCATTGATTATTTTCCTATAACAGCACCACACACAGTGGTTTATTCCTCAGTTAGTTAAGAAAAAAAAAAATACATAAACGCAGGTGATTGACCACAACACAGGATCTGCTACAGAAGCCGAGCTGGTTTATAAATTTATACATTTAGAAGTTTAGAATTTAAATCCTGAATTTATATATATCTGTAAAGCTGCTTTGTGATAATGGCCATTGTTAAAATAAAAATTGCATTTTTCATACTCTGATTCTCTGAAATACACTTTATTGTACTGTAATAAAACTACTTTGCACTGATTCTGTATGTGATTCTGTATATATTCTGATTCTGTGTGTGTGTGTGTGTGTGTGTTTCACCTGTTTCTCGGTCATGCTGCACCTGCTCCCTCTCGTCTCTGAAGGCTCGGAGCCAGCGCTGTTTCTGTTCGGGTTTTTTAGCGCACAGGAGATGAACCTCGTCTCCACTGAGCGAGCGGAGCTTCACCGCGTTCTTCACACTCACGCTCAGCTCCCTGTCCTTCCCGTCCTCCACGTCCAACACCTCCATCTGATCCATGTCCATCCTGCCCTTGTAGTACAAGATGTCCCTGCGCAGCAAATCCTGAACCAGCAGCGACAAACAACAGGAGCACAAAGTGAGTGTCAGGGAGAGTTCTTTACCTGATGTTACACAGACGTAAGGCAAGAAGTTCCAATAAGCCAAAAAGCACACACTTTACTCCAAATATGCTCGGTTAGTTCTGCCATAAAAAAATGATGTCTATCAACTATGCACGTTGATTATTTTCCTATAAGAGCACATCCCCTAAGCGGTTTATTCCTCGTATATACCACAGCAATTTGCCAACAATTCCGCAAAGCGTAAACTCCTCTGTCCTAAAGGTGACAGAAAACTTAAAGCTACATCTTTACCTCTGACTGTTACAAAGCACTGACACTGGAGACTCCTTCCATAAATGTTACATAAATGCCTCCCTACAGGAAACTTCACCATATCTACAATTAAAAATCTGTTTATGTGGAGCGTCCGCTGTACGAGTCCCTGTGAATGAGCTGTTACTATAGAAACGATAACGTATTAGAACGAGAGCACTAATATAAACCTGTGATCTGGAGCTACACTACTGTCAGAGCTGCTGTTATAGAATCAGAATATAATAAATATAATAATTTAATTATTTGTATGTGTGTAGAATTACTGTGTGACTATTTCTACATATTATACAGTTATAATTATGTTTTCAGTAATGTTTTTAAAGCACCAGAACAGACATTTATTACAGCAACCACTAGGACACAGTAGATTAACAGGATTACTAGCTGCAGTTCACATGTTGACCACCAGATGTCACCAACGTCCACAGTGTCAAACAGCTTGGCTTAATAAACCCAGTTTTTTCAATACAGTGAGGAGAAAAGCTTGACAGCTAATATTCTGTGATGTTATTACATTAGACAGCATATCCATGGTGACAGCCAGGATAATGTAGTGCTGAAACTGAAAATCGTGAAATGACTGTAACATGGAGTTGACCAGAATGTTTCCTCCCAGCTGGATGTTGGTAATTTATTTTAATTTGTGTTGAACGCAGCACAACTCATTTGAACCTGGAACCTGAACCTGCGAGTTGAATCAAGAGTTTTAGATTTCGACTGTTGAGGTTTAAAATGTGACCTGCGGTTTAAAGCGTGACAGTGTGTCTTTAAGCTCTCACCTTTTTGCAGTAGACCATCTGGTGGTTGAAGAGGAAAAACATGCGCTGCTGGCTCTTGGCATGGGGTGGAGAGATCTTTGTGAGCTCTCCGGAGTAGATCAGGTCCGAGCTCCTGCTGAGGATGTCTTCACCCTGACACACACACACACACACACAACAATTTACACAACAGCATTGTTGAAGTCTGGATTCTGATTGGTCAGAAGGTGTTGATTACAGCAAATGTTCCCCATCATTACAACAGTAATTGTTGTAACTATAAACCTTAGTAACTCTAAACGGATAAAAAGCATGATACGTCATTTCTTTAATAAAGTAAAAATTGTAATTGTTGGGAAATTGCTGTGAGATGTCATGGTTTAATTTGTTACATAATTAATTTTATGTAACAAATTAAACCATGACAATTGATGTCATGGTTTAATTTGTTACATAAAGATTAATAAAGTGGTCAGTACAAGTTTCTTTTTTTCTCTTCAACATCTTTTCCCTCATTAAAAATGACAGGAACTATTCATTAATAAACATGAGCATGCTAATTTATAAATGTCCCTCTGCCATTTGTAGTAGCTGACCTAGTTCAGACTCTACATTTCTCACTCGAGCAGGATTCCAGTATCAGAGTCATGATTATTTCATTGAGTGAGTCTTTTATTTAACAGCAGCAAAACCTGTCAGTATATAATGTTACCATGACAACTGTGGTTTTGTCCATTACTAACATTATCTAAGTTAAGGCACTATCTAGCTTAGCATGCAGGTCGAAAAGTTCCCAGGTTAATGGTTCAAAGCCATGGAGCTCACTGTATTTATTCACATCACTAACTGAGCTCATATGTAGCCCCTGAATCCATTCTTAGAAGGAAGTACTGAGAAAATTTCAGTTTGAAATAGAAAATTACACATTTCATGCAAAACAGGTTTTAATATAATAAATAATATATGAACATTAGGTCACCTCCCAGTCCTCGATGGAGCTCTGCCACTGAGCGATCTTATCCACGTTCTCCAGACGCCGTTTTCTCTCGTTAATCAGCCTGGCCACATTCTTCATCCCATTTAAAGCTGCCTCCACGTCTTTGTAGTCCCTAGGTGAAGACAAATTCATCATGGTGCAGCAGAAAAAAAAACACTGCTTATTAATAAAACCAGTTTTCCCATTCATTGAGAGAGACATATGGGACTTTACTTTTGTAGTTTATTTTTGATATAAATTATTTTTCCCTTCTATGCTTTTGCTAATACTATAAGACAAGTGATGTGGATATACATGTAGATATTTAGATACATTAAGAAGAAACAGAAGGTTCACGAAGGTGAACCTGAAGGTCGTGGGTTTGAGTCTCAGCTCCGGCAGGGATTGTAGGTGGGGGGAGTGAATGACCAGCGCTCTACTCCACCCTCAATACCACGACTGAGGTGAGACCCTTGAGCAAGGCACCGAACCCTCAACTGCTCCCCGGGCGCCGCAGCAAAAAAAGGCTGCCCACTGCTCCGGGTGTGTGTTCACGGTGTGTGTGTGTGTTCACTACTGTGTGTGTGCACTTGGATAGATTAAATGCAGAGCACAAATTCCGAGTATGGGTCACCACACTTGGCCACATGTCACTTCACAAAATCCAACACCAATCCCTCATGAACTGTCATGAATTACACGCCTGATTGCCCACTTCACAAATCATCATGTCTCTGTTATTTAACTCAAAATAATGTATTCATTATTATGAAGACGAATACTGTGTACGAATGAATTCATTCGTAATTCGTTCGCAGGAGTGTGTATAAGAGTCATATGTTTCAGATGTGTCTAATGTGCCTGTGCTGACAAATGAAAGAGACTCTTATATCTACTGCATACCTGTGCTGGGGGTTGGTGTATTTGAGTAACTCGGCCAGCTGCAGTGGGTACTTGCAGATCTTCTGGACGGGAGTGAGGAGAAAACCGTCCAGAGAAATGTCAATCATCTTCTGCAGTAGACGGCAGGCCTCGAAGAAGAACACGTACTTGTTGAGCTTCATAAGCTTGGAGAGCTGGACGCAGGCGTTCGGGTGATTGTTACAGTACTCCGAGTAGATCTGGAAATCTGTTTGCTAGAACACCACAAAGACAAGATGACAATGGAGATGAATGACATCAAAAGGACAGTGGCAACAGTGATCAGTGACATCAATTGATCACTAATGTGGCCACTGGTGATCATTTGGATCAAAAGAACCCATGAATCCATGTGATCAGTGATGTCAAAAGTAAGATTCCTGTCACTGATCAAAAACATCAAAGGCAACATGCTACCACTTATCAAGGACATCAAAGCCAAAATTCCATTTCCCAAGGATCAAGGATATCAAATGTAAGATGCCATCATCGAAGGCATCAAAGGTGCAATTTCATCATCATGCTGCCACTAATCAATGAAAAAGGTAAGATTCTATATCTGATCAAGGATGTTAAAAATTGGTCATGGCAAAAATGAACACATTTCTGATCATCCTCATGTTTTGCTATGGTTGCTATGGTGATGTCAATAACTTCTTGAAGGTCCCTCTGGCAGATGGTGACAGATAAAATGGGCTTGATAGTCTAGTTTGATTATGGTCATCAGATGATTATTACATTGATTACGATGAGGCGTCTTGGGATTAAAGCAAACTGCAGTATCAGGAAGCATTTAATTCAAATACGAGTAAATTTTTTTAACGTACATGCTCTAAAAAGCAGGATCCAATTTCGCTGAGATGAGGCTCGTCCTTGTTGAACCTCTTCTCTAGACATTTCAGGAACTTCTTCTGGAACCGATAGATGTCCTCGATGTTTCCAAAGATGGTGCACAGCTGCTCTTCTGTGAACATGTCCATGCGCTTCCGGCACTGTTTGATGTAACCCTATAAAGAACACAGAGGTCATTAAGTTGGATCATTGGGGTCAAATGAATTCAGCAAAGTTCATGTGAACAGTACAAAATCTAAAAAAGACTTGAAACAAGACAAGGCATCAATAACAACAAGAATCACTCGCAGTCTCTTCAAACCCTTAGGAGATAACAGTGAGCAGTGTTTGGGAAATCTAATGATTTTCACATGAGATTAGGAAGTGGCAGTGATTGCTCCTCCCAACAACACTATCTTAAACCATCTCATACTAGCATGTATTCACTAGAAAGCCTATGAACATATGTTCATATTATTAACAGTACATAGAATATTAAGTAAAAGACAGGTCTCGACTTGCTGGAGGGTTTAAAACCTATATCAGGGATCCTTAATTCTAGTCCCTGGGATCCGCCTAGAACAGATGTCAGGTTTCCCCATTGCTGGCATAGCACAGACCTAATCAATTATAGAGTAATTATCAAGCCCCTGATGAGCTGGAGTAGGTGTGTTTGTATTTGGACCATGGCAGTATAGTACAACAACCACTATGGTGTTGTGGGTGAGCGCCATGTCTTCCCACCAATTCAAATCCAGGTAGTAATCATAGTGAGTTAACAGGCAAGTAATTAGTATTAAAACATGACAAGTAAAGAGGAACTAACCCATCCATCTCATCCAATGAGGGTTCAAATGGGATTTAAACTCACCAGAGATCCAATGGCCAATTTGCTTGGTGCCAATTTGCTTAAAGGCCTTTAAGCAAAGCCCTTAACCTTCAATTCCTCAGTTTCAAATTCTTTAAGAAAGGCTTCGTCTAGCACCATGAATGGCTCTTTTGGTCCATTAGAACTCAACAACAGAGGATTTTCCTTTTAAAGAAGGTTCCAAATCTAACTCTTATGGGGAAGCTATGAACCATTAACCATTAATGCATCCTTCTTTCTAAACACCAGTGAATTTGATTCTCCTCAACTTGCTGAACAAATTTCTGGTCTCACTGATTGAACTGACCTCACAGATGTCCTTCAGGTGTTTGATGTAATCCCTCTCTGTGCTCATGATCTCATTGATGACGTTGGTCCTCATCTGCTCTTTGCAGGGCAGGCCAGGTCCGAGGAGCAGCCCAACGCCAGAGCTCTGCTCCTCCTGAGCCTCCTCCAGCTGTGCCAAGTAATCCTCCATCGGCTCATCCTGGTTCACACGCAACTGCGAGAGGACAGGCAGGGTCAAGCAGGGTCAAACAAGGCTTTTCAGATGAAAAAGAGTTTGGTTTTTCTGGAAATGCTCTGTTTTAGTTCCGGACCTCAAAACTTAATTAGATAAGTAGCTCTTGAAAAGTTCTATATGCTGTTGTACATGAGTTTTATTTTTGTTGTTCAGGTGTGTTCTCATGTCTGTAATATACATTTTTAATGTGCATTAGAAACCAAGTGGAGCACCTAAAGTCTCATGTCTGAAAAAGCATTCTTTGTGTTGGTCCACTGTTAGTTTAGATTTAAAATACGTAATTATGATCTAAACAGGACACATGAGTTGAGTAGAATTGAAAAACTCCTCACTCTGACAAAGCTGGCTGGAAACCAGCCCTCGCTGTCCAGGATGCGTCCCCACCACCACTCCTTGTTTGTGGCGTCCACTACTTCAATGACATCTCCAGCCTTGAAGCCGAGCTCCTGATCATCCATGGTGACGTGATCCCATAATGCCTCGGCATACACCACGCTGCCATCGCTGATCAGCTGCACGGGAGAGAAACTCGGTTTTATGTGTTCAATAAGTTAATAAGTGGGTGCATATAAACAATATCAGTTTCTCCTGAGTATTGTTAATACCTATCCATTGTGAAGAGCATTTAAATGGTCTCACTTGTATCTTATACTGTTGTATATCTTCTCTTTTTATATATATATATATATATTCTCCTTTGTTGTTGACTTGTATATGTCAATCTGTAGCTTTAAGGCTTGTTCCCTTGTTGCATACACCTCTTGGTAACTTGTTAGCCTTGTCACCCTGTGCCTTGACCCTTGAATCTGACTATGACAACAATTCTTGCAAAAGCTCTGATAACATGACTTTTTTTTCATTTACAGACTTCTGATAGACTGAATCCGATCCGAATCCAATCTATAAGCTTTTATTCTTGGTGTTAGTCCACATTAAGCCATGTTCACTCCTATTCTGAGACATTGTGCAGCTCAGTAATAAAGGATTGCTAATAAAGAAGCTCTGCCTTCTGCTTACAAGTATATTATGTAAGGAATAAAACACTCCATGTCATGCTGTTATAGGAAACTAAAACATAATGGGTTGAAGTGGGTTGATGTGATGAAGTGGAGCTACTGTTGCCACCGCAAAGTTGATTATTAATTTGCTATGTGGAGGACCAAAATTGTTGGGATTAGTTTGCTATGGCAGGATATCATCTGTGTATGTATAATGGTTGCACAGTGGCCATGATATATCCTCTGTATAGTGAAGGAACCAAAATAGAAATAGACCTATGGGATATTTTATGCCATTTCTCTCTCATCAATCCATCATTAAAGAGAGGGGTTTGTTGCTAGGTGACACGCCTGCATAATTTTGCCTGTCCGTGACTTTCAGTTGCAAAGCTTCAGTTTGTGCGAGTATGCTGTGGGAAAATCCTAACCAACATCACATAAGTTCATATATACCTCTATACATGTAGAATACTATTTTTATAGCAGTAATACACTATCACATGCACCAAACCCACTTCCTGATTGAATCCCTGCCGCCTCTGTAAGTACGTTTCCAAGATGTTATTATCCCAAGTGAAGTTTGTAAGATAAGCCTTTAGTGGCCTGAAGGATCACATGAACATTAGCAAAGGCATTAGAAGGCATTATGTTTCTCAAAAGGCATTGTAATATAATGCAATTTCCTTCTCTAAACAGTTCTAGCACAGGACTAGCTGAGATCAAGTCCAGACAAGTCAAGATCAAGACTGAAAACCATAAAATCCTTTTCAAGGCCAAGCCTTTACTTCAGCCAGCTGGCTTCACTCCTGCATTGTTCCAATGATTAAGCTGTTTTCTAGAAGAAGGAACTACTTCTTGTCAAACTGTGTGCAATGCAGAAAGAAAAGACAACACAAACATTATTATTATTATTATTACTATTATTATTTTTACAAACTCTCAGTTGAGACCTTATTTAGTGAGACAAATTCCCAAGACCGAGACCAAGTCCATGTATAAGGCCAATAAATCCAAAACAAGTCAACAAAGTCAATAAAAAATGCCTTGAGACCATCTTGGACTCAAGTCCTACAGCCCTACTACAATATCCCCACCCTTTATGTTGTCAATGCACCTCATGCAGGCCATCAGCCGCCACATACATGTGGCAGACATCTTGCATACAGTTACACATACTTAAAAGTAAGTATAGCCCAGAATTAAGAGCTTGGCTAATAGTCCCTAGCTAATAGTTTCTTCTCATAATTTTCTCATAATCTATCCATGAAACACCTGAGAAGGATTTTTACCAAGGAATTACCCAGGTAAGAGGATGAGCAGAGTCGACCAAAATTGCTATGAATTACAGAGTGTTTAATAAATTAATAATTTCCACAAACTACTTCCTGTTAGTTAACAGGTGGAACAGGGTTGGCTCAATGGTGAAGGTTCTGTGCTAGTGACTGGAAGGTTGTGAATTCTAGTCCCAGATGAGTAAATTAATATTAAGGAGAAAATTAAAAATGCAACATCACAGTTTAGGTCTCAGGAGCTTGCAGCATTAACATTACTGCAGCTAAGTGTTGAACTTATTGAAAGGCGAATACCTTTACTCCTGATCTAATGCCTCATGCTTTTGTGTTCATCTTTTCTCATTAAAATGTTTTATAGTTCATTTTTCTTGCAGTCTCCCAGCAAATTGACTGCATTTAATCAATAAACAAACCACATTTATCATGATAACAGAATATCAACTGCCCAAATCAGTTCCTTAGATGAACCCAGTGGATCCATGTGATTGGATCCAACTGACTCCAACATAACTAAAATCTATACGTACATTTTAAATAAAGCCGCTCATGGAGTTCATCTGAGCCTTGAGGTCGGAAACCAGCTGAGCTTCACAAACCCTAGTTTACCAAGCTCAGCTTTGTGCCGACACTCGGAGAGAAATAAAAGATGAATTAGCCGTGATGATGATGATGCATTCAGAGCATGAGATGCATCCGGCCCATCAGAGCTACCGAAATATGGAGGTAATTTAACATGGTGTATAAATCTAAAGCACAAGCAAAGCCACATGATCTATATTGCAAACACTATACGTCAAATTTCATTTTCTCTCCCCTTCATTTGCCAGATGCTTTTATCGATGGAAGTAGAATGTAATCTGAGTTCAGAGCTGAGTAATCGAAGCTTAAAGACTTCCAGTGCTTCTGTCAAGCACCTGAAATATTTGTAGATAGTAAGACAGAGGTAGTGATACTCTTCGTTCACATCACTAGTGGCCAATAAAACCATGGCTTTCTGGTAATCCTGGGATTTGAACTCACAACACACCAGCCTTATGTATCAAACTGATACAAACAAATTTAATTTATTTATAAGAACACTGACACAAGAATTCTTGTATAATTCATTTCTACAAATCCAGATATTTGGAAAAAACTTTCATATCCTACGTTCTACTCCTGAGTGACCTTTGAATGATCAGCTTCGAATCATGTAATTGTTGAGGAGTTCCTGTGATTTTAGATACGGACTGCACTGCCAAGTTTATTTCTTTCTATAATTAAGCCATACATTAAGACAAATAAGACTAGCCATTCAATTAGGACAAACGTAATGGCGTCCTGTAAAAGGAGGAAGAGTTAGTGTGTGTCAGTGGTAGCTGATGCACTGCAGTGGCTGAGCTGCATTACTGGAAGATTTAGTGTACACCGCATTTAGGAGGCGCTCTCTCACCGTTTACATTTGCCTTTTATGGAGTTTTGTGGCGGTGGTTAAATGTAAATCACCTAAATGTGCTTGCTCGTTTATGGCTGATTGGTGTTTATCAACATACGCATGTGAGTACAAAGAAAATCAACATTACCGAATGTTGCTGAATTATTCAATAATCATTAGCATGTTACTTAGGCTATACTTGCCATTTCTAATGTGAAATTTGTGAATTCATAGATGATTAGACATAATCACCATGGTCCAGAAGTGTTTTTTTGTCCTTTTATTGTTAACGATAGTCCAGCTGAAGAAGATCAGCTTGATCAGCATTCTGGCACTCAACCGGGACTAGCATAGCCTCCAAGATAGCTGATATCAGCCAAACCGAGGCTAGCGAAGAGCTTAGGCATGCTGCTTTCACTGAGCCAGCAATAACATAGTGCAGGTTCAGGAGTCTTTTAAATTATCCAACTTCAATTTTGCATGTTTTGGAGCCCCTGTCTTTTTGATAAATGTGACACAACTGTATTAGGATCATTTTGATTACATTTGCTACATGTTGTTGCAACTACTACATTTTTGTAGTATTTTAATAGTTTCATTATCATGGCGCTCTGTAGCCTGCATAGAGCTCGCACCGAAAACTTTATAAAATGTACTGCAGTTTATATATTTTAATGAATATCAAAAGCAAACAAGTTAAAAAAAAATCTGTTCTTATGTTCATGTAGCAGCTGCTCAGTTTTAATTTAAAGACTGATCTCACTTTGGATTTTAAAAGCAGCACCAAAATATCACCATATAGGGTCACAGTTGAAATTAATTAAACATTAACAATTAATCAAATTAGTAGCTACACTATGAAGTAGCTACATTCATACGATATTTTACTATCTGGCTGTTGTAATTATTCATTGATTAATTTATTGATCATTATTCATTATTTTGAGTCTTGTATATATTTAATGTTTATAAAGTTTATTTAATTGGAATGAGTAAAGCTGATATGGTTGGATTTCATATTAAAAGGTATTTGAGCAAAAAATCATGTTCCTAATTCTAAACATAGACGATTTTTACGGTCATAAAGTGCAATAACTGTTTTTGGTGAATATCAGTCTCAATATCTAGCATAATATAATAATCGTGATTATCGGTTTAGACAATATCATCACCCTATCATTGTCACCTTAGTATAAAAATCACAACGTATGAATTCAGCCATGAAATATTATTGTAATATGATAAATAAGGAGCTCTCTGCAGTACTGCAGATGTTTACACGTTAAGCTGTGACATGCAGAAATGAAAAATGAAAAAAAAAAAAAAAGATAACTAGAGGATGTTTAAGAGAAACATATTGTACAAATTGCTGTGCTTTACCTGGGTTTTTATGCTGCAGTCATACCAGAAGCCCATCAGAAAAAGAACTGTCCCACGTCCCCCACCCTCACTCCTCTCTTTCTCTGAAAAGCTTTCTCTCTCGTTACTGGAAGGCGAGCAGGAACACAAGCACCACGTTGACAATGACGAGGAACATCATGATGAGAAAGACGACCACACGCTGCGTCTCGGGCTCCATGTTGCAGCGGAGGAGTGTGTGGAGGAGGCCGGGCCTCGGCCTCACGCTCCTCACCCAGCTACGAGCCATGCGCACCCCCACTATCTATCTAAACCCCAGTCCTCAGATCTTCGCCTCTTTTCTTCCCTTCTTCTTTCTTCTCTTCCAGCAGAGATGTCAGGAGAATCCAAATCTCACCAGTACGACCTCATCAATTTTGCTGTTCATGTTTTATAGCTCAGGCCTTTCCCTGCATTTCTTTCTCTCTTTCTCTCTCTCACTCTCTCTGTCCCTTACACACACACAAAGGGATGATGGCAGTTCTCCTGCATGGCTGTGTTTTCTCCTGTAAGTAAACACACTAGCTGATCACGGAGCTTGATTCTGCCCAGAGCTACGCTGGAACGCTCATCCATCACACTCGCAGCATTGCTCTCGTCTCACATAGCTTTTTTTTTTTCCTCTTTCTCTCCCCTTCCTACTGCGAATGACCAATCAGAGAACACGGTTCTCCACCGTATCCTGGAAACCAGAATGGTTGAGGCAGCTCTTAGCAACCATGGAGACGAGCGGAGGAGGGGGAGCCAAGAATATGGAGCTGACTGCTTATTAGACAGATCATCTGTCTGTCTCTCTCTCTCTCCCTCTTACTCTTTCTCTCTCTCTGTTATTCACTCTAGCTCTCATGCTGTCTCTCTCTGTCTCACTCTCTGCCCTCCCTCCCTGTCTCTCTCTCTCTCTCTCTCTCCCTCCCTCTTGCAGGGATAAATTTCACATGAAATCTGTCAGAGTTGTTCATTATAAATATGCAAATAACAAAGTACCTATATAATATATATATATATATATACACACACAGAATCTGGTGCTCTTGGGCCACGTGTTTGGAGGCTCAGGTGTTTTCCACTTCAGCAGGCACATTTACAGGGAATCAGACCGAATAAATCCTCATCCATCCTCTTTAAATAACGACTCAGATCACAGCTCATAGATTACATAACACAGTGGATGGGGCGCCTGTCTATTTCAGGGCATCACACACACACACACACACACGCCAATCCACATACCGGTGTGTTTTTAGGAGGTGGGAGGAAACTGGAGAATTTTTAGGAAACTAAACTTAATTTCTTGCCTCTGATTCTTGCTAAAGTTTTATGTTCATTCTTGTTTACAGTATATCTGACACTCTGTGTTAAATGTGACTTGCATTTCTGAAGATGATGTATTTCTTTATGGGACAGTAGGTCTTTGACAGAACATTCCAAGGTCAGAAGTGATAACGCTCTCTGGCTCATCCAGCCAAAGGAGTGTTATCAATCCCCTACCCTTCTCTCCTTATCTCTGGATCTACATAAGCTAGTACTTTCTACTGTTTAGTTTAGCCCGGTAGACTGGTGTAGACTTTCCAAAGATATACTTATATTGGTGGAAAAAGCAGATCTGTAGATATTCCAAGTGTACAAATACACGTTTAGCATCTGCTTTTACCATTATTTATGAACCAAGAAAAACATTGCCTGGGTTCCTCTAAGGGATTGAGAGAAGACCAGCAGTTTTGCTATTGTAGACATGGAGAAGAGTTAATATTGTAGACACAGGGAAAACATTAACCTCAGTAACCCATGCTCAGGATCAAACTTCACCACTGCCTAGAGTGTTCCTTATACCAGGAACTCAAGCCCCAGAGCCTCCTGAAGCCAAATTCAAGATGATAGGATACATGAAGCACACTATGAACAAGAAATCAGAACACAAACTAAGCCAAAGGGCAGAGCTGTAGTGCTGCAGGAATGGTATGTGTTCTGGAGATTTGAACCAACAAACAAAATGAGCAAAATAAACGCTGGATGTGATACACAAAATGTTATTAGGTTTTTGGGCTCGAGTTCCTAGCTTTAAATTCATGGGTTTATGTTGGTTCACTTAACTTCCTGGTCTTTAGGTTCCTGGGTTTAAGATCTTGTGGTTAAGTTCTTGGGATTCAGTGCCTGAGGGAGAAGGCAGCTAATGAGATGCTTCCAAAGCAATCATCATCATCATCATCATCATATTTAATATACGTACGTACATATCCACACCATTCTTCAAAACATAAGAACCTCTTACACACGTTGCTATATTTTCATCTAATCAACAGGTCTGCTACAGCCAATGAACCATGGCTACAAGTCATCCGTGAGAAACAGAACCTTCTCTTCAGCTGGTGAATGTTGATCTCTATTCAAAACTCTTTTAATTATTCTTTCACCAGCTGGTCTCCTAATTCACACAACACAAAGCAGGAGATGCCTCTGGCCAACACAAACTGGCAGTTCTGCATCACTACGGTACACACACACACACACACACACACACACAGTTCACAGCATAGCTTTGGAGATTGTATTTAGCTGGCAGGCACGCTTGCTCCGTTATCTGTTATCTGAGGGTATGAAGCTGAGGTATCACACTGGGTTTAGACTGCACCAGTGCCAGAGAATTATCTTCTGCATTAAATGCCATATAACCCTGGAAGAGAATTTGGTGAGATATGTTTTACTCGTTCATTCCTTAGCTATCCTCTCCTACATTAGGAACATAATGCAATGCCACTATGTGTATTTAAACCCAAAGTGGGTGTGGTTTAAACCAGAAGGTTTTTTTTTTTTTTCTATTATTAATAAATATGAACTCTACCACTCTTTCCCTGGAAACACGGGAAAATCCCCAGCTGTAGAAATGTGAGTAGGGTCAGCATGGTATGTGGATTCTGGCTCTGACAGTTCCTCAACCTCAGCTACATCACTCCAGTTAATAACTGGTCTCGACTAGAGACGTGCACCAGACTGTTATTATTTCTGTGCAGTTATTTTTTTGATTGTACCTGACCTTTGATATTTTCTAACTAATTTAGTTGGTTTGATTTCCCATAATATAAACAAACTAGTAGCCTAATCTAAACCACTGTGACCCCGACCAGCAGTTACTAAGGACGAATGAACAAACACTGTAAACACATCATGTTAATGAACGTGATTTTATTTTGTCCAGCAAACTCTCTGGATGGATCTCTGACCGCTCGATAGCAGCCGAAAGGAAAAACCTCCAGCTTTCAACCAAAACAACGTTAATGTTGAATGAGCTGTTACTATAGCAACAAGGTTAGGTTAATATTTGGTCATGTCTAGTGATGAAATCTCTCTCACCTCGTTTATGGCCAGCTGCTCTCCTGCTCCTCCTGGATGAGGGAAGCGATGTCCTGAACTGCGTAGCTCCTCGTAAAGATCCTCTTCACTGCCAGCCTCATCACCTACACCCAGCTTCTCTGGAGCTCCGTCAGGAAGGATCACCGCTGAGGGACAGAGACAGAAAGAGATAACAGGTGACTAGCCGGTCAGGTTAGCTAATGTTTGCTAGCTGGATAACAAAGTCTATGGATTTCGTGTTTATGGACTTACTAACACAAGCTGCTTGACAGCTAGCGCTGTTGTTTACACTGCAGCACTGTTGGATTCTGTCAGTGCAGCTGCAAATCACAGCTGTACATTAATGTACTCGTTCGAACATAAGGAGATGTTTATATAACATTTATGGAAGGAGTCTCCAGTGTCAGTGTAACAGTCAGACGTAAAACTTTAAGTTTTCTGACATCTTCAGCTGTTTTTTTTTTTTTTTCAGGAGAGAGAATAAAGAGAAGCTGGTGAGGGAACGACTGTTTATAGCTGCTATAACGTAAGTGAGAACAGGAACTGACTCGTTTCACTGACGTTCCACAACATTAAATGTAACAAGATGCTTCAGATATAAACACCAGAGTCACTCATTACCAGAACACCACACACACACACACACACACACACACACACACATGCTCCCTGCTCCTTTCGTCCATATCTACCTGCTTCTTTTCTAAAAATAGCCTTCCAGTTTCGGCCAATCACAAACACTCGTTCAGTGCATCCGTGTCGTGTGTATGAGATGACAAATCACCGTGGAAACACGGCATGAGCTCCCAAGCGACAAGCGCATGGTGATGAGGGGAAATGTTTAGATATTTTATCATTAACCTGAACATATCTATCTCTGTTTATATGTGGATGAATGGATGGAATGAATAGAAGAATAGAATAAATGAATGGATGGGTGTACAGAGGGAGTAAAAGGATGAAGAACTGATGGATACTTGAATTATTATTATTATTATTATTATTATTATTATTATTATTATTATTATTATTGTGTGCTAATCTGAGAAGCCTGATTTAGATCGTGTTAGTTGTGTGTGTGTGTGTGTGTGTGTGTCCAGCAGGAGGCGCTAAAGCTCGCTCTGTGACTCTATACTGGCGCACTTTCACACTGAGTGCCACAGGAGGGAACACACACACACACACACACACACAATCCTTCTCCACTGTCATCTGCTCATCCATTACTGCTTCAAGCTGAACTCTGCTCATCTCACCATCCTTCTCTCTCTCTCTATCTCTCCATCCATCCCCCCCCAAGTCCTTTCTCTGTCTCTCTCCTATCTGTTTGTTTTTGTGCTGTCCATCTCATTCTGTTCATCTTTATGCTTCTGTCCATTCTCTCTATATCCATCATTCTTTCTCTTCTCTCTATCCAGAACTCTTTTTAAATTTCTTTCTCTATCCATTTCTCTCTTATGTCCATCTGCCTGTACCTGTCTTTATTTTATTCTCTCTCTCCCTCTCTCATTCTTCCTGTCCATCCTTCTCTCTCTGCTCTTTTTTTTACTCTATCCTACTTTCTATGTCTTTCTGATTTTCTGCCTATGTCTCTTCTTCCATCTTTCTTTTACTCCACCCCTCTTTCTTTTTCTGTTCATATCTACGGCCCATCTAACTCTCTCTCATTCACAGTCACTCTTTATTTCTCTCTTTAATTCTGAATATATGTTTTTACTGGTTTCATCTGTTTGTCCATTGCATTTGTTTTAACTTTCCAATTCTTTCTTTCACTCTCTCTCTCTCTCTTTCTCTCTTTCATGTCCGCTGTCTCTGTAACAATACCATTCACATCAATAATAAACTACACACTCGTATATCATTACTGATAAAGCCGATGCTTTAAGAGCTCTGATGTGAAGCTTTTAAGAGACGGTCTGTGAAGAAGGTCATGTCATGATTAAAAAGGACCCAAGGGCAATCAGACACAGGGAGGAGGAAAGAGGAGGAAGGAAAAGGACGGAGGTGGTGGCTTTTATTTGCAGTGATTGGCACCTGAGCGATTCTCAGGAGATTAGAGAGAAAGAGAGGGCAGAAAAGAGGGAAAGCCACCTTTAACCCCAGCGAATCCTCTCACGCTGTGATTGTTCCTCACGTCAGTCATGCTGGAGAAGATCATTCGTTTAACACAATGTGTTACTCTCTGAATAAGCACTATGAAATGAAAAATTGTTTATTGGAAGTAATAAATCTGCCATATAATAATAATAATAATAATAATAAGTAAAAAATCAGATTTTTATCCATTTATTGTTACATGTAATGTTGTGCAACGTCCACAAAACAAGTTAGTTCCTATTCTCGTTATGTTATAGCAGCTATAAACATTCGCTCCCTCACCAGCCTCTTTTTTTTCCTCACTCTTAAAATTAATAAAAAAAACAAACAAAAACAAAACACAGCTTGTCATGTTACTGAGAAACTGCAAAAAAGCGTAAACTTTTGGTCACGTAAAGATGCAAATGTATTTAGGCAGTGTTTAATGGAGAGAACAGCAAACAAATCCAGATCAGCAAACAGAATAACGGAGGTACGTCAACAGGCACAAAATCAGCAACATCATAATCACACAGGGAAAGAAAGAAGAAAAAAAAAGAAAAGCGTGGTATAGCCACAAACACTAGGGAACGGAGCATATACTTCTGAAACGTCTGAAAGCCTTTAAATACTGGGAGTGAGTAATGAGATAATTGAGTCCAGGTGTGTGCGATCAGAAGGACGATGATTGTGAACGTGGCAAAGTGTGTGTAATCTGGGAAAAGGAGTCCGTGGCGGCCATGTTTGTAGGCTGCAATGCAGGATGGGAAGTGGAGTTTACTGACTGGGTTGAAGTGACACTTTTCACGTTATGTAGAAACCACAAAGCGTAAACACCTCCGTCATCAAAACCTACAGCACTGACACTGGAGACTCCTTCCATGAATGTTTTCTTATGGAAAACTTCACCAGATCAACAATTACACGTTTTTAACCCGTTTGTGTGGAGCTTCTGCTGTACAAGCCCCATGAATGAGCTGTTACTACATCAGGAAATAGGAATATTTATTATTTAGAAACATTATCAAGTCAGTTTTCCTTTTCCTTCCACACAGAACAGGTAGAGAAACTGCACAAATATGAATCGATATTCTTCAGAGGGTCTATCTGTTTAAATCTAGTTTTTACAGAAGCCACACCCACTGTTTTACGGCTGATTCCTTCAAGGACTGTCTCTTACAGTCTCTTACTGTCTCTGTCACGTGAACTCCCATACACTACAGCTACACACGCACACACACACATATACACACCATCACACAACCCGTCACACATGGACACGAGGGACTGAAGAGGACGCAGGAGTGCAGCTCATATACTGTACACACACATGATTTATACTCAAATTCCCTTCACACACTCCCTCGATATTTACCCACCATCCCCCTCTCTCTTCTTTCTCCCACCAATCTGTCACTCCTCTCGTCCTTTTCCGTGTGTGTCTCACTCTCTCTCAGGCTCCTGTGTTCTCTCCCACGGTCACTCTGTCCACTTGGGAGAAGCCAGTCACCCGGGGTCAATGACCTTGAGTACACACTCTCTATAATTCCTTAGTATCAGCTCTGACAAGCATCAGTAGTGAATTAATTGCGGTCTAATGTTCGAAAACCTTCAAAAGTCCAGAATTTCATTTCTAATCAGGTGGAGGTGATGATGAGGAAGCAATAAGTGGGTGGAGTCAGTGGTCAATGGACTGGCGATGCTCAACACTCAACAGTAAGGGGCGTGGCTAAAAGTGTGACATGTTGAAAATACTAGCTGAACAAAGAATTAATATAATAAATAAATTCTCTAAATTCTCTAAATATGCCACTTACTTATAATCGTAATATGAATCTTCCCCATCTTTCCCCGAGAGAGAGCGAGAGAGAATGTTATAATGAGAGCACAGATCACTCAGGAGCCAGAAAAAAGGAGGTTCAAACCTGACCATGTGCTCAGAGTCACAAAAATGTACAAACTCTGTGGTTTGCTAACTAACTAGCATGCTAACTAGCTACCAGGATAAAGCACTGAATTTGCCAGCCCTTTCTGAATTGCTTGTACTTGTGATGTAGTGATGTCACTACTGTGAACGTACCTACCTATTCAGTCATTCAGTTATTGTTGAAATAATACAGTTTGCAAACTAGCTGGTTAGCTAAATAGCTAGCATGCTAACGTAAAGGAAAGGAAATTGCCTCAAGAGCTTCTTAGGTACTATAATCAAACACGATTTTAAGACTAGTACCTGGTTATAAAGGTATTGCTAATAAACGTTGAAAAGTACCACATGCTAATCGAGCGGTTTGGGCAAATCGATGATATTTTACAGCTGGGCCAGTAAAATAAAACGCCAGTGCACCGTGAGATCGTAATAAACATCACGGTGTCATTATGAATACACTCACGCAGGCGGCTAACGCTACGGGGGAACCAGAAGCAGCTGAGTTTTAGCCTACTTTCATGTTTTAGGCCACTTGTTTAGCAGAGGTGAGGAGAGGACAGTCGGGTGTCGAGGACGATGTCATGACCAATGAGAGGTGACAGACTTTAACTGGGCACGACGCCAGGGCAGGGCCAAGGGGTGAGACAAGCGAGAGAGGCACTATCAGGCCTAAAATAACTTCACACACACACACACACACACACACACACACTCCTTCATTCACAATGCATTTTGCATCTCCTTGCTGCTTCAACTGCGCACTGTTCCTCTGTCTGTTCATTTACAGAAGTTAGATTTTAGACAGCAGGTCTATCGGATGGCGAGCCAGCCAGGAGGGACGGAAACAAGCAGAGGCGGATTTAGTGATTTGGGGCCCAAATCACATGCAAAACCATACACAGTATGACTTGAAGTGAAATGCTTTATACAACTGTTCCGACATAAAATAAGAAAATATAGAAAAATATTAAATATAAGGAAAAATATATACACAAAAAATATATGAAGGGATTAAAAAAATGTGTATAAGAATATACAGAATATAAAAGATAGGTAGAGATATAAACTATAGGAATGGGGCACACATTTACCTCGATATTCCATTTAACATCAATATTTAAATTTTCAGCATACGTTATGGAGCATTAATAATTAAAAATATATATAAATTGCATTTTTACGGGGCCCTTGGCGTCTACTTTTGCCTAGTGCTAAGTCCGGCCCTGGAGACTGGAGACAAGGCCCAACTTAAAAACTTCTTCATGGTCTAATGCGTGTTAGAGCTGAATATCAACCCCCTCCTGGGAGAGATGTCGCACCGACCCAGTCTACAGACAGCCAGAACATGTTTTTCTTATTTCTGATACAGTTTCTGTTTGGGAAATGAATGTATTTAAATTCTAATTTTAACAAACCTGCAAAAGAACCCTGTATAATGCTATGTACTGTTTACTATAATACTATTTACTACTTTAGCCTGTTTATTATAATGCTGTGTAGTGTGTTGCTTGTTTACTAAAATGCTATTTAGTGGGTTAGCTTGTTTACTATAATGCTATTGGGTTAGCTTGTTTACTAAAATGCTATTTAGTGGGTTAGCTTGTTTACTATAATGCTTGTGGATTAGCTTGTTTACTATAATGCTTGTAGATTAGCTTGTTTACTATAATGCAAATGGGTTAATTTATTTACTATAATGCTAGTGGGTTAGCTTGTTTACTATAATGCTAGTGGGTTAGCTTGTTTACTATAATGCTAGTGGGTTAGCCTGTTTACTATAATGCTAGTGGGTTAGCTTGTGTACTATAATGCTAGTGGGTTAGCTTGTTTACTATAATGCTATTGGGTTAGCTTGTTTACTATAATGCTATTGGGTTAGCTTGTTTACTATAATGCTAGTGGGTTAGCTTGTTTACTATAATGCAGATTGGTTAATTTATTTATTATGATGCTAGTGGGTTAGCCTGTTTACTATGATGCTATTGGGTTAGCTTGTTTACTATAATGCTTGTAGATTAGCTTGTTTACTATAATGCAAATGGGTTAATTTATTTACTATAATGCTAGTGGGTTAGCTTGTTTACTATAATGCTAGTGGGTTAGCTTGTTTACTATAATGCTAGTGGGTTAGCCTGTTTACTATAATGCTAGTGGGTTAGCTTGTGTACTATAATGCTAGTGGGTTAGCTTGTTTACTATAATGCTATTGGGTTAGCTTGTTTACTATAATGCTATTGGGTTAGCTTGTTTACTATAATGCTAGTGGGTTAGCTTGTTTACTATAATGCAGATTGGTTAATTTATTTACTATGATGCTAGTGGGTTAGCCTGTTTACTATGATGCTATTGGGTTAGCTTGTTTACTATAATGTTTGTGGATTAGCTTGTTTACTATAATGCAAATGGGTTAATTTATTTACTATGATGCTAGTGGGTTAGCTTGTTTTTTATAATGCAAATGTGTTAGCTTGTTTACTATAATGCTAGTGGATTAGCTTATTTACTATGATGCTAGTGGGTTAGCTTGTTTACTATAATGCTAGTGGGTTAGCCTGTTTACTATGATGTTAGTGGGTTAGAGGTGTTTACACTTTCTGGTCTCTTGCTGTGATAAGAGGAATAAAACACCGGGAATGTGCTGTTATAGGAAAATAATGGACTTTGGGATGATAACAGTTACTTGGCTTTATCTCAGCAGCCTGTCATGGATTAATTTCCTAGAACACCATGATACCACAAGTGTGTTCTTCCTTACTTAGTGTGTTCTCTGCCTGTGCTGATAAACGCACTGAGCCGTGTCCCAGACAGAAAACACCGCTACGCCCTGATGTCTAGATGACACTGCGCAGTCCCTCGAGGCTCTGTGTCCCCACGCTGACCCGCTCAGTGCCAAGCAGGACACACACACACACACACACACACACACTCTGTCTGAGAGACATCTCACACACATTTCACAGTGGAATTGTGTGAACTGGAATAACTCCCAGTGTCCGAGTAGAACCGTGCACGGCTTAACGGTACAACGCTGACATTTATGATGAATATAAACACAAAACACATCTCTTATTTTCCAACTGTGAATATCTTAAACATTATACCATCTTCTTTCTCCACACACCACAGATTGTGTTCATTTACATCCTGCAGACACTGGAGGAATTAATTAAACAACAGTTTGTCACCCAGCTGTGTGTATGAGAGAGAGTGTATTAGAGAGAGTGCATTAGTGTGTATTAGAGAGAGTGTATGAGAGAGAGATTGTATGAGAGTGTATGAGAGAGAGTGTATTAGAGAGAGTGTATTAGAGAGAGTGCATTAGTGTGTATTAGAGAGAGTGTATGAGAGAGAGATTGTATGAGAGTGTATGAGAGAGAGTGTATTAGAGAGAGTGTATTAGAGAGAGTGCATTAGTGTGTATTAGAGAGAGTGTATGAGAGAGAGATTGTATGAGAGTGTATGAGAGAGAGTGTATTAGAGAGAGTGTATTAGAGAGAGTGCATTAGTGTGTATTAGAGAGAGTGTATGAGAGAGAGATTGTATGAGAGTGTAT
>CM075003.1:30891546-30910771 GCA_037576675.1 Pangasius sanitwongsei | reverse complement strand
TACTTCATAGCTGTTTACTATAATATTCTAACTAGTTACTGGGTTAATCTGTTTAACACTACTTCATAGCTGCTAGTTTGTAAATAAATACATATGGCTAGGTAGTGGGTTCATTTGTTTAATGCTAATTAAAGTTAATAAGCCACAAAAAAACACAACTTGTCAAGTTACTGAGAAACCATAAAGCGTAAACTCTGTCCTGAAGATGTCAGAAACGTAAAGTTAGACTTTTAGTAGAGTTTAGCACTTTAGCCGACTCCGAGTCAAGATCAAGACCACAGAGTAGCACAGCGGGGCGAGACTAAGACCAGACCGAGAGTACTGTACTGGGAATTCTGTACTGTAACCGGAACATCACAAAGTACTTGCTCATGGAAATGCTGTCGTGGTCTCGGGTGGTGTCGGAAAAACATTTCGAGTCTCCGTAGGCTGAGAATGAGACAAAACGTCACCCGAGTTTATGACAAGACAACACTAGCTTTAGCTCTGACTGTTACACTGGAGACTCCTTCCATGAATGCTAAATAAACACATTTCTCCTTTCAGAAAACTTCACGTCCCTGCGAATGAGCCGTTGCCATAGAAACGATAACGTATTAGAACGAGCGCATTAATATCAGCCTGTGGTCTGCAGCTGCACTACTGTCAGAGCTGCTGTTCTAGAGAATTCATTAACACCCCCTCACTGTGGGGTAATGTGTTCATTGTTGCAATAAGTAATAAAAAAAAAACATGAATGTTGTTGAACGGTGTGATAGAGATCACTGACTTCAGATTGTTGTGTCATTATGGAATGAAACAGAGCTCTACAAATGGGAAGAGACTGTGTAGAATCAAACACTGATTAACACACACACACACACACACACACTCCCAAGAGATGAAATAGGAAATTCAGTTTGTCTGAAGCTAATTGCTGCTGGTGTACACGGGAGGAAAGATTAAAATGCAAGATTAATGATCTCCTTCCTGCTGGTGAAACACACACACACACACACACACACAGCCCATATCTCCAGGACCCGGCGGCACTGTGCTCTGAGTTAGAGATGAATAGAGGACACACACTAAAATATGATAGGAGCAGAATGGAGGAGTGGAGCGATGGTTACTGAGCGTGAACAGGATTTTAATGGCATTGTGAGAGAATGATGAGTGTGTGTGTGTGTGTGTGAGCACTGAATGCATGGGCTTCAATTCAGCCAGTGGTTATTCAGGAAGTTATAGATTTGTTCACACACACATACACACAGACGTGTTGACTACACAGCTCGGGTTTGGATTTTATTAGTTTAGCCATTTTCACGGTGTGCATTTTACTGCATTTTCTTTATATCATGCTCACACTGAGGTCATAAATTTGTAATGTTTGTGTAGAATGATTTGTGTATTTGTGAATGGTTTGTGTAGGTGGTTTTATCCCACTATACGTGCATATAATTCACTCTTTTAAGTTGCCAAATTAATAAAATGATCCCAACGTTGGTGTTAATCCGATGCGCTCTGCTGTAAAGAGAAGAAAAGCACTTTGACGGATAATCTCACCGAGCGCTCACGTGCTTCACTTACAGAGAAACTTGAAGTTCCTTCATAATTTTGTCCATAAAAATCACTCCATAAGATCAGCAGCGTCTCTGGTTAAGATGCGTCGCCTTCAATGTCCTCCATGTGACAAATTATTTTTCATGGACTTTAAAGGGACAATATTATTAATAAATGAATTAATAGTCATATTTATGTATTACGTACCATCTAAGAGAAACGTGCTCAAGTTTAAGATTAGAATGACGTGTATCTGAGTGCGGAACTCTCACGTAAGTTCAGAATAGAGAAATCTGTAGTCGTGTCTGAGGTCTGAATACAGATGTGCACAGTTCTGGTGTTAATGTAGTCCTGGCTACATGTGCTTAACTTGTAGGAATACGACCCACACATTTTAAAGCTGTACTGAAGGGGTTAAAACGCCAACATGTGCTCTTTCTCTCTCTCTCCTGATCAACATTCCAGCCTGAACCTGAAAGAACGGCTATAAAACCGTAACAGGCCATCGATGGCTCGGAGAAATACAGGCTAGAGTGTGTGTGTGATCGCATAAATATGGCTGTGTGTGTGTAAAGAAGATGTATAGCCCTGTCGTACAGGTATAGCGAAGTGCAAGCACACACACACACACAGCAGGTTGGATGACGGAGACGAAGAGCTGAGCATGCTGCAAGCCTGAACAGATGTTCAGATGTTCTCACACACACACACAGATCCATATTAAAAGCATATATTAAAACAGCTTGCATTTCCCAGCAGGTCTGATGAAGCAGCGTGAGATACGGGGTGAGTGTGAGCTGCAGAGGCTTTTCAGGGACACGACCAAAAGAGGTAGATCAATAAATAAGAGGGGGAGAGAGAGAGACAGAGAGACGATCCCTATACCTCCATGTTCTCTTGTATTTTATTACTAAGAGGAAATCTGGCAGCATTCTTACTGCAGCTACTGTAACACACACTTAAATTTATAAATACAGGCACATTCCAGGAAATACACACAAGCTCCAACACAATTGTGACCCAGTGGCCTAATGGATAAGGCATCAGCCTCCGGAGCTGGGGATTGTGGGTTCAAGTCCCACCTGGGTCGCTGCTTTGTTGTAGTGATTTAGCTATACACATGCTCAAGAGCTTCCTATAAAGAAAAGCTCAAGAAACACTGCTTCAAGGATATGAAGCTGGGTCACATCAGCAGAAATCCAATGATCTCTGAACTGAGAATGTGGGTTTGATAACTGTTATAATCATTAATTCACACCTTGAACTCTTAAAGATGCAGCATTTCTCAGGCTTTAATTGTGCCTCCAAGTTTCTCTTCTTCCCTTCTTATCTCCTCCCTCTGAGGAAGAGGGGAAAGGATGCAAGGAAAGAAAATGAGGGCAAGAAGAATCAAACAACGTTTTCTACCGAAGGAGACATTGTTGCTCACTGAAGCATCACTTTAGTGAATAAATGTATTGATGATGTATTTCCCTGCTGTAATAACTGGTTTACACACTGGTGTATTCTTGATCCCAAAGCCTCCTGAGCACATTTTAAGAATTGGTACTTACTTAAACACAGTAGGCTTGACTGATTTCCAGGTCATGGGCTGAAAGATGCAGTATCGAGAAATCAAGTATGAATCAGTTTTGGGACACAGGTCTGGTCCTGGAGAACCACCACTGTGCATACTTCTATGTTTTTCCTGCTCACAACTCACCTGATTCAACATAGCTAATTAACAAGCCTGTACTAGGTTGAACTGGATGAACTAGAGGAAGGAAAACACCAAAATGTGCTAAATGCAGGATCTCTGGTATCATGGCTTTGAAAGCTTTGGCTTAATAGATAAGACATTGGGGTATGGAATTAAAGGTTGTAGGATTGAGTCTCACCTGCATTACTATGGTATAGTTTCTTAATTTTTTTTATAACATAACAGTGCAGCAAGGCAGTGTGGTCAAGTTACAAGGCGAGCCTAATAGACACTAACTGTGGATTGGGCTAAAAGCACACACATTTATGTGGCCCAGTGGCCTAATGGATAAGGCATCAGCCTCCGGAGCTGGAGATTGTGGGTTCAAGTCCCACCTGGGTCATAACTCCCTCTAGTGTTGTATTGCTAAAATTAACTGTGTGTAAAGCCAAAGCTGTGTCTAGGCTTAGCAAACATGAGCTGTTACTGGCTTTTTGTGCACTGTACATCCAGCATGGAGGGCTGAGAAGAGGAATGTAATTAACACAAGAGCACAGTGTCCCAGGCTGACCAAAACACAGCACAAGTAATGATCGTTTACTCAAATGATCTACACAACTGTTGCAGAGAATCAAGAATTCTCCATGAGTACTAATTAGATTGGAGTTTACACTTGACATGATATTTTTCTACAGCTAAAAGGACAAATGGACCAAAAATGCAGGCACATTACTTAATCTTGTTACCACACTGATCTCAAGTGCATATGAAAAAGTGCTTGGACCCCTAAAAACTCTCCGAGCTTGCTTATCACACCTATTCCCATCACAACTAGCTCAGGAAATTCAATCCAGTTATTCTAATCAAGTTCACGTGTGGTCAAAAAAGCAAATTAACCTTTTCCGAATGATCCATTACACATCGTCTTACCTTATTAAAACATCTGATGGACTGTAATGAGCCAGAGAGCTACACAGTCCAAGCTGGTGAGTCTTGGCGTCACATTAATTCTGCATCTTCATACCCCTGAGCTCAACATCACGTTAAGATCAAGAGTGTTGTTTATTGCATTCATCTGCACACACATCCAGAGTCTTGAACAAAGCTCATACATACAGTACTGTGCTTCCACTTTTCCCACTTCTGCAGTGGCAGACCCTTCCTGTGTCCTTGTGTTCAGTGACTGCAGGAACTGGAATCTAATTAGCGCCACTGTCTGAGAGAGAAAGAAGCCAGGCTTTACCACTGTCATCACGGTGATCTCTCTCTCTGGAGGCCCATTTAATGCAACCCGTGTTCTTCTGACCAGCAGATAAAGCCCCAGACCTGCCAGAACACTGATACAAATGAGATCCTTCACCTAGAAACACTAGAGGAACCTTCTGGAGGTTGATTCAATGTAACTCAGCTCGACGATTTGCAAGAATATAAAGCATGAGAATAACAGAATTCAATTCCAGATGTTCAGTGCAGCATTATCCGCATATGGCCCAGCTTCCAGAACTGGGAGGCTTTGCTGTTTCTGTCTCTTGCTAAAGAGCATTTCAAAAATCGAAACAAAGTCATTTGGATGACAAAAACATTATTATAGACCAACCGAAGAATAAGAGATTCAAGCTCAAGCGCATTATCTGAAACCAATACATTCTTTCTATTATGAGAAGAGTAAAAATGGACCACATGAAATTTAGTATGTGTGTTGGACCAGGTTGAGAACAGCAGCAAACAACGTGCAGAGATTAAATAAAACAACAGATGAAACATCAGTGCAGCAATAAAGTGTGATCACGTTACAAGGAAATCTCCACTAACTGTGGACTGTGCTGTAAGAAATGCTTGTGTGTGGCCTAGTGGCCCGGTGGATAAGTTGTCTGGAGCTGGGGATTGTGGGATTGAATCCTTCCTGTGGTGCTGGTTATCACAGAGCTATCCCAGCTGAAAGTAAAAACAGATGGTGTGTTCAGGAAAAAGAATGCAAAAGCAGCTAGCTGTCCTTTAGTTGAATTGGCTCCAAGAATATGTATTGTGAATCCATTAATCCTACTCTGAAACAGCTATATTAGAGCATAAAACAAATCATATCCTTATTCTAAAATAGTGGAACACTTGACAACATGTCCTCTATCCATTACTAATCCAGTAACTTTGTTCAAGTCCCACTGGTCTCTTATCTGTCACATTATCATAGATGTATGCCTTCCATTACTATTGTTTTGCAGTAGCTCATGTAACAGAAGTATTTGGGTCAAAGAATGGAAAAACTGGAGAAGAAAACAGGAAACTAACCAAAAACTAAAATTAACCAACGCTCTATTCAACCATTATTCCAAACACTTGAGTAAATGTTCTAAACAGATTCCAGTTCATTACTTGATCCAGTAACAGATCTGCTTTATTAACACCATCTATAGCGTATGAAACAAAGTAATAAGAAGAATAAGAAAACATGCTGATGTGGTACATGTTTTTAATTGAGTGTCTCAGGGGAGTGATGAATAGATAGTATTTTTAGCTCTAGGTTTGAACATGAACATGACCCAGTTAAAAAACTAACTGAGGCATGCAATATCAAGTCTAATGACCTTGAAACAATGCAACAATGAACAACATGGCAGAGTTATGACTTAGCAGCAATGAGTGATATATAAAAACAGGGTATATTAGAAATGCACTGGACCATCATAAGGTTCACAGTGTTTTTGGATGAGCAGCACTTAAAGAAGCTCCAGTGTGGCTTATGAGGTATGTGGTTACGTGGCCCAATGACCTAATGGATAAGGCATCAGCTTCCGGAGCTGGGGGTTATGGGTTTAAGTCCCATTTGGGTTGCTATTTTGTTACTCACTGAAGAGATTTCTCTACTCTAGAGGATACTGCATTATAAGGATGAACTAAAGAAGGTAAATAAATCTTAAAGAGGTGCACCCTGACATACAAGACCTCTCATTAAATGTGTATAGAGACATTATGAAGCTTGGAAGTAGCAGAGATCATTATGAGGAGGTGTAATATCAAGTCTCATTACTTTGAAACAGTGCAGAAATATGGCGGAGAACCTACAAAGGAACTCTCACGACAAGCCATATGCAGTCCACAGAACCCTGAAGGAAAATAGCTTGTTTAGATCACATGACACACATTATGAAGCAGTCGAACCTCAAGTCTAAGGTCTTCAGATCATCATGGAACTACATACTGGATATTCTTTATAATTAAAGCTTAGATGTCCCGGAGTTCGATTTCATCCCATTTACGTTTAGTGTCATTATTCATGTGCTGCACATGTGGTTAAATACATATACACTATAATCCCAAGATACAAGCATACTCTCTTAAGCATAACAATTTAACACGTGCTAAAATCCCATTATATGACATTACGCATCATTTCAGCAATTCAGCACTTACTGAAACAGCAGAAAGTGTGAAACGTAAAGAAGTGCCAGAGAAAACTGCTGTATGCACCAATAAATAAGCACCATCTGCATAGAGGCAGCCCCGGTTAACATCCGGATCATTCACTTTATTTGAATGCACAAAGACCTACAAAACGGCAGTTGAGTAAAAAATCAAACAAAACTTAAAGTTACAGTTTTACCCCTGACTGTTACAAAGCGCTGACACTGGAGACTCCTTCCACACACAAATGTTACATAAACATCTCCTTACAGATATCAATGATGATATGTGTTTTTTAATCGGTTTATGCGGCGCTGTTACTATAGACAAGATAATATATTAGAAAATTGCTCCATATCTTCTGACCAATCGGAATCCAGGATTCAGCAGCGCTCGGGGATAAAAGCGGTTCACAATCAAACTCTGTTGAAAGTGCGATAACGGCGATAGAGTAGAATCTCAAACGGATCATTTTCTCACTGATTATTTCAGAGCGATGTCAGTGAGTGAGGACGCCTCGTACACGCTCGATTTCTCTGTCCTTGTTTCCTTTCCATGCATTCTTTTCGCGTGTCCTCAAAACACAAATAGGCATGGCAAGGAAAGTAAAGGAGGACGTGCAATGGAAGAAACGAGAAGAGAAACAGATCAGATCCGCTTTACTGACACCACTCAATAAAGTGTGCTGATTGGAGCTCTGGATTTTTTGTTTATTTATTTATTTTTTTTAATCAGGCGTCTCAGTGGAGTGATACATAACCAGTATTTTAAGCTTTGGGTCTGAACGTGACCTCTGTATCCCAGTGGCCCAGAGTGCATCAGAGAGACGAGAACATCTGCTGGAATAGTTTGAAATATAACCACGAGGGAAGAGTTAATCCCTCAGTACCTCCAGAGAAAGGGGTCGGAAGAAAGAGGCAGGAAGATTAAAGCTGGGCGGCCATTTGTTCACACACATACACACCTGTGTTGCACTGTTACGTATGATCAGTTGTGTAGGTTGACATTTAAAGCTTTTCCCTTTAAACAGCAGTGTAATAACTTGATAACTGAAGGAAGTCTCTTACACTAAGGCATGACTAAGTGTTACACACTGTTATACACACATACTCGCCTGCATACCTTTTTGTACATCTGTGTAATGAAAAGCGATATGCACTAGAGGGCATGTCGGAGCCGAAACATCCCTGTCCGACTGGTTTCCATGGTGACCTGAAAAACGTTTATTAATTTCATGCCAACTGTTCGGAGACACATATTTGTCTCTGCACAGCAGCATGGAAATGTTAAACACACAGACACGCTCTGCTTCTTTCTCTTTAAAACATTGACGTCATGAGCTGCGTCTCAGATCGAGAAAGTATTTACTAATCTAGAAGTTCCAGAAGACTGTGACGTAAAAAACAAAAAAACAAAAAAAAACAGTAGTTTCAGTAGTAATTCTGGAAAAATGTTTAACTGATAGTAAAATGTTTAGAATAGTATATAAGTATGCAATTTAAGACACAGCGCTTGTCTGTTCAGTCTGTTGCAGACATCTTGTCACAGCATGCTACACTGCTCTCACTTCTGTTTTGTTTGAGAGGAAGAATGTGAGGGAGAAGATAGCAGAAGGAGATTTTGTAGGTTCTGCAGGCTTTGCAGTTCCATGAGCCTCCGTGGCCTTGTGGGATTGAATCCCACCTTAGCCTGTAGTATATAGTGTTTCCCCTTCGATAAACAACACGTAGGACCTGGTTACACATGACATGTGATGACAAAAAATGAACTAAATTGGATTATTTATAAGCGACAACATGTAATAAGGATGAGTGCATTGTGGCGAACGTGTCAGTTCACAGCTGAATCTGACAGAAGCTTCACATCACTTATGCACCTAACTACCCTTGAGCTCAAAATGAAAAGAGATGGTTTCTCATCTGAAGCTCACACACACATTGTGCTTCCACATTTCCCACTTCTGCAGTGGCAGACCCTTCCTGTGTCTTTGTGTTCAGCGACTGCAGGAACTGGAATCTAATTAGCGCCAGTGTCTGAGGGAGAAAGAAGCCAGGCTTTACCACCGTCATCACGGTGATCTCTCTCTGGAGGCCCATTCAAGGGAACCCATGTTCTCCTGACCTGCAGAGCAGCAGATAAAGCTCCAGACCTGCCAGAACGTTGATACTAATGAGATCCTTCACGTAGAGACACTAGAGGAAACACACAATGGCTCCACAATCTCTAAGGTAACGCTTAACGTGTAAGACATGCCATGGTGTCTTTAGACTCTGTGATGTTAGCCATCTGTGATGTTGATTGCAACTCTGATCTGATCTGTTATTTGTTTTCAATGGGAGTCTCAGGAGAATTATGATTTCTTCTCAGTGGCCCAGAATGCATAAAGGAGAAGATCTGGAAAAGTTTAAAACATGATGGAGAAGGAAATGATCATCTCTCAATATGTTCATGGGGAGAGAGATGTGGACAGGCCACAAGCACACACTCAAACATTCTCATTTTCCACTGAAGGACTGATTGTGTAGTCTGAAATCTGATACTCCTGGCTTCTCCTGGCAATAATGTAGCTTCAAACTAGGACAGGGAACTGGGAGCTTTTGTTGTAGTGTTTTGCTTTAAAAAGCATCACATAGTCTGGGGACTTTACAGTAACCAGATAACTGAAAAATCCTCCCATAACTAAGTGTTATAGATGATGTGGGACACTACGCCAAGGCCATTGATCACGCACATGTAAAATGACGAGTAAAATCTTTCTCAGTTTCATCCCAACTATTCTGGGTTACACACATTACTTTAATTAAATGACTTTTCCCCTGAAAAAAGTAAAGTCAGGGATTACTCTTCATTTTTAAGTAATGTAATTACAGTTACTTATGATGTACTTGCATTACATACTGTATAGACGTCCAACAATTCTGTACAAAACAATATTGAATTTAAAATCTACGTTTATCATCTAAAATTTGTTTTCTAATTTAAATTGACCTCTTTAAATCTGTTAGCTGTAGGCTAGTGCGTGTGCACGCGTGTCCGCTCCAGGTGGCCGCGAAGTCGCTCAAGTTCCAGGATGTCAGCAGAAGCGAGTGGCTGTTCTGCTAAATGGAAATATTCCCATCTATTCTCGTCTGCTCTATCCTCCAATATCCAATCACCAGCAACATGGAGGCACGTCTTGCCAAGCAGCACTTGGTTTGAGGAATCCACAGGAAGCCAATTTGTACAAAATATTGGCAGGTGGGGTTAATGGCTGGAACTTTTTCAAAAGAGAGAAAACAGATCACCTCCAGAAATGTAAAAGTCCTTCAGATCTTGCTTGTGATGCATTCAGCTGAGACACTTGATTCCCCAAGACCACATTTCAGTACGGGCAACTCCTGTCTTCCATTAATGAAAATACAACGTGGAGGACAAAGGCGCATTATAAAGGCCAAATAAAGGAAATAATGAAATAACTTTACAGCAAGTCCAGTCTTCATATTCACATGCAATGGCAAAAACAGATTCCTGTTATGGAGCTATATATGGTCACGTCTTTGGTTGTCACTGAATGAAATTGGCAAGATTTTCTAGACATCAGGTGAGTTAAACACGGGCCTTTGCCAGTATTTTCAGTACATGTGTGAATCATTCAGAATGGTTTAAATGGTTGAACAATTTCTAATCACCTTAAAGGGCTAGAATGAATGGAGACACATCATTGAGATTATAACACAGATTATTTAACACAGCTGATATAGTGTCTGGGGATTGTGGGTTCAAGTCCCACCTTAGTTGTAGTGTGATGAAACTTACTCTGGGTCACTATACAACTGAATGAAGTCTCTCACACCAAGTAAACAAATAAATCTAAATCTTCAGGGTATATACTTGTTATTTGCACGGAAAGATATGGCAATAATGTCATAGTGTGAAAGCACTAAGAAGCAGAGGATATGATGTACTGTTTACAATGTGGTCCAGCTTTAGCAGCAATTTGTTTACATCAGTTCACACCTACACACCAGCGTTTCCCTGCTCATGAGAGTTTCCCTGTGTTACTGAAATCTGCTGAAGTTTATTGAAGATTATTGAAGTCACGGGTGTGAATCGCTCACTGTGGTTTAGATGTGTGAACTAGAACGAATGGAGAAACATCGTCAAGTTATTGTTTTATTACTAAACGATTGAAAAGGCCTACAGATATCATATAAAAGGTTTTCCTAATGAGCTGAATGCTGTTGCTTGCTTAAAATATATCTTCATTTGGGAGATAGATGTGGACAGGGAAACTGTACAAACTCATTTTCCACTGGCAGACTGATCGTAGCTTGACATCTAAAGCATTTTAATCATTTTCCTGTCAGACGCTTCTCATCACAGAAACATAGGTTGGAACCGGCGTAAGTGTGGAGTTGTGTTTAAAAATAATCTCACTATGGACAGACAGACAGACAGAGACAGAGATAGACAGACAGACACAGACACAGACACAGACAGACACACACACACACACACTCACACACTCACTCTTTCACTAACAGGCCCAGTGGCCTAATGGATAAGGCATCAGCCTCCGGAGCTGGGGATTGTGGGTTCAAGTCCCACCTGGGTCACTGCTCTGCTGTAGTGGTTTCCAGCGAAGAACACCTTTAAGCAAAACACTACTCCAGACACCCACTGTAGTAATAGAAGAATGCATCCCTAATAAGGCTTTCATTTGTAATTCACACTGATTGTCACATCACCTACGTGTGGTGCAATAATGGATAATGCATCAACCTGCATGTGTATTATAAAATCCAGGCTTATCGTAACAGGACACGGTTCAGATGTCAAGCTAAGAAGAGTGGTGTCCACATTCTTGGGGGGGAAAAATAGCGGGTTCAAAGCGCCACTACTTACAACGTGCTCCACCTAAAGCATCAATGATAGATGGTTCCATACTCACATTATGTGTCACAAAACCACAGCAAGCTACTCCAAAGATACATATATTTTGGGCTAAAAATGTGAGCTAAAAACAAGAGGAGAATGCACAGTGTCTCAACACGTTACACTTTAAATCTTTTTTTTTTTCTTTTGGTCATTTGTTCATTTCCGCCATTTCCCACCCACTAGCTCAGTCTCCCCATCACATTAAGGCTAGCACATGCTTCCTCTGAGACACGTGAAGCCAGTGCATCTTTTCAACCTGCTGCTCGTGCTACGTCACACTCAGAGGAAAGCGCTACCTGCCCTCTTCCGCATACACGAGCTCACAAACGACCATTCACCGATCAGTGATTGAGAGCTTTGATTCAGAGACCATGGGCAATTTTGTTCTCTCAGATTCCCGGCCATGGCTACGCCACTGTCCGGATTCAAACGCACAATCTTCTGAAGATACAGTGAGCCCTTTTGTGTTGCATCATTTGCGAGCAAATGTCTGATTTTTAATAGTGGATGTTTTATGAAACAAAGAGACACAAATGTGTTTGTTCATTTTGACGATTTTTTTTGCATCTATGCACACTGATGTAACCTGGTCATGCAATTAAGAGGTGTGATGAAGCAGTAAAATCCCCCCCCAAAAAAAACTGGGATATAACAACACAGCAAGTACAAAATGTTCTGATTTGCTAGGAGCCTTATTATTTATTTATTTATTTATTTATTTATTTTTATAAATCAGACCTCTCAGAGGAATGCTGAATAAGCGGTATATTAAACTCGGAAGGGTCTGACTGCTACACTGAAACAGGGGGATGCTGGAAATGATTAAAACATGACGGAGAGGAGAAAGATGTGAGGATTAATTCTCAATACCTTCCGCGAGAGAAGAAAGAAGTCATGAAGATTAAAATGGACAGGCCATATGTGTACACACAAACACGCTCATTCCCGCCGTCACGTCTGACAACTCTGATTGCGCCGTCTGACACCTAAAGCATTTCAGGCATTTCCCTGTCAGACGCCTACTGCATCGTAAATGATACATCAGTCTAAAATAAAACTTTCCACATGCTCCATCTGCTCTCTTCACCTCTCTCTCTCTCTCTCTCTCTCTATTTCATCCTCCCTCTCTCTGTGACCTACTCCTCCGGCTTTATAGCTAATCTGATTCAAAGTGAGGATGACTGAATGTCCATACAAGGTCTCCTTTCGTCGGAGGAGAGAAAATAATAAAGCATTCATCCGCATTCAGATGGAAAATCAACAGTTTCTCTCCGAAGACGTTCTTCCTCGACTCCATCGTTTACACTTTAGCCTATTTCTGACGGCTGTCTTAATACATCAACGTCATGTCCGATTCAGTTCAGTCTAATACAAAGTCTCGCTGTGCTGGAACGACTGCACGTATTCTGCATTTTAGGACATCATTTGTATCTTTAGCAAGTGTCTTTCACTGAGAAATGCACATTCCTTAAAGTCTAATTATATCCACCGTATCCAAGGTAAAAGACACAGTAGCAGTAATGATTTGAAATGATCTGTTATTGGAGATCATTTTACATTGTTCAAGAAAAGAAATCTTGAAAATTACTAATTACACAGGAAAAATGATTTAAACATATCTAGGAATTGACACAAGAGAATATTCAATATACAGAAATAGACACATTGCAAAGGTTTTATTTATTAGCAATACGAATATCTTAGCAAGTGATATCTTGAATAAAGGAAAGGCCATTAAATATTTAATAATTAATATAGCAAAGATAAATTCATTCATCCTATTTCTACACACATGGACTCATTTTCAAGCTTAAAATGCTTCCGCTCTTTCAGCAGATCATTTTGCTTCTTTCTAGAAATCAATGCTTGAAATGATCAAAATGATCTGCCAGTAGAACAAGACGAATTTTAAGCTTGAAATTAGTAAAATCAAATGTAGAATTTGGCTCAATAATCTTGTATTTGTTTAAAAAACAATCCAACAATGAAAAATCTTTGCCTACAGTTTGCTAAGATTTTTTTTTGCAGTGAATGTAGATTTTTGCGGTAAAAGTCATCAAATGGAGTAAGAAAAAGCTAATAAAGCGATGTGATAAAGGGTGATGAATATAATTTAGAATAATTCACCCCCCTCCCCCTGTCTTATTTAACAGTCTAAGGCAGAAACCCAGGGATATGAAAGGAAAAAAAAAAAGCTGCCACTCTTCTGTTTTAGTTAAGATGTACACACCTGTAAGATTACCAACAGGAACTGGAAGGAGGCGGGGCTTCCACAGGGTCACTTACAGTCAGTTACGATAAATATGCGAAGGTTGTCGGCACGGTCGGTCCGTGTGCAGCGCTTATCAAATTCTGACAACTTATTAAAATCAGAACGCAGAAGTCCTGACTGGGGAACTTCTGCCATCTCTCTACAATAGATCTCACCAGAAAACGTCGAGCTAACCGCGAACAAAGCACGCACTTGTCGCTTTTCTGTGTGTGATCGCTGTACAGGAACAATACGTTGTGCGTAGATGCTAAATAATTCGCTGGTAAAATATAATCTATAGAAATGAAACGTTTAGATTCAACAATGAACCAGCATGTTGTTGTTGTTGTTATTATTATTATTATAATTATTATTACATACATGTACATGTACTTTGAACAATGACAATAAAGTTGAATCTAATCTAATCTAATCTAATTATTGTTATTATTATTATTATTATTTGGAGAGCAAAGGGCTTTAAACCGAGCCGAACCTCAGCTTCCTCCTCAGTAGTATGCCGACGCGAGTTGTACGCAGCTGGCCGCGCTCCCACGCACCGCTGGAGCGAATGTTTTTCCATTAAGAGTTCAATCAGTCAGCTAGATGAGTTTATAATTAGAGAGGAACATGACGCTTCTCCTGGTCCTCTGACCTCCCCAGTGTGTGTGTGTGTGTGTGTGTGTGTGTGAGTTATGGCTTTACATTATATCACCAACAGGCAAATATGATAATACATTTACCATAAATATTCATACAGCCTCTTGATAGAATCATTACGTTTTCATTATCTACTGTATGAAGTGCTAATAGAATGGAATAATACATACTTTATCGATACTAAAAACAAACTAATAGTTTAAATGAATTAATAACCATTATGGTAACTCTTCATATGAAGATTCTGCCATCTTTATAAAGCACTGGCTAACATGGAAGTGAGGAATGGATCACTGTGTGTGGTGCTGTTATAGTAAAATAATCAACAAGGTGGTGGTGTGATGAAGCGGAGTTACTGTTACCACACCCAAGTTGAATATTTTCCCGTAACCGTACATCCTGATGTGTTTTATTCCTCTTACACCACAACAGTCTGCCAATAATTGCAATATTCTGCCAATTAAAGAATAACACTTCATAATTTTTATCCGCTTGTAGTTAGATTTAATGTTTCAATGAAACAAGTTAGTTTCTGTTCTCGCTTATGTTATAGCAGCTATAAACAGTCATTTTCTCACCAGCCTGTCTTTTCTCTCTCTAAAATTTAATTTAAAAAAAAAAAAAAACACAGCTTGTAAAACTTAAAGTCCCAGCTTTACCTCTGACTCTTACAAAGCACTGACACTGGAGACTCCTTCCATAAATGTTAAATAAACATCTCCTTACAGAAAATGATTACACACGTTTTTAATCCGTTTCGCTGTGCACGTCCCCGTGAACGAGCTGTTACTATAGAAACGATAACGTATTAGAACGAGCGCATTAATATAAACCTGTGATTTGCAGCTGTACTGCTGTCAGAGCTGCTGTTAGAGAGAATTAATCAACACCTCCTGGCCAATCAGAATGGAGGATTCAGCAGCGCTGTGGGGTAAAAGACGATTATTAACACTGTGTTTTATAAGACAGCAGCAGACCAAACTGAAACATGAAGCAAATGAAAATGAATTCATTATAAATAATATATTCCTGAATAATAAGGATGAAGTGTGTTAAGATTTTGGAGCATAGCGTGTGTTCCATTTGATCTGAAATCCTGCTTTTGAGAGATGTGATTAAAGCATGCTATTGTTCAGCGGCTTATGGGAAATGGGGTTAGTTCGGACTGCCAGAGAGAACAAAACAAAAAAGAAAGCCCATGGTTTATTGTCCCTGCGGTCGACGACGCATCACCACCTCACATCCTGAAGTCTGACTCGCTCAGACTCTCTGTGGCGTCCTAAACCGTGCACTCCATTTACGAGGAGGCCTTTATCATCAACCCTCCACTGCATCACATAACACCCAGGAGTGAAGAACACCGAGAGATGGAGCCACAGTCAGAAGACGTGGTGGAGATATGAGTGAGAACACAGAGGGGCAGAGAGAGAGGGATTAGCTATGACAAGTATGAGGGAAGTGGGAGTCGCACACTACATTAAGCTCCATGCACAATTTCACACAAGCACACATGCTCACGTTTCACCTTTTCGTTCCAAGTGCATGAACACTAAAATGGCCATTTAATGTTTTTTTTTTTTTCAGCTTCAGTTCGTCACGATTCTGCGTCACAATTCATTCGATTCAGTGTCGCAATTCATTCGATTCAGTGTCGCAATTCATTTCATTCAGTGTCACATCCATTTGACTCAGTGTCACATCTATTCGATTCAGTGTCACATCCATTTGATTCAGCATCACAATTCATTTGATTCAGAGTTACAAATCATTTGATTCAGCATCACAAGTCATTTGATTCAGAGTCACAATTCATTTGAATCAGTGTCACAATTCATTTGATTCAGTGTCAATCTATAATTGACATCCACCAATCTGATATTTCAACGTTCGGCCAATTTTTTTGCATTTCTATTGTATTTAGCATTTCAGTCTGTAATACAACACTATATAAAAAGGTTAATATGAAACCATTCTGATTTATTTTATACTAAATCAGTAGATACTAATGAGGTCTGGTGATTATGTAGTATCAAATAAATAGATGTGACTACACCAATATTAAGAGAGAGATATTTGCTAGTAGCGGTTCAGATGCTTATTTCAGTCTTTTCTCTCTCGCTTTTATTACCTCTCCTGTCTCACAAGAGTCTCCCAGGCGTACATCATGTGGCGACTGTTTTTTTTCCCCACTGTTTGTCCCTGTAGCCTCTCCTGTTTCTTCCTCTCACACTGTGTTGTGTCTTGTGTGTGTGTGTGTGTATGTGTGTGTGAGTGTGTGTGTGTATTGTGTAGTGGGCAGGAAAATCTGTCGCTTTCTTGGCCACGCCCGCAGAGAGCAAGACTCTAAATGTCAGCTTCACTTCATCGGGTTATCAGTCTGAGCTTTACTGATAATCTACTGGTCTTGACACAACACACACACACAAACACACATAAATAGGCAATCAGTGCACACTTATAACGGTGAAATCACATACATTTTTTCCTCTCTTCTCTCTCAGTCTCACACACACACACACACACGTTTCTTTTATGGGGAACAAACAAACGTCCCCACAAGGCCATAATTCTTATGCATGTCCTCACAAGGGAATGAAAACACTTAAACATACGGTACATTCAACATTACAATAATCACTTTCCAAAAAAAGAAATAGACAGTTTCTTCTTTCTTCTTTCCTCTCTCACACACTCACTCACACTTTTCTTTATGGGGACCACAAGGTCATAATTATTAGCCAATCCACATGATCCTCACAAAGGGATAAAAACAACTCATACACTCGATATTTTAGTAATTACTTTCCACACAGATATGTTCCCTGTATATTATTTCCTCTATCACACACACACACACACACACACACACACACACAAAATCCATTTTTCTTTATGAGGACTATTCAAAGGTCCTCAAAAGGTCATAATTAATCATAACTAATGTCTATTTATTAAGACTTAAAACACGTCTCTCTTTCTTTTTTCCTCTCTCATACACACACACACACACACACACACACTTTGGTTTATGGGGTCCAATCAGAGGTCCCCACAAAGTCACCGATTGTGGTCCTCACAAAGTATAAAACAACAACCAGAGTCCACATAGACATGTTCTTTATTTTTCTCTCCTAACTCTTAAATGCACACACTCACACAGACTCACACACACACACACACACACACTCCCTGACAGGCCTGCATATCCTCAGGTCTGGAGATTAACGTTACCTCTTATCTCTCACATACCACAGTGAGAACCTTCCAACCTGCTAAATCCTCCACTCAGTGCCAAGCAGCCGTGCAGAGCCACGCCCGCCTCCCCAGGTCTGAGTGTACTACTGAGGGCTTTACAGGGAAAAAAACACTCGTTTGTTTATATCTAGCGCAGGAGATTTATACAGCGAGGTTATATGTAGCTATGGCATGACATAAGGAGGCTGTAAATCAGAGCGTCAGGAATTTTGTAGAAGCCGCTGATGCAAGTGCAGATTTTATTGTATAAAGTGCAACACTAACAACCAAAACTGTAAAAAACAAGAATCATAAACGTAAAAACTGGGTACAAGGCAAAACCAGGCAGACTAAGAGCGAGGCTGTGGAACGCATACACAACAACACATACACACGACATGACAAAATCTTGACAATAAAACACACAGAAACCAAAACGTAAATAGAGGTGCTTATAGGAATAACGCAGAGCAAGTGTGAGTGACCAGTGGGACATGTGACATGGTCATGTGACATGCTGGGGCTGATGGGTAATGTAGTTCAGTGCCCCTTTGTCGCTATCATGACAACACAACTGGATGTCGAAAAGTCTCCGTACATTAATACTCGTGACTGATGTCATATTTGATATAGATTTGTTGACACGCACATGCACATATGCATAATATCTTCTTTACTATAAAAGCATCTGCACTTTCTTCTCTCACTTTGCTACGTTTATTTTCTTCTGCTTTTCTTTTCTTCATTTTTTCCCTCTCTCCTTCTCCCAGGACTGGCTCTAATAAACGTTTCCTAGACTTTTTCATAGTCCTAAAGAAGATTTATGTCTATGCTTAAAAATGACAGAACTACAATGTCTTTGGAAGTCACGCCTTCAAAGTGTATTTAAAAATCAGATCTTGAAAATGACTTTTATATCTTGGATCCTGGGAAGTGGATCTTCATTCACTAAACTGTAACTGCGTCACGTCAACACCGGAATCAGCATCCATCTCCAGCTCCCAGACGACAGTGCGGCCTACAAACATGGCCGCCGAGGACTACAACACCCATCCACCACAGACTCTCACGTTCACGTTCACCTGAATACTGATCACACACACCTGGACTCAATCACACACACACTCACAGTATATAGTTACTCTCACTCCACTCACTCACTCAGTACAACATATACGCTCGGTGTTTCTGTACCAGTCTAACCTGTTTATAGATTGTCCTTCTAGTTTTGATCTCGTTTCTGGTTCTCACGTTGTTTGCTCATCTCCTGACCCTTGCCTGAATCTCAGCATTGCTTCCGATTACATCTCTGTTTTGTCTGCCATTCTAAATAAACCATTCAATACCTGCACTTGCGTCTGTACCTGCATCGTGATAAGCTGCACTTATCACTGGGGTGTCTTTATCTTTAGTACCTTTATCATGCATTTGTCCCCGATCTTTAAGAATAAGGGTTGCAGCAACTATAGGGGGATAAAGTTGATGAACCATACAATGAAGCTATGGGAAAGAGTAGTGGAAGCTAGGTTAAGGAAGGTAGTGGA
>CM075003.1:30844213-30877445 GCA_037576675.1 Pangasius sanitwongsei | reverse complement strand
GTGTTCCAGTTCATCCCAAAGGTGTTCAGTGGGGTTGAGGTCAGGGCTCTGTGCAGGACACTCGAGTTCTTCCACTATAACCTCAACAGACCATGTCTTCATGGTGCTCACTTTATGCACAGGGGCATCATCATGCTGGAACAGGTTTGGGCCTCTTAGTTCCAGTGAAGGGGAATTGTAATACTACAGCATACAAAAACATTCTATACAATTGTGTGCTTCCAACTTTGTGGCAACAGTTTAGGGAAGAACCACATATGAGTGTGATGGTCAGGGGTGCACATACTTTTGGCCATATAGTGTTTGTACATGAGTATGTATCATAAGCATCAATCCTTCAATACATTTGTATTGGTAACAGGCATAATTTAAGCCAATCAAAAATCAGAAAGCAAAAGGAACTAACCAACAACATTTATATTTGATTTATATGGTAAGACCTCAAGCACTGATCCCTCAATTCATTCATCAATCAGAAAACCAGAAAAGTGTCATTCCCATCATTCTTCTTTTTCAGAGAACTATAAAGCATAAATTCCTCAATCCATCCTGAGAACTATAAAACATCAGTCCATCCATCCATTAATATATTTATAGACTATTACAGAGAACCATTCTAAATCTGTCCATACGTCAGGAGAACCACAAGGCATCAATCCCTCCATCTATTTAGATAACTATAAAGCAATCCCACCATTTATCCAAGAAAACCACAAAGCATCAAATCCCTCCATCGCTTTATCACTTCAGAGAACCACAAAACATCAATTAATCCAGTCACTTGTCTGTCCATCCATCCATCCTTCCATCCCTCCATCCATCAGGAGACTCAAAAAGCATCAATCCCTCCATCCATTTAGAGAATCATGAAACATCAATCTCTCCATCCATTCAGAGAACTGCAAAGCATCAATACCTCCATCCATCCATCCATCCATCCACATACTTGTAATTGTACATATTGCAAGCTTGGACAGTAAAAAAAAAATCAAGGGACATTCAGAGAACAGCAACAAACTATATCACCATTAACTAGTTATTATTATTATTATTATTATTATTATTATTATTATTATTATTACTGAATTCAACCATCTACTCTTCCATTCATCCATCATGCCTAATGAATATAAAACAATATGAAAGCAGTGACACCAACCATATGAGTAACATTATTGCGAATGAAGTTGTTGGACTATAAAAAATGGACAGGAGTTATATATCTGTATGTTTTATCTCACCCGTGGTGGAGTGAAGGCTCTCAAGGCTCCAGTATCGGGATAAGATGCCCCTCAGGGTTCCCCCATACCCAGTGTAAGTTCCAGGCCCGAGACTGGCATCCGAGTCCGATCCGGGTGACAAGCCTGAACTGCCACTGCTACTGCCACAACTACCCCCGGGCAGGGGCACAGAGCCCTCAGCGCCGCCCTGCTGGGTGCGCATGGCAGCGCACAAGCGTACACCCTTGTCTGCTGCGATCTCAACAGAAACACAGTGTGTGTGTGAGGAAGTGCTAGCTGATACTGCTGCCTGGTCACTAGCAACAGCCTTTCTGCTGTAGGATCTGCAGCTCCTCCTCTCTGACTCTCTCTCTCTCTCTCACTGCCTCGCTCTGTCACTTCTTTCCCATAGCAGCACACCATTCATCAGCGGGGGGCTCTGAGGGGGAACTCGGGAGATGAAAAAGTGCCACTGATAGCATTAGAGCGGCACTGAAAGCAGCTCATTTCACCCCTCACTTGTTTTCCCTCTCTCTTTTCCTCTCTCCAACTGAAACCTGGCTGTAATGGATAAAGCCCTGGTGCTTTGCAGAGTGTCACACAGGAAGCTATAATGCTGGGACTTCCTGCCTGTCTGTGCATCCCCAATCTGCTTTATGGCATCACTTTATGGCGCTGCTGCTTATGACTAAAGATTGATGGCGCTCTTATATACTAATGTACACAAACACCCTCTGTATACAGTACATACATATTATATAATGCAAGCTAGAAATGTGAGCTAATGTCATCCCAGCCCTTCATAATGATATTGTAACACACAAATCTCTGCAGGCACTTTTCCTCCCAGCGCTGGGTATTAATATCTCTCATAAACTACAGTCTTGGTATGATGGGAGGCTAACTGTCTAAACGGATATTCTCTACCCTCCTACACATTTGATATAGGATACTCCCTGGGTACTGAGACACAGTGTACCAAAACAAAATTTATTAGCTTGATCTGAAGTGAGGCATTTTCTAAAATAAATCCTATTTTTTTTTTTTTTTTAAATAAATCTTATTTTTCTGAGATTGACCATCAAGGATACAAGAACTAATCCAATTAGCTAAGTAGCTAATTCATTCGATCATTTGTTTTTCCTGGTGAGAATGGCAGTGGATCCAGAGTCTATCTCAGGAACACTGGTCATGAGGCAGGAATACACACCCAGTCCACCCACACTTAGGGGCAATTTAGCCTACTCGGTCAACCTACTTGCAGGTTCCTGGGAGATGGGAAGGAACCCATGCAAACCCTGGGAGAACATTCTTAGAAACTCCACACATACAGAGAATGAATACTTGCTTAAACACTGGACAAACCCAGAATTATTGCTAAACACTGATTTTTATGTCATCCTAAACCATCATTAGCTATTGAATTCCTATAAAAATTATCCTCAAACAATTCTAGTGGGCTAACATCAATCAAGTGTTTAAGTGCTTATGACTTAGTATTCATTGTTCAGTATCAAATTCTTTAAAAGTTTATAAAAATTTAGGAGTTTTCTTTTAGATTCAATCTTGATAATGATCAAAAATAAGGTGTGAGATTGGTATTAAATACACAGGCATCAAGTTCTTCAAGAAGCAACGCTAGGAAGGCAGCCACAAATCTCTTCCTTCAATACAATAAACACAAATTGATCTAATTACAGAGATGACATCTGGCATGCCGGGTCTGACCTCAATCTTGGGATAAGTATGGTCAGTCGAGTGTGTAGGTGCACAGGACATGGTTTGTGTGTTAATGTGACATAGACAGTCCATGCCACTGAATATATTACTAGCTATATGTTTCAGAATCTTTTTATATATAGTCAGCTCATAGTCAAGACCGAGTTGCCCACACCCTCGACTGGATGAACGTGCCAGTCCCTGAGGACATCAAGAGAGCCACATGTTGTCCGCATAAGAGCTACATGATCAGATTTCCAGAACTAATGAATGTGTAATGCGTTCCAGGGATAATTCTCCTGTCTTGCTTTAACTTTCAGATAAAGAGACAAACTCCAGACACATCAGTTGTCCATAGCCTTATGGAACATGACACATTCCCATAAGGAGGAAGTATGTGGGGTTTACAAGACCACTGTTGTCCACTGCAAAATTTGAGGGCCTTTACTGCAAACTGAGTTTAGGCTTAGATTTTATATCATGCAAGGCTTTACCAGAGTTCAGCTGCCTCCTGCTGGTAGTCTCTTAACATTACAATAACACTGTCCTAAAACTGGCTCTGAAACAGAGTGGCTCAAGAAAGGTGATGTTGCATGTGCCACATGAAACAAATATCTAAACCAAATCTCTCAACTTTTAATTCAGATGTATTTGTGTAAAATTTGTAAAGATCCAGCTGTCTAAAATTCCTTGCTTACAAAGATCTGGGTAAGTGACTAACACCACTGCATGGGGACAACAGTATGGCTATAAAAATCAATTTGAAGTTGTGTTGTGGTGATGTTTTGTTTCACAGTGGTCACTTCACTTTACCGCTTTTGACTGCTGCCACAGACTTCTCTTTTTAACTTGAAACAAAGAACAAATACAATGCTCTGTTCAATCATCTTAATTAGACCACTGATCTATAAAACATTGTGAAAAGTCCCTTCTCTCTCTCTTCAGCTGAATATTTTACATAAATGCATGTCAAACTGTACTACAGGATCTGCTATAAAAGCCGCAATGGTTTCTGCTTAGAAAACTGGAGTAGCTGGACTATGGCTTTTTGTCTTTTGTTATTTATTTCTGATACAGTCTATTTTCGAATGCCTGGTTTGATCTCCTGAAATATTTTGGGTCCTCACAAGCCCCACAGTTCACTGGTTAGCAATCACTGACTTACTTGGCTAATGCATTTATCCAGAATGTAGCTAAGCAGTTCAGTGCTCTAGGTACTGCTCAAGGTCGGAGACTTGAATTCACAACTTTTTGATCACTTCCACAGAACCTTAACTGCTGAGCTACCGCTGCCCACAAGCATTACACAATCTCCAAAACAAGCATAATTTTAACCTTATGTACCACGACATATCCACATATGGACAACCAGCCACATACACCAGAAAAAAAAGATATAATAATAATTCAGATAAGATCATAAGGTCTCAGTAATGCTTCAAAAATGAACACAAGCAGCCATCAAAACACTGAAAGCCTCAGCACTCACCAGGGGAGGACATGCGTCGTCTCCAGCCGAGGCAGTCCAGCCCAATGGGGGTGCTGTGAGAGAAGCTCAGACTTCGGAGTGGCATTCCAGGAAACACTTTCAATGCACATAGAGACAACCGGGTCCTCACCTAGAAGAAGAGTTTACAGATTGTAATCCTTATCCCAATCCCACAGATCTTAATAAAATATAGTTCTCAAACCAGCCCATGGTAAGTTCCACACTGCTGTAAAATCCAGCTTGAACTGACCAGCTATCAGGTCCAAAACCCAAGCTGAACTAAATTAACTTTACTATTGCAACATCATTGTCAAGTTGTTTTTATGAAAATAACACAACAGGGAGGCATTTAGAAGCTGGCAAACATTCATTTAGACATTTATCAACTTAGACAAGTAATAATGAAGCTGGAAAATAACTTGCCAGCTGGCAAAGATGGTCAAATCAAATCAAGTCAAATTTTACTGGTCTCACACACCCATAACCATACACAGTACAGCATGCAGTGAAAGGCTTTTTATGACAGTCTGGTGACAGAATTTACAGAAAACAGAATTTACTTACATAGAAATAGAAAAAGAAAAATATAAAAAATACAAATGTAAAAGATATAAAAGATAGATGGAAAAAAAAATATAGTACAGATATGTGCAGTTGTATGTGCAACTGCAGATGGTCTACCAGTTTGGCCTGTGTTTTGACAGCTGGTAGCGTGTCAGAGAAACCAGTTCATATGCTAACACACCTGAGCACCATATTACCTGGTGTATGGAAGCTGGAGCAGAAAAAAAATATATCTGGACTGACTGGAGCTGGATTGGGAACTATGGCTCTACTAATCAACGCATTAAAGTTATCAAACAAAGTAAAGCCCATGGCTGGCTCTGCATGTCTGGAGTCCAGCACAATTTCATTTTCCCTCATCTAACACACCTAACTCACTGGTTAATGAGGAAAGAATAAGCCACAGTGGTAATCAGCAGGGTCAGGAAAAATACTGATGGACCAAACATGAGCATACTAACAAACTGTAAATGGAGTCTATATTTGCAGCATTCCATGGTAAATCAGAAACACCACCCTTCCCGCCCAGTGTTCTTGAATTGTAGAAGGCAATATGATGCAGACCAAGATGTGCAATAAAGCAGACCAATAATGCAGACTGCAAAGAGATTGCCAAGTGTTAAGGATAGAAGTAGAGGAGAAATCGTGGAAAAGCGAAAGATAACAAATGACAGTGAAGATGAAACAAAGAGATGAAACACACAAAACTAAGTTTTTTCAAGAGGCAACATTGACAACGAAGAAGAAAAAGAAGTGAAGAGAGGCTTTGCTTTGTTCCACTAGATGACATTTTGGTCACTCTTACTTCCTCTAGCTCCTCCAGTGGGTGAGTGCCCCTCTTTGGTGCAGTCCTTGTCAGCCTCCTCTGGCGCTTCTTCTCCTCCTCGATCCACAGATCATCCCTAAAACAGTGTCTTTGCAATCCAACCTGCATGGGTAGGGTAGGAACAAATCCAATGCTGGATCCCGACCTGGTCCTTGGACTGGATGATCCAGCAGGGGAACTATTCACCATCTTCATTACTGTAGAGTGACTGGAGAGATGAGGACTTCCAGGAGATACCTTCAGCGATACGCTAGGCTGTTTCATGAAAAGCATCATCAGACTGCCACAGTATCCTTGGGCAAAGGCATTAGTGCATTGGGAGGCAGCATAATAACTAGTTTATGATTCAAAATGAACAAATATAATGTTTAATTAATCATTACAGAATTTCCATTCCATCAACAGCTTCATATGAACCGTCACTAGCGAAGACACAGTAAAGTCATAGAGCCTATATTTATCTAGAGTTAAATCTTTGAAGGATTGTTCCCATTACCTGTTTGCAAAGCCACCTCTAGATGGCGATAATCTCAAACTTATACGCATGTCACAATGTTTGAACTCAATGCTTCTGCCACTGAAAGCCAACAATAGAGGGCCACACTTATTTACATTTTCAGTTTTCCTGCTCCTACCTGATTTCTCCTATGAAATGCTTGATAATTAGCTGATGGATTGAATTAGGGAAACCTTTTGATTGTACTGGGAAGATGTATTTCAAAACCATGTCTGAGGAACTCTACTATACTCCATGCCTGAAGCTATGACTGTAAAGAAAAAGCTAAAGGATATCAAGGAATAGGTACACATATATATAAGGTTCCTGTAAGCTAAGTTATGGCAAATTGGAATATTTATTGGCCAGTTTATAGTATAGCTGCAATTTTTCAAGTGTGCACTTAGCTATAGGTCATCTGTTGCCCTGCACAACACGCAACAGACACACCATATTATTTGGACTGTGGACCACTAGTAGAACAGGAATGACACTAACATTGTAATGACAAGGCAAAAGCATTAATAACACAGACTTTGCTTACCTCAAATTCATTCTCTGTCATAGAGGTAATGATGCTGCTGGGAGAGGGGCTATCCTCCAGGTGGCTGCTGGTACCCAGTGGACTGAGAGAACCCTGACGGCCCACTTTAGGTTTGAGGGACCTCGGTCTCTCAGGGGGATCTGAAACACTAACACTTTGGCCAAGAATAATCAGAGAAAGAGTGTTTGCCCGTGAAGAAGGGTAACGGAATCGCTGTTTCTGCCCTGCAGACCTTGGACTGCTTGGTTTGGGACTCATTGGTCTCATGGGCAATTCTGGGTTTTCACTGCTCCCTGGTGGCATTTTGGAACAAGTTGATGACAGCTGACTGGCTACTGGGGCCATAGGTGAGACGGGACCAGAGTCACCAGTAGGTGAGGCCTCGGAGGAATCAATAAACGTAATTGACAAGCACCTCCTACTGCGCCCATCTGATTTGCTGTCCTGCAGCGATGTGCCAACTCCATCTCGCAAGACACCACGTTTGCTAAGCGGGTCAGTGTGGCGCTGCGTAGCTTTATTTCCATCTTTGTCCGTGTCTGGCACAGACATTGTACGTCTTAGAAGATCCACCTCCTTTGCCCGTTTCTGCTTCCTCCATGAAAGCTTGGTTCGCGTATCTTCTGATTCTGGACACTCATTGTATTTATCCATGGAACGCGACTCAAATAAGCTTGACAGAGACTTGTGGGCCTGGGCAAAACGCAAGCGAAAGCTTAGGCCTTCTGTGCTTTTGCTCCTCCTGCAGCTTGAGCTTTCACTACCTGTGCTCTGTTTAAGTTGTGGCATCTCTGAACCCTCCATGTCCCCTGTCCCCTGGACATGACCAAAGACGTCCTCCTCCTCCTCTTCCTCCTCTGTATCTATCTGGAGCCCTGGTTGCTTATTTACATCCTCAATTTTGTAGAAGACTTCATCATCTGAGTTGTCAAGCTGACTCTCTGGGTCTCGTCCTGCATCCTGGGTCAGGTGACTCCTATAGAAAAGCAGGTCCTCCCCTCTGTCCTGTGAGTCCCTGGGTGAAATTTCACCCTTACTTACCCTCCCATCTCTTGCCATATTCTTTCCTCGTCTGAACGAGGGCATTTTGGAGAAAACTGAGAATTTGGATGGCTTAACTTTACTTTTTGTGTGTTGTGATTTCACAGTGGGACCAGCAAGAGGAGATCTCTGCTCCTCTTGGTCCTCACTGTTAATGCTGCTTGTGTCCAGTTCTAGGGATCCTGTGGACGGACACTTGATTGATGTGGCTTCATCATTCTGCAGGGACTTGTCCTCATTCAGGTCTGAGGGAGCAGAGCATGGCAGGTCCTCAGACTTTCCTGGTGTTCAAGTAAACAATACAATATTTATAATGGTATCAGTGCTTATTTCTGGTTTCCCTGTTATAATACATTTTAGTGCTAGTTGTCTGACATTAGCAAAGCACTTATTTGAACATCTACAATTTTAGGTAATTATGCTAGCTGGAAAATAAAACATGTTGTGCCTGAGAAAGCTAAATTTAACTAAAATTGAGATTAAAAGTAAAACACTACAAATATTGTCCAAGTTTCACCATTTGAACAGTTCATAGATAATTTACTAGGTAGGATAATGCTTATGAAGTATTATATTGTGCTTTCACATTTCACACAATCTTTAGTCCATTTGAATCAAACTTTGGTACTCCCTTGATGGTTGAATTGGACCAAATAGAAAATCAATTTCACTGATTTGGACTAGGCAAATAGACTAACAAGTGAGAAATCATCATTTATCAGAGCCAAAATATGGTAATACATTTAACAGGCTACACTTGTTCATTTCATGAAGTTATTTATATCTTCCTCCAGGTTTTATGTTAAGAGTTACCTTTGCATACAGACAAACGCTGCTCACAGGAAGCAACCCCAAGAATGTCCTGGTCTGACTCAGAGGGTTTCATTTTTTCACTTCCAAACTTCTCAGTTTCTGTTTTCTTGTCACCTAGAAAGGTATCATCATTAGTATTAGGGAAGTTATCCAGGGAGCAGTCCGTCTCTGGGATAGGCTCCAGGCTTCGGGAGGAGAGAAGGACCTCAGATTGGGTGTAGCGTATTGTATTTACTCCAGAAAGTGTTAATGAAATGTTTTCTTTTTCTCCACAGCTCCTGATGCCGTTATGGGATTTGAGCTGAGTTGAGCTAGAGAGCTCTTTCTGTTTGTCCTGCTTGAGAGGATTTTGTGTCTCCAGATAACCTGGTGAAGATTTAAGAACATCAATACACGGCTGATGTGGCTGAGAGCTGACGGAGTCTAAATCAGTCTCTTGTATGCAGTCACAGACGGAAGTGTGTATATGTGAGTGGTTAATATCTTTGCATTGTCCGGAGTGTGTAAACAGACCAAGTCCATTAGGAACTGACTGTATTAAGGGTGAGTCTATGGGGTACTTATGGTTATTGTGCAGTTTATCATCCGTGCTTACTATATTACATTCAGAGCGTAAACATGTATCCTTTTCAAGGTACTCTTTCTGTGTAGGATGCTCAAGGTTCTCCACGTGTGGTGGGTAGAAATCACAGTGAATGTTCTCTAAATCTTCGCCTAACCCAGAGACAGCTGAATCCTCACTGCTCCAGTCTACAGGACACAGAACATCTGAGTGTTTCTTTAGACCATCTACGTTGACCAAGCCACGCCGAAGCACTTCCTCATTGTGGTCAAAGGTCAGAGAGAGGGAATTGGTTTGATCACTATCCTCAGAATCACTTTCTGGACCATCAGAATACAGTTCCAGCCATGGATTACAGACAGCTACAGCTTCTTTGGCCTCTGCTGACTTTTCTGAGGCTGGGTTATTGTATACATGGAGGTTCCAACGAGGCTTATTCTGATCTGATTGAGGATTGTCCTTTTCAACAAAGCTAGCTTTATAGTCTTCAACAGTCTTAATAGTGCTAGTTTCTGGAAATGGGCACTCATTGACATTACCTTGGGGAGGAGAGATCCTTCTTTTATGTTTTAAATCAACAAACAGTGTGTGATTATTCAAGGCATTGACACACTGCTCACGTGTGTGTGTTGGCTGACAAACAGTAAATTGTGGAGCCTGTGTTTCAACAGGATTTGATGAGACACAGTTCCCTGTCCTAGTCTCAAAATGGTTTGACTTGGCTGAATGGAATGGAGGATGAAGCTCATCTTCTACACTCTGTCCATGTTTTGGATACAGACTATCCTCCACTTCCTCAGACCTTGTCAGTTCCTGGCTTCCACCCTTTACTTTCTCCTCTGTGGAAAGGGAGTAATGTGATCTGTCACAGGCATGACTGGAGGATATCAAGAACTCTGGGCTATGGGAGTTAATATCCTTGCACTCATTGTGTATTTGGAGGAGGGTGATGCCTTCTGCAAGTCTTTCCACAGACGTAGATAGTGGTGAGAGGGTAAGTGGAAAGGAGGAATCCTCCCAAACCTTTTCCTCAAATCTGTTTCTTCTGTCCTCCCTGGTCACACACTTTTTAAACCCCCCAGTATAGGACGGTGTGGACTTGTTGTTCTCTGTCACAGTGACTGGTGAGTTTAGCCAAAAGATTCCATCAGCATCCTCACAGTCTGTGGAGCATGGCAGGAACTTGGACTCTAGGTCCCGCTGCTGAATATGTGGTTTTTTTTGTAGTTGCTTTTCTGCTCCAGTGTGCACTAAAGTCTCTGGAGCTGTCTCTTCAGAACAAGCAGGCAACAGTTTACCGTTTAAGGGGTGAGGAAGTCCAGACCCTGGAGAGTTCACAGATTCAGTTCGCAAATGCAACGAGTGGATACCTGATACACACAGTGTGTCATGAGGCTTTGTGTCACCATCACAGGTGTTAAGGTGTGTTGAGCAGTATTCCTCTGTTTTGGATGGTGCTATCTCTGCTATGTTACAGTCTCTGCAAGTTGCGAAAACAATCAGAGCGTCTTTGCAGTGCACGGCAGTGTTCAGTGCCTTTCCTTTTACACCTGAGGTGTTTGTGCTCTTATTCGTTGCATGTGTGTGCAAAGAGTATTCATTACAATTAATCTGCTTCAGTTCACTCCTGCTTAGCGAGTCAAGATCATCTGCTTTGTAGATGCTTGTTTTTCCATTACACACATCATCCTGAGATGGTGTTGCCTTGTGTTTGATATTTACACGCCCTGACTTGATGTTATGTCTTTGTTGGAAGCACTTTATGCCTTCTGTGTCTATAAAATTTTCTGGACAGTTTGGATCTAGATTGTTTCTGTTTTTATGGTGTAGTTCTGAGTCCTGAGAGCAGCTTTGTGCACCCGTATCTCTGATTTCTACCTCTCTGCTGTCAGATGAGTGTATTTCTGGTTTGCATGTGTGCTTGTGATCTGCACTGTGTAACCTATCAAGGTGTGTGTTTATGTTACTGTGGATATTTTTGTGTATCTCTGCACTACATATCCTTGTGCTCTCTAAGTTGTGCTTGCCAGAATCGTTTAAACTAAACAAATCTGTTCTTGGTGAAGTGCTGAGTTTGAGAAATGTTTCTCCACAGTATTTTGTTGACGAGCTTTGTCTTCCGTTGTGTGGTTCACTGTTGTCCTTTCTTTTTTCCTCTGCTATATTTTCATCTTTTTTCTCTGCAGTTTGTGAACCTGCCCTCCTTTCATTGTTTGTTTCTACACAGGCTTTACCTGTAAGATCTGTGTTTTCAGTGTCTTGTGTTTTCAGTTCCTCTGTGTTATTTGTTGTGGCGTGTTTTGCATTGTATATGTTTACATGTTGTTTATTCAGTTCTCCTGTTCCTTGATCAAGTTGTGTGCTGAGTTCCACTGTGCTGAGACTGTTGATTGAGAGTGACAGTCTTTCCTGTGTTACCTCTGTGAGCTCTCCACAGTGTGTATTAATGTGATGACTGTATAGTTCTTCTTTCTCTGTGTTATGTGTGTTGATGTGTTGTATTTCCTGCTGTCTACAGTGTGTGTTTGTTACTCCTCCATGCACTTTACAGTCTGTCTCCTCAGGTCCATTTTCTAAATTCAATCCAAGATGATCCACCCCTAACAGAGCCGAAAACTCATCCTCGTCATTCCACTGTTCATGTGAACTGTCCGATTCCTGCTCTCTCCATCCTTGTGGGTATGAATCAAGCTTAGACTTGGTCTTCTCTGTTCCACCAGGGTCGTTCGGGGCCTCAAGAGCTTCCTGGACCTGCAGGGAAAACAAATAAGTAAGCAAAGAAACTCAAACATCTCAATTTAAAAGTTCATGGAACATTTATAAGACAGTCCTAACTTATTTGTACTGTGTGTGTACAGTACTTGTGTACTTATTTGTACTGTACTGTATTATGTACTGCACGCTACTGTACTACCACTATCTGGTGTCAAGCTAGAAAGAAGGAATTCCTCTTTTCACTCACAGTTCCTCTCAAGGTTCCTCCCTAATATTCTTAATGATATTTTCTTTCAGTTATCTCCTTCGGCTCACTCATTTGTGGTTTAGGCCTGGATTACCTTAAAGCTGATTTGTGATAACTTTTGATCAAGCTTTTCAGTCTTTTAAGTTTCATTATTCATGCTTTCTGTAGTAGCAGTAGTAACAGTATTAGATATAGGAGTAGTAACAGTAATAAAAATTGTAATTTAATAGCACTAATAGTACTGGTAGTAACAGCAGGAGTAGTAGTAGTAGTAAAAGAATTAGGAGTAGTAATAGTAGTATTACTAACAGTAATAGTAGTAGTAGTACAAGTAAAACTAATTGCTTTTAAATGAGATTAGACAACATAAACACAAAAAGCCTTCACTTTCTAGATTCTACAAACACGCAAATTAGAAACACTCTCAGCCCTACAAACTCCACCCCTTCCCATGTAAACACTGGCTGCATAATCTAAATTTTTAACAAGATTACCTCTTCTATTTTATGATGCAATGCAAATTCTCAACCCCACTGGATCTGTTTCTTAAAGTAATATAGCAGAAAAGAACAGTAAAGTGACTATTTTCTTCTGCAGACTGGACTTTTCTTCGAGAGAATTTAATTACAAAAACACTTTTTAATAATCATCCACAAGATGAATTGAACTGCAGATATTAATGAATTATTTTCAGAAAAAGAGTCATTATGCAGAATCACGCTGACCCATGACCCAAAACCACAGTGAAGTGAAAGCCGCTAGGAGACCATAACACACCCAGAGGAAGGAAGCTGTACCTAACACTTAAACAAACACTTCATCAGCCTCTGTACCCAATTATACTTTCGCTCTCTCTCTCTCTCACACACACAAAGTACCTATATCAGGTCACACAACTTACAGTCCAAAGCATGGAGATGGCTGCTGTGTGTTTGATAAGCATGCAGATGTGTGTGGATATCCAGCTGAAAACTGCTCCCATGGTCTCTTACTCACTGAATTAAAGGCTTTCTACAAATCGCCACTCACGCGTTAGCTAGCCGTCCTCCCGTTCTTTATCTCTTTGTTTACCTTCTATCGCCCATCCTCTTGGGTGCTCTGGAGTCACCACGGAGCAGAGTCTTATGTTACAGGCACAGAGGAGGTCGGAGCTACCTGCGTCAACCAGTCCAATGGAAAAACTCACCATGACCACCTCCCACAGCCCAAGAGGACGAGGGAGAGGGTTGTGACTGGTACGATTGGGGGCTTTCGGTGTTCTACACTCAAAGTCTGGCTTAATCTAAGCCAATCCCTCCCTGCTGGAGATGTAAGAAAGCCTTTAGGCTTGTAAGCTCACTCACACACACACTTTCCTGCAAAAAAAAAAGTGGTGAGTACTCAAAATGAACCTCTCTCTGAGTTCAAAGCAACACCGATTAACCACCGGGCCTTTTATTTTTACACTCTAATCGCTGGGAATAATGGATACACCAACCACACACAGCACAATCCCCCCAGAGTTCAAGGACCACTTTTACCACCCTCAACGTTGAATTCACTCAGCACTTTAGGTGTTCAACTTTGAAGATTGTTCCAGCAATTTACTGGCCTCTTTTCTATCATTAACACTTCCTGTATTTGTGCTATTACTCCAGTATTGTCCTTACAAAATAACCCGTGGAGACAATTTGCACCCTGTGCCAAAATGGTGCCCTAAGCCCTATTTCCTGCATACAGAAAGTGAGCACGGATGCTTTGTCGTTCATTCTGTGTGCTTGTGTTTTCATTTCCATGTGCCTTTGTTTTGTTTTCAGTCCTGTCTCTGCTCCTGTTTTATCATTGTTTTGTTACTCTAATGTGTTCAGCTGTTCTGTGTTTCACTTATATTATAATATTATATTATCTGTTTCTACCCTTCTGTTCCTTTTTCTCATTGTGAAGTCTTATCATGCTATTCATCTGGTTAAATTCTGAACCTTGTTCCTTGTTTCCATGTTCCCTGGATTTGACTCACGTCTCACGACTCATGTTCTTGTATCTTGAATATGGATCATGCTTGTGTTATGATATCTGCCAAGGACATTGACTATGTTTGTTGGATTTACCCTAATTAATACAACGCTGAGTATATGCACTTGCACTTGCGTCAATATTTTATTTATATTTAATATTTATAATTTAACAAATGTATATCTATTTAGATACATAAATATTTACTTATTTATATCATCTTTTATTTTTTAAGTTAATACTTTAATTTACACACTGACAGTAGCTAACTGCCAAGCTATTATGCTGAATTACTCTGCTGAAAACCCCCCAGTGTTACACTTTGTTTGATGTTTATTTAACTTTTTGAGCTAATATCTAGTTAAATAATTATGTTTAGCCAACATAGTCAAAGGAAAGCCCCTTGTTTCAGTACCAGCTAGATTATTTAATAGCAATAACAATGCAGAGTTTCTAGCTTTAGCAGTTAGTTTCCTGCTTTTGTTATGATTAACCCATCGATATTTGATAGAAGTAAGACGTGGCACGCTATTAGTTTCGTGTAAGCAACACGGTCAGTGAAGAGGTTGATTTTAGTTAATTAAACAGTACTGTGATACACTAACAGGACAAAAACTACATTAGAGTATGGAATTTGGTACTTTAATGTGACTTACATAACATACCATTATATTATGAAGCATAAGTATGAAATGCAGACATTGTATACTGCCAAGTCCACATGGAGACACAAACACGTGTCTTTTGAGGGGGATTGACAGAAAAAATACATTTTCCATCACTAATAAATTAAGCATGATCAGAAAGCTTGTCTTGGCCGAGTTACAGCAGTCTGGTGTGAAATTCATCACCTCCAGTTACACTCACTGAGAGGAAACTGCACCCGACCGGCTGGGCCTTATTCTGATAAGCACTTAAAATCCCATCATTCCTCTGATATGAGAAGCCTTATTAAAGCAGTCTGAACACTGTGTACCTCTGTGCGTTATGAAAAATACAAGAGAGTGTAAAGGCTTTGTGTTACACACTACCGAATGGCAACATGGAGAAAAGACAAGAGCATGAAAGAGCATGTCTTATGTTACGATAAGAGACTAGAGTGTAAAAAACAGACCGAGAGTAGACAAGAAAACATTCAGTGTTGTGCTGTTAGAGTAAAATAATCAACAACCGGGTGGCGTGATGAAGCGGGGTTTACCACCCAATGAGTGCACTAATGAGCGCATTAATATAAAGCACTGCTGACACCTTCACACCATCAGATTTGAGAATTTAACCGACTGAATTAGGCTGATTTAGTTTTACTACAAAAGAGAGAAGTATAATTCCTCTGGAATGCATAGTATCACGTTGATCTAAACGCCTCTATCTGTGAACTAAGGGCTGACGGCTGGTGCAGAACCAGGAAGCTGTGATTTCTTTCAGAAGCACTGAAGCATGCAGCTATACCGTGAATTTGTGTGATAGCAGAAGTGGACGTGTGGAGACAGTTTTAGCAATGCATTAATGCTATGAAAAAGCAAGTGTTTGGAGTGAACAGGGTATTAAAATATGGATTATCGAATAGACCAAGAAAGGAGGAGGTGTCATGAGTACCGTATTTAGACAAGTGGAGGTTTTAAACAAATTTAAACTAATGGGAATGCAGACAAAATAACATACAACAGGGGTTGTAGGCAAGCTAATCCACAAAGAGCCAGTGTGGCTGCAGGTTCATGTTCCAACCGCACCTGATTCCACCTGTTTAATCAGCTCATTGTGGCCTTCAATCAACTACTGTATCATATATCTCCTGATTGTTACGAAGGAACGAAGACCTGCAGCCACACCAGCCCTTTGTGGATGAAATCGGACACCGCTGACGCACAACGTAGCAATTAAAGAAGGAAAATAGATTGACCCTCTGAAGAGTATACCTATATTTATCCATTTCTGATGATTAGGCCAGGTCTGAAAGAGCTCAGTGGTCCATTACTACTATTCTTGATGATGTACACATACCTGTTTCTGAGACCGACTTCTGATTGGTGCAGAGACTGAAGAACAAAACATGTTATTGGCTGAAAGGTTGTGTTTGTGACATGTGGGGCTGTTGTTTATAGCACAACTAATGTGCTTGAAAATCAAAAATCTAAATAATAAAAAATACAAAAGTCCAAAAAAGTGCTTGGTTGGAATTCAGACCAATAAAGATTTGAGATAGTCACAGATCTACATGACAAGACGCCATATTTACTACACAATATGGAACAAATATTCACGTATTGACTAGATGCTCCCTCAGAGAGAATGCTTGTCTGTTTTTACTAGACCTTCAAAAGCCTAGTGAGTGTTGAGAAGGTAGGAGACTCCACATGTAATGACAGATTTCATGCTTTCTTTGTTTTTTGGTTGTCCTTCAGTCATCAAAGCATCTGCACTGCATAATGTGCCAGAACAAATCACCACCCAGAGTTAATATCAGACTTCAGAAATCAGATGCAGTTTCTCAAACGTGAGCCAACACGACTTCAAAACAAACCTGCTGGATGTCAAAAAAAAAAAATGAATGTGGTCTTGGTGGAGAAGGCAAGATCGTACTTCTTCCAGCATGAGCTAGAAAAATGTGTCTGAATTCAAATTGAGTAATTGCATATAAATGTTACATTCTGTAAAATTGACGTGTTCTTTATTTTTGAGGAAATCATGGTCATTAAATATAGCAGGGGTCAAAGGGCAGGCAGACAGGATACCTGTATGGCCAGCGTATCTATAATCAGAAATGATAACAGTGGCATGGAATACAGCACACAGAATATACACTTGCAAAGATGAATATCATGATAAGATCATGAAGCCATGAAGAAGTAGCAGCGTATACATAGACAAACTACTCAAGGACTTAACACAAAGCACGGGGACACAGTCGGGATACACACTAATGACAAGACAAGGGGCGGAGACAAGACTACAACCAAAACGTGCACTGAACCCTGCCGGAGAGCACAGGGATGAGGAATTCCGTGATTGCACTTCATATGAGACAGTTAGCGTTATACTGACACAGACAAGGAATACTGAGAGAAAAACATTCAACGTTTTTAATATTTATGACATGAAACCACGCCACCTACAACAGAACTCTGATTAGGTTCAGATTAGATTAGCACGGAAAATAATATAGTACTTGTTTATGGTCTGAAACATCCACGAGACCAGTTAGTTCCTGTTCTCACTTACGTTATAGCAGCTATAAACAGCCATTCCCTCACCTGCCTCTCTTTATTCTCTCTGTTGAAGATAATAAGACAAATAAGCGTCTGATTACAGAAAACTTCACCACAGCAACGATGACACGCGTTTTTTTTATCTGTTTATGTGAAGCATCCGCTGTACCAGTTCCTGGGAATGAGCTGTTACTATAGAAACGATAATGCATTAGAACGAGCGCATTAATATAAACCTGTGATTTATTAGAGCTGCTGTTATAGATTAAAATAAATGAACACCTGCTGACCAATCAGAATCCAGAATTCAGCAGTACTGTGGTATAATACTAAATAATTTATTTGGGTTAGAAATTAAATCATCACCATGACGGACCACTGTCCTCGGTTTTATGCAAATAAATGGTGTGTTTTTTTTTTATAGTTAAGACACTTTTACAATACACAAAATACGAGCGAGTGTTTATGCTGCAAGAGCTGCTGTCTATGTATTATGTTCTGTACATGCATCACTAATAAACTATCCTTCACACACACACACACACATCTCTGTGACTAAGAACAAGAGTTGTACACGTGCTCAGACAGAAAAACAAACTCAAACACTAAGAACACTCGCTCCACTCCTCACTCCATTCACACATACCTGTTCTTATCCAGTTATAGCCTAAATCCTTCAGGAAAACATGAGCAGGTGCTTCCAGATTCCTCTCTCTCTCTCTCTCTCTCTCTCTCGTTTTCTCTCTCTTTCTTTCTCTTTCTTTCTCTGTTCAGTACCTCAGTTTCCAGTCATGCACCCAGTCAGGAGCTCCACCTCCAGTTTGGATAGCAGTCGAGCAGAGGGAATGCACGTGGGTGCTGTTCATTCAGACATGGAGAGAAAGTGTTCACACACACACACACACACACACACACACATACACTGGGCATGCTCAAACAAGCGCTCACATACACACTTTGGACAGACTGACTACACGGTGAGTTCAGTTTTCCAAAGGAAGGGTGGCTCTGGCACCGTGCCAGACCAAACGGCCCAGAGAGATCCTTGGCCAACACACACACACACACATGCACACACTTTCTCTTTTACACAGTGTTGGGAAGTACATGCCAATCAGGAAAGAATCCCAGTCTGTCCCTGAGTGAGAGATCTGAGGTCCGAGATGTTCTGCCTTCGCTTTTGTCCTCCTCCATGAAGACGAGCACGCATGACATCTGCCTGCTCATTAATTATTAATACACCGACGCCAGGGCTCTTGTTTATAACCCAGTGCTTTACACAATGGCTGAAACTGTCTCGCACACACAAAGGGACACAAATCCTCAAACCCAGTGCTGATGCAGAGATCAGTGACAGCTAAAGTCTAATATCTATCAACAGCTGGAGAGTGAAACTATCAGTGTTGAGCAGTGTGTTATATTACGAGCTTTCATCGATGGCAGGTAGACATTTGTGATTTCTAATTTTTTAAGGGTTTCGAGTCCGTAATGTTTATTTCCTATGTATGTAATTAGCAATTATTTCCATGACAACTGCATGCAAATTAGTTATGACACGGTAAACCAGTGACAAATCCAAATAACTGCATCGAATGATTCCTCGGACCAATCCTATGGCGCACGTGGTCCGACATTTCTTCAGTTCCCCGCTCACAACTTTAGTTCCTACCTGCAATTAGTTCGGAAGAAAACTTATAACTGTCCTTTCATCTCATCTTATCATATTCAACCTCTCGTTAATATATCGTCTCGTTGTGTATAGAGACATTCTGATGAAAAATAAAGCTTGGAGGGAAGTAGCAGAGATTGCTGATGCCTTATTAGTACTAGCTTGCTTTGCTAATCTAATGTTTAAAAAAAAAATCTAAGTCAAGCCAAGCATGTAACCTGTAAATCAACCTTCAATATGCTGTTTTCTTTTAAAGAAGCAGTGTGTGTAACTCATACAGTGGGCTGTAGATTGTACTTTTTATTGTTTCTCATCAGAAATAAAAGAAAAATGCTGGACAGGCCACGCCCACATGTGACAACAGTAACAGTCACTATACACTCACGAGACAAACTACAAGCGAACATGCAGCTGTCACGTATTCCCCCGTTCAGCACATGGAGCAGTTCCAAGCACCGCTCTCATGTTTTGCTTTGAGTTCACTCTGTTACCTAGTGTGTTCACCTGTTCCGAGTTCCGCCCGTGATCAGTTTTCTCTGTTTAAACCCTGCTGTATATGTCTTTCATTTGCAAAGGCTTATCCTGCGTTTGTATCGATTCATTTCCGAGCTGTGGTTTCCTGTTTCCTGTTCATTCTGGTTTTCTGATCATGCTATCTGCCTGTTCCGTTCTCTGACCCCCTACCTGGAATATTGGTGAGGATTGTTGCATTTTCTCTTTTAAACACAGTTTACACACTGTACTCATGACCTCACGTTACAGTTGCTAGGTAGTGTAAACGTAGCGTAAAACTCAGCTCTAACGGTTTCACAATAGTTACTGATGGATAATGGAATCATGTTTAGCTCTCTCGTTCAATATCGTGACCAGCCATCACTCGGAAAGGATATGACTATATATAAATTATCTGAGTAAAGAGCTTACTCTAAAAAGTACAATATATTCAAAAAATGACACATAAAAATAATATCATAAGTGCAGAATGCGACCAAATAAACTAGAAACCCAGTGTACTTGCATCTGAGATATAAGAGAATGTTTTATTTTATTGTTTAAGTGCATTAGAAAGTAGTGTTTTGAGTGAAGGGGTGTGTATGTGTGTGTGTGTGTATGTGTATGTGTGTGAGTGAGGCAGTGATGTGCCATGTGGAATGGATGCCATTTTGCTAATCCCAGAGTGTGTATCTCTGTGAGTGAGGTCATCCCTAACTAGCAGGAAGTAACCTGAGCTCTGCTCTTTGTGCGGGTGTGTGTGTGTTTGTGTGTGTATGTGGGTGTGTGTGTCCCCAGAGCCTGTCGCGACACTGAATCCCTCCACATAGATCTGAAATCAGCTTAGAACCGGTGTGTGTGTGTGTGTGTGTGTGTGGGAGAACCTGCAGTACTGCATGCACAGATGAAGAGATTGCAAAAGTCTAATGACAGAGAGAGAGAGAGAGAGAGAGAGAGAGGGAAGGAGGGATGTAAAGTGTTCACTGTCTTCACGTTCTCCTCCGCGTTGGCTCTAAATGAGAGCCATTGAGAAGCAGATGGAGGCCTCTCGCTGTGCGAAAAGGCAATGCAGATCTATGACGCCTCTGCATGCAGCTCAGCAGCACAATGGAGCCATTTCAGAACCGTTTACATGGAAACATTGAGATTTTAAGTTTTCATCTTGCTCTGTATTTCTGCCTAAACTCTACTAAACTGGACTTTGGCAAAGAGAGTGAATCTGCGCTGACAGTGATGGAAGCACCCCGTAATTTAATATGTGAGACTATAATTTAATATTAACCCCAAACCACTGGGTCACATGGCTTCTCTTTCTTTTCTTAATGAGATGGAAAAGAACAAACTAGCAGTATTCCTAAGCTAATGTAGTAATCTTTAGCAGGCCACTCAATTTGCCAAAGAGAGAGCATCATATCACTTTAGAGCTATGCTGACGGGATTTTATTTTACACCTTCTTCAGGCTTCTTCAGATAGGCAGCAGAGGTTTAGTGGTTAAAGCTTTGAGAAACTGATCAGAGGTTTGAGAGTAAAATCCTGCCACTGCTTGAGCAAAATCATTAACTCTTAAAACCTGTTCAAATCTATTGTCTGGTGCTTAGGCTAAAAGTACTAAATAATAAATAAAATAATGTACATGTAATCCTGAACCTGGTGGAGCTTTATTAGGGCAATCCATAATTAGAATTATTACACAGGAAAGTCAAAACCAGGAAGTACACGAAAACGAGAAAAACAAGTCTAGGACTTAATGCTAAAAAGCATGATAAAGCTACGCCAAGGTATAAGTTTTGTTTTTCCAGGTGGATTAGAGCTTATTTTACAGTGACTTACCTGAAACTTTGCTCAGGTACAATGGATATAACGGGACATATTTAAACGTCTTAAGCTTGAAACGCATACACAACTGTACCGAGATAAAATTTACAAATCTTAACAGTTGTCACATTTTCTCCTTTTGCATGGCTTGCCTTGTGCTCATATTTTCATTTCTTTTCTAGTCCCGTCTCCACCCCTGTCCTGTCAATGGTTTGTTACCTGATTGTGTTCACCTGTTCTGTGTTAGTTGTTGATTAGTTTGTCCGTGTATACCACGTGTGTCAAGCCAAATCCAGCCCTCAGCCTCATTTCATTTGGCCTGTGTGAAATTGGGAAAAAGTCCACTAACATTTTCACAGTATGCAGAGTTTCGGAGCATAGGGTCCTCCATGGTATAGCGAGCATGGGCTCAGAGCTCACGGTGCTGAAATGCGGGTTAAAATCAACAAATGTGTGCTGTGCTTGATGTAAATCACACTCATGTCTAAAAAGGATTTGATCATGTGATCATGTGTTGTGCTGGTCGTGGCGTAACCCGAAATGAATTTCTGTGGGACGAGGAAATATATACAGTAAAAATCATGATTGTTTTCATGATCTGTACAATTAAACTGGTAAGTGTGAGGCGCTCATGTATTTCAGCCGGATGTCAGACTGAAGTAGGAGAGCTGGTGACACAAATTTGTTTTTTAAGCATTTAATCATTTTTTTAAAAATATAAATCTCTTCATATATTTTATGTATATATTTTTCTTATATTTAATATTTTTCTTTATATTTTTCTTTATATACATTTTTGCATGTATACATTTTTCTTTATATTTAATATTTTTCTATATTCTCTTTTTATGTCGGAACAGTTGTAAAAAGCATTTCACTGCAAGTCGTACTGTGTATGGTTGTGCATGTGACAAATAAAATTCGAATTTGAATTTGAAGGCACCACTAAACAATCTTTCCATATTAATAACGTTGCTATAAAATACCTTTATGACACTTCCACTGAAAAAGATTAAAATAACGTTAATAATAAGAAAAATATTAACTGTTAATATATGATATTAGATTACATATTTTAGAATATATGATAAATCCTGATTTTTGCAGTAACCTCCAACATGCTACGTCACCTGCTCTCACCTTTAATAGTTTCTGTTTGCACTTCTTTTTCCTATAGAAACATCCTATTCTAATTTCAGAGCTTATGGGTGTTAATCGAAAGAATATGTTCTGGTATTTGACTCTTGCCTGTCTTTTGCCAGATTATAGATTAACCTAGTTTGATGTTGCCTGCCTGTATTTTGATTACTCCACTCTACAAATCTGATTTATTACTCCAGTTCCAATCACTGAGCTGTGCTCTGAATCGGCATGATGAGGAATGGCATTTACTGCTCAGCTGTGAAGTGAAACTCTTCAGTGATGAACCTGACATATCATAAAACACAACGAGAAATGAACAAGAGAATGAGACAAGATGGCAGGTAAGAAAAGTGAGAAAAGGGGGAACAAAATGTGTGAAAAAAATCCCATAGATCCCATGAATCAGACTTTCATATCGTCTACAGATCATAGCACTCCACAGCACAGCACTCCAGAGTTCCTCAGCTTTAGAGCATTTGCTTTCTAACCTGTAGGCCATGTTTGTATAACACACACATTATATATAAAATAAACGTTCATGATTAAAGTCGCATTATCTCTATTTACTCTGCTCTAGAAAGAGCGTACAGTAGGTCATCGCCATGCTTTGGCAAGGGAATCAACAGATCTAGCAAGAGGCAAGTTTACAGGATGCAGAATTGAAAAAAGCTGCAGCATTCAAACAGGATTTGGGAAGTAGAGCTCTCCTGCTAAGACATTCCACATAAATAAATACCACATAAACACCCACACAGCCACAACCCAGCCCCCAGTGGAGAGGAACATTCCTTATTAAACCAACTTTAGCATGATGCACTTGTTCCACTGTTTCACTCCAACGCAATTCAACCAACCAGCCAGCCATCCAAATGACCAGGCCTGGCAGGAACACTCCAGTCCTCTGAGTCACGGAGTGATGGAGTGGGAGAGTCTGATGGAGAGCCGGGGTATATCATGAGCTCCTACATCAGTATTTACTGCAGATTAACCTTCATCCTGCTTTCACATGTCTGATTTAACTCCGTCTGTAACTGATGAGTAGATTCACGTATCAGATTCACGAAGCAGGGAAATCCCTAAACTGAAGCTCAGCCTAAACTTTCTGATTAATATCACCATTAAAGTGAAAACACTGAACTGGTTTTATTTCTTTTTCTGTCTTTTCAGCTGAATGTTTTCACCGGCATCACTAACGAATATAGTTAGTTAATGTTTGCTATATACATGTATAACATTAGCTAAGCGGAACATACACCGATGGATTTTATTTCACATTAATGAACTCAAAGCATTCTCAATTTACCGCGACAGAAAGCGAGAGCGCTTAATCAACGTATGTGTCAAGTGGGGAAAACGAGATTAGAAACGTTAAAACATCACTAATATGAGATAGGGGAAGGAGGCGGGGCTTCCAGGGTATCAGTCAATATCAGAGAGTTCAAAACACCGACGCAAGTGGCGATCATTCCAGATTTAAATGTTGATTGGCTTACTTTTTTGATGCGGCGAGAACACATTTGTTCAAACACACTGAACACTATGTGAAAACTTGGTGGGTTTTTTCTCAACTGTGTTTACATGCTTTTGAAAAGTGCTGCCAGCCGCATTTTAATAGTCATATCCAAAAGTTGAAAAAAATTCACCTGTGTGAATTTTGTGGGGTTTTTTTTAACTGCCTGACAAACAGAACAATAGATTTCACAATCAGTCCTTGTCTGAATTTTTTTTTTTTTTTTTTCAAAAAATTGATATTCAGTAATACAAATGAAGCTTCATCTAATGAAATCTGCATACGTAATAAACTAATGATATCTGTGTACTTAATAATTGTTTTTTTTTTAATTCTAGGCTTTGGATGATGTTAGAATAAAAAAAAAAAACACTCTCCAGAGAAAGAATGCTACAGAACAGTTATCAGCATTCTGGGAAACTCCTCTGCAATAATGATAGGAACCAAAATAGTCATCTAGAAACTGAAATCAGCAGCAATAAAGATTATAAAAAGGCGCCATAACAAAGAGCCCTTGATCACGCCCGGTTCCTCGGCGGTCATCGTCAGGCCTAATGGACTGCTCAGCCCCGATTCCCATTAACAGCCCAAACCACAGCAAATTCCTGGTCTTTTTGATTGTTATCTAACCACCAGTCCTTTGTAGAACCCTAATCCTTTCCTCACAGCCGTCTCTCACTCCTTCTACCCCAAAAGACCTTTCCACTCTTCCTGCCCACTCTGTGGTCGACTTCTTCATGCCTCGGTCGCAGGACTCAGCGCAGCCACCGACACCGTGAGTAAAGCAGTGATGAGGTCATTATAACTCTAATGAATTATACAGCACTGTGAAAAAAAACGAGACTTTCAGCAAGAAGGTCAACACACAGTCACATTCACATAGATGTTCACTTGGTCAGGGCTGAAACAACGCCGCCTTTTGATTCGCCAGCGTCCTGGAACACGTCCAAGCTGATAGAAGCAAATTCATATTGTCCCTCTGTGGCCTTTTTCAGTAAATACAATTACAGAATGGAAGACTGTGCCAGATACATTATCTGTTAAACAAAGCTAAATAAATCGGTTATACAGCACAAATTCTCTCTACGGAACGTAGAATTGTTTTTTTTTTCCATGTTTAACGCAAAGATTAAACAGAAATCTGGTAGAAATACTAATGCACATTCTTTCCTAGCTACACTTGCTAGGGTTATTTTGTCTGTTATGCTAATGAGATTTTATTTATTTACTCAACACTTCATTTATCATCAGCCTTAAACCTGTTTTATTCCTCGTATACCACAGCAATCCGCCACCGATTATATTACAAATTTTATTACTTAAAGAACATGTTTCTTTCAATACATAATTTCATTCAATGTCGTGTCACGCCCACAAAATGTCTCCCTTACGTCATAGCAGCTATAAATGTTAAATAAACGTCTCCTTACAGAAATCTTCACCATATCAACAAAAACACACATTCATTCATGTGTTCACGTGGAACGTCCATCATACACATCTCTGTGAAAGAGCTGTTACTATAGAAACGATAATATATCAGGCAATAACACGGCAGGCATGTAAGCAGCGTGATTGTAAAAAAAAAAAAAAAGTGGGTGGGGCTAAAATGAATTCATTATAAAGAGGTGTGGTTAAGTGTGCTGCTGCGATATCCAGCAAGTGGGGGGAAATTCAAATTCAAATAAGCCATACACTGTACCTGAAATTTTAAAGCGCCAGCATGAATAGCGATTGTTAAAGGTTACTTAAAGGTTACTGAGAATGAATTCAACAACATTTTGGAGTTAATTTATCTTTGCAGCTCGTAATTCAGCGCTAAAGGATAGTGGGGTTGTACAGTGCAGCAGTCTAACACACAAACATATAAACCACAGAGAAGGAACATCCTGTAATGTGTCCTTATAAGGATCAGACCCAGTGGTTATCAGCAGCAAAATATACACACAGTGAAAATGGAAAATAGCTCACGGACACAAGAAAACTTCCAGCCGTTGTCAGTTATATGGGAAAAGTAAGAGTAATTGCTTATGGCTCCCAGTAGAGATCATTATCCAGCCAAAAATCTGGCCTGTACTGCAGAGGGATGCTCACAGCAGGAATACTTATCCACGTTCTCATCTGATCAAAAAAAGTTCGCTTTAAGGCTTGAGCCATCTGGCCTTGGTTTCTGCAGTCTAGACTTATAGTGAATGACATGGTCCATAGAAAGCCTCCAGCGAACGCTCTTTCTGATGTCTGGCTCTACGGATCAGATAGTATCGATTCATTCACTAATCAGAGCCAGATTTCTCCCTAAAACATACACGACGTAATGATAATGTTTATTATTATTATTATTATTATTATTATTATTATTATTGTTATTACTTCTGGGTTGGTGGAAAACATGCCAAGGAATCTGTTTCTGTTTTTGTATCTTCCATCATTTTTTAAAAATAAAGGTATGTGAAATATTAATTTGACTTCCATTTTTAGGACTTTGAATTCTTTGGGTCCTGAGGTCAAGCAGTTTCACACGACAGCACACACATTCTGTAGAGAGAAAACCTGTGCTGAGAGAGAGGAGTACAGCAGGTCCTGTATGTCAAAAACCTTCCTTCCTTCCTCCCTTCCTTCCCATGTATGTGTCCTTTCTTCATAAGGATACTTCCTGCACTCTATCTTTCCTTCCTTCCTTACTTGCATATTCATCCTTACAGCCACCCTTCCTTCTTTCCTTTTACCCGTCTTCTTCCTTCCTTCCTTCCTTCCTTCCTTTTACCCTCCTTCGCCCTTCCATGCTTCCTTCCTTCCTAAATTCTTCTTTCTTCCTTCTCGCATTGTTCCTTCCTTCCTTCCTAAATTCCTCCTTCCTTCTTCCTTTCTGCATTCTTCTTTCCTTCCTTCCTTCCTTCTCATGTATGTGTCCTTTCTTCATAAGGATACTTCCTGCACTCCATCTTTCCTTCCTTCCTTACTTGCATATTCATCCTTACAGTCATCCTTCCTTCCTTCATTTCTTCTTTCTTCCTTCCTTCCTTCTCGCATTCTTCCTTCCTTCCATCCTTCCTAAATTCCTCCTTCCTTCTTCCTTTCTGCATTCTTACTTCCTTCCTTTTACCCTCCTTCCTTCCTTCCTTCTTTACTTCCTTCCTGCATTCTTTCTTTCTTTCTTTCTTTCTTTCCTGTTATTGTAATGTTAAATAAATGTCCTTTATTAATAATTAAAATATCCTTCCTTTCTTGTGTGTCATAATTAGAAAAAAGGATCATGTTGGTGTCAGTAGAAAATTTAAGGTCCTGGGTCGGTGTTGGCATTGAACATTTTTAAACCCTGCCCGTCTCTAACCGTAGGTGAAATATTACAGAACCTCGCCTGTGGACCTTTCAGAGTTAGCAGCAGTGACTCGGTGAGCTCGGTTACAGTGTCGGAGTGAAGCAGACGCTAAGCAGGCTCCCGGAGAGAGAATAAGAGGAGAGCTGACAGTAAACGAGTCCCAGTGTAGTCCCAACCTCAGCGATTAACTAACAAGCCATCCATAAAACTCCGATTTAACAGCACCCAGAGACTCATAAGTGCATTAATAATATAAGTACAGCTCGTAAAGCTGGCCGTTTATTATAAAAGAAACAAATCCAACATACATGTAAAAGGCATTTCAATAAAGACTCAATGTACTGGATAAACTTTACGACGCGAGGGAATCTCGTCAGCCAAAAAGCACTTGATCCCTCACTTCTTCTACTTAGTGGATGTTATTCTTCAAACCTTCAGGTCAGGTCAAAGGTCAGAGTCGGCAGCTCTGAAGTCCTGAACGCTTTGTCTAAGTCCATTCACTTCTTAATAATCTCTATTGTGCACAATAGGGGATTGACAGCCTCTTCTTTTGAAGCACAAGAGCACTGAATAGCACCAACTTCCTCTAATAAGCTCTAATAATCACGATGAAAGATCCTGCCAAGAGAAAAAGTCTGCTCCGGATCAGATGAATACCACAGTGAGGGAAAACCATAGCAACTCAACGCCTATTCATACACACAGCGTATATGGGTTCTGCAATCAGTAGAGTCAAATTTAAAACTAGTAAATTAAAAGAAAAAGGAGAATATACGCAATGAATCACATGTGCACTGAGAGATGTTTGAGCATAACCATACAAGCCTCCTGTGGAGAGAATAACATTAATACACTGAGTGTAAAAGGGAAAATGTGAAGCATTGTGGGTAATTTTGATTTTCAAAAATCGTTTCGTTCCCTGTAGACGTCCCTGTGAATGGGCTGTTTCTATAGAAACGATAACATATCAGAACGAGTGCATTAATATCAACCTGTGATTTGCAGTCAGAGCTGCTGTTATAGAAAATTAATCAACACCACCTGACCAATCACAATCCAGAACTGCGGGATAATCTAAAGACAGACCCAAGCGTTGGTGGATTTGATATAAACAAATAATAATAATCTGTATTCTGTATGCATTCTGTTAAGATTATCCTGAAATTTTCCCATGTGGAGTCACTCAATTGTCCTTATCATCGAGCTGATCTTATCATATTACTGTTTTGGCTGTTTCGAGCCCACATTGCCCATAAGGCTTTGCTAATGAAAACAAAATGCAACCTTAAGAAAAGAGGCTAGCAAAGTCAAATAGGCTTCATCTTTTTTTTTTTTTAGCAAAGAATAAAAAGTAAAAAGTAAAATAAATATTAATAAAAAAATAAATAAATAGAATAAATATTTTATCTGTCTTACCCTACGTTCACTTTAGCAGAACTAGAAGCCGCTTGTGGTTTGTCTCTTGTGGGCGTGGCTTGTCCAGCATTTTACTTTCCTCCAATGAGAAACACTAGAGCTGTATATATCTTCTAAAGCTAACTAGTTAAACACAAATGCACTAAGAGGCACTCAGCGATCTCTGCTACGTCTTTCCAAGCTTTACTTTTCTTGGTTATGTGGATATGAGAGGATAAGAGGAAACCAGGGTTATAGGTTTTTCTTCCATGTTTGTGTTAAACAGTAAAGGGGAACTGATTGCAGGTAGGAAGTTGGGAATGGGGAACTGAAGAAACCTTATGGCGTTATCTCTAACCTTTCGCAGAACTGAGAAAATATCAATTTAAATGTTGCTTGCTGCTGAAATTCGCAGCTCTGTGTCGAGCTCATGCGTAGAAACTAAACAGTCTCCTGTCACTTTCATGCTTGCTAGTGTGACTGTACGGTTAACACAATTAGCATCCACCTACATCATCATCATCATCATCATCATCAATATTACATTCATCCAAACACCACAAGCCTGTGACCCCTGATAAATCAGTGAAATGTTTGATTCTGAAGGCGTATCTTCATCCAGACATTTAAACACTACTTCTTCCAAACGCTCCATCCTGAAGGCCTATCCTGCTCTCACAATCTTCTCCCGAGAATCTAAAAAAAAACACAAGACACAAACACGCGCAAACTGACAAACACACACCATGTCTCTCCGAGTAGGATTAGCGTCAAATAGAACAAGGGCGCAAACGAGAGTTGGAGGAAAGCTAGGAAGCTCTTACCGTGAAGAACGCTCGGAGGAAGCACATGACACTGTGCATTCGGAGAGCGTCGCGGGAGAGAGCTCCTCTTTTCCTCTCTCTATCTCTCTCTCACTCTTACATACACACACGCTCTCTCTCGCTCTCTGTGGCTGGCCCTAGGGCCTTGTAGCTCGCAGCACACACACACACACACACACATACACACACACACACACACAAAACCTGTTGCTATTTCGGATTGGCTTAGTGGACTTCTCAGAGGGCAGCAGGCCAAGAGGGAGGGGAACGAGTTAGTGCATAACAACGAAGTCGAAACTCAACTCTCATCCAAACCTCGTCTTACAAAACCACTAACTTTGCCATGAGCAATGTTCAGCTATTAAATCTGACATCACCAGGACTTAATCTGTGGTCCGGCACCTCTCAGAGATGAAGTGCTCACGTTCTGGAGCTTATTTTCGTGTATCTGCAGCTCTGCAGATTTTTTTTATTGTAATAATGATAATAATAATATTCATAATAATCATTCTGGATGCATCACCTTCCTTCCAAGACTGCAGTCGACTCATTTCCATGATGCTCAGTAGCATCAGTCACTCGCTCATGCAGCATGGATGTGGTGAAAAGATGCAGCAGATCACGCTATCATTTCTTAAAGAAGGAAGTAAAAGTAAAGGGGCAGAATAGGATGTGAAAAAAAGCAAGCGAGACATCATTTCTGTTTCTGAAACCTCTTGGCCCGTTGCTCACAAAATTCAAACCTGTGCTGTATAAAGGACACTGTACACAGGACGAGCTTCAATCTGGAAACTTCTATGTGCTCTGCCTAAAGACATACGCCTGGCTGCGACGTTTCATTGCCATGCAGTACACCTGCCCCTTTTAACTGACCACAATCCATCCAGGTGACTGTTACAGTGCACAATGTACAGACCCTTGTATGTACCCTGTGCATCAATGGCAAGGCACCACCACTGAGCAGGTACTGGGTCTTTAGTGATCAATATTTTTAGTAAAGATGTGTGTGAATAGATTTGTTGTCCAGCTGAGCTAAAAAAATTCCTGCCAGGTTTACAGATCTACAAAAGTTTCACTGATTTTCTTCATACTCACATGCTTACATGGTGATAACCGCCAATCCGCCATAAACACACAAACTAACGAGTGAAATGTAGGATACAATCGCTGTACTGCAACATGCCGTTATTATGACGTAACGTTTTCAGATTTTTCCTTTTCACAGTATACAAGTTGCCAAAATATTATCACACACACAGACCTGCTGAGTCTCCTGCTCCATTCATCTACTAATTACTTATTACTGATGATTTAAAGCTTATTATACAATTGCACAAGTGTTGTGCCCAGGATTCACCAGGGTTTGATCAGACTTATCAGTTAGCAGAAAACACACAACCACACACACACACACACACACACACACACAAAACAACTCAACACTAAAGTAAACTGACAGGGAAAACAATGCTGTAGATTGCAGATGTGATAGTCAGAGACGCTGAATGTAGGAGAGAAGCAGTGAGGATAAATATCACCCTCTGCTGGATAAACCGCGCTGCTGATCACGCACAATCGCACACTACACAAACACTTACGTCATCCAAGTGCACATTTCCTTCAAATATTAATTTCCTTTAAGTCTATTAGTTTAATAGTAAACCTAACATGGCTTCCTCTGGTATAGTTCATCCATCAACTAACCTCCCAGGGTTTCAATTTTAAATCATCTTTTTGTCTAAGCGCTTTTTATATTCAAGTAATACTTGGAGATGTGAGATACACCACAACTCACTTTCTTTACAGATTTCAGAACACATTCAGAACACATACAGACCTAAATAATCGCTCATGGAACATGACCTGACCTCAAATCACGCATATAACTCATTTTCAGTGGTACATTACTATTTTTGCTAACTGCTATTCATCATAGAAAGATCAAAGAACCATAACCCTACCCCAAATGTTTGTTATGAGTGAGGTACACATGACTTAACTGGAATTATGTTATATTAATTGGACACATTATGTTCATAACTCTAGTGCAAAAATAGTAAAGCAGGCATCAGACACCGAACACGTCTTTGCTAATTACAACTGATGTAAGAGACGTAGGAGAAGTTGTGTTTTTCCTTCTCCACACAAATGTATAATGTTGCTATTAAGTGTGTATCTTTCTCCGGCAGAATCTGCAGAGACTTTCACCAGCTTTCCGTCAGGATATGCAGACGCCCTTGTGAGTGCTCCTGTTTTCTAAAATGAAAGACGATTCCCGAAATCCACGGTTTTCCTATTTAAAAAAATGCCATCATTATAAAAGTAATGTATTCAATTTTCCCTCTTCATCCAAGATTTATGATGTGTCCAAGGCTGCTTCTCATTTCTTTAAAATGAAGCAGAGGAAGCAAAGAAAGAATGCAGTCAGAACTGATAAATTGATTGATAAATAGATCAGACAGATTGATAAATGCACCTTTGATCAGACTTTGTACAGGAATTTTATAGGTCAGGCTTACATCATGGTTTATCTGTTTATCCAGAAATCAACACTTGATGATTTTGGTTTGATTAGTTGTCTTCTTCTCCACACATTCACAGGACTTCAGTCTGGCACCAACGGTGGACATTAGCAGAGGTGCAGATAAGCATGAACAGTACATCACTTCTCACAGGACAGCCGTGTCAGCTGAAAACGGTCCTTTTGCCAACAAGGTGTTTCCGCTCGGTTAAAAACAGCCATCTGTTTAGTCATCACTCCGGTTATTTTAACACATGCTGGGGTTCAACTAAGTCATTAACTCTTGTGAATGCCCCTAACATATAAAGATCTGATAAACGACAGAGACTCAATTAGCAGCCTGTAATTATGGTCTGAGTATCATAAGGTTAAGGTCATCTTAATTGGTGGAGAGAGTGTTCAGTGTTGTGCTTGCTCTAGCTTTTTAACAGTAATCTTTGTGCTGTGATGCTTTTGAGAAGTTGGGATGTTTTGGGAGCATAACTGCAGAACACAGGAAGGACACGGGGCAGAAATAATGTGCATGCTTCTTTCCACCTGACTGATTTAGAATACGCTGTGGACACACGTACATGTTGTTGTCCTTTCGTTCATGTTTATGCCTTTTTGCGTTTGTTCTTGCTAAATTGCTTTTCATCGTGCTAAAACACCTTGCATTACCTTCTCGTTTTTTTTTTCCATCTTTAGTCCTGAATTGCTTTGTCCCTACTTGTTTTTATAGTTGCAACAGTGCACTGGATTAACTTTCTCCTGCTTTTTTTTTCTGCCCTGGACATTTTGTTCTGGTGCGTTGTTTGGGCTGACTTCCTGCCTTACAACTATGAGCCCTTTCCGAGCTTTCAACCCATGAAGGTTATAAATGGTGCTGAACATGTGAAAACCCACATTCTCACTCCCTTTTTTTCACTCTGTGCTTTGCTGTTATAGGAAAATTATCAACTGAGTGTAATGATGCAGAGTTACTGTTACCATATCAAAGTTGATTATTTTCCTACAACAGCATGTCCCCAAGTGTACAAGACAGTGGTGAGGCCAGCCATGCTGTATGGTTTAGAGACAGTGTCACTGAGGAAGAGACAGGAGTCAGAGCTAGAGGTAGCAGAGCTGAA
>CM075003.1:30818698-30840216 GCA_037576675.1 Pangasius sanitwongsei | reverse complement strand
CCCCCCCCCCCCCCCCCCCCCCCCCCCCCCCCCCCCCCCCCCCCCCCCCCCCCCCCCCCCCCCCCCCCCCCCGTGTTGCAGTGTCGGTCACTAATGTCTTGAATACTCAAGTATTCTCAAGTATCTTTTACAAAATGTTGTAAGGGTAAAGAGTAAGTGAAAGAGTTGGGTGGTGTCACCTACAATGTTGGCTTTGCAGATTCTGTGTTTTTTACGGTAAATGCCCTCAATGAGACATGACATGAGAAAAAATCTGGAGGACCAAAGATGGACTAAAATGATGTCCTCAGATTAAAATGTAACCCTAACCCTAATCCAAGGCTTCATTCTTGACTCCTAATTTTTCACATTCTTGCTTGTGGGAGTTGTTGGAGACAGGCACTGACATGTAACAATTCTAGTTCCCCCCAAAGAAAACATGAGAAGGAACTTCATGCACTTGCATTTTCTTTCTCTTACGTATTATTGGGATGGGGGGAGCTTTCCAGACATATGCTTGTTAAGTGATGTTGCTGGGGGACGTTTGTAGTAATTAAGATTAACTGATTCACATAGAATAAGTGAACCTTTATAAATTACAGAGATGGGCATGTCTTCATGATGTACACAAGTGCTTATAGTATTTTGATCATTAGTAGATCACATGACTATAACATGGCTGTAAACTATACCTGTACTAGGAACATAATAACTTCCCTAAAACCCCCAGAAGCGTCACTTGGTTTTGTTTTGGTTTCAGAGTGAACCTTTCCATGAGTGTATTTATACTGAGGAAAAGCAAAAAACCTCTTTTCCCACAGGATGTAACACAATGGAATATACTGTGTGAATTTACCAACAATTTAATTTGGATCAATTCAGATTGGGTATATATTACCTGGGGCTACTGCTCGTTGTATAAAAGGTAAAATATGGTGTAATTTTTTACACACAGTCCATATAAAAATTACTAACAAGAGAGATTCAGACAAGAATACATTCCCAGTGATAGTGCAGTAATAATCAAATTACCACATCTCCACATATTAAATGAATCCAGTCCAAAGAGTGCTTTAAGTTGATATCTCATATTGCCACCAAACGCTGCTCAGTGTTGAAGTGAAGTGAAGTGACTTGACTTGTGGTCTGCACTTAACCTATCCAAGTGCGCACACACACACACCCACAGCAGTGGGCAGCCATTGGGGGATCGGTGCCTTGCTCAAGGGTCTCACCTCAGTCATGGTATTGAGGGTGGCAGAGAGCGCTGGTCATTCACTCCCCCCACCTACAATCCCTGCCGGACCCGAGACTCGAACCCACGACCTTCGGGTTCACCTTCGGGTTACAAGTCTGACTCTTGGACCATTAGGCCACGACTGCTTGTGATGAAACATTTCTAACCTGATGGGTGTAGTCTCTTCCAGGATGACCCTGCCCCCATTCACAAAGCATGAGGGTTTACTGAATGGTTTGATGAGCATGGAAGGCCTTCATGTGTTAGACAGTGCTATCCACCACCACCATCATCACAAAAACACCAACTGAGGGAATAGCTTTAGGAAGAATGGTGTTCATCCCTCCAGTGCAGTTCCAGAATCTATACCAAGGTGCAGTGAAGATGTTCTGGTGGATCATGATGGCCCAAATCATACCTATGATGTTCTTTCCTTTAATGGGTCACCTATAGCAACTATGTGGCCCAGTGGCCTAATGGATAAGGCATCAGCCTCCGGAGCTGGGGATTGTGGGTTCAAGTCCCACCTGGGTCGCTTGTTTAGGAACGGACTTCTGAGCTAGTGAACAAAAGGTTGTTTAAATTCAGCACATGCTGTTAGATCTTTGGTCAAGACCTATAACCTTTGACAGCTTGGATTGTATCCTGTCTCACTGTTAGGTAGTGTTGGATGAAAGAGCCTGCCAAACAAATCAATTTAATGCAATAATGTTCACTTTGTTTTTCACTGAGATGTGTTGAGCTTTGTACTGTGTTCTTTCAGCTAACGGTGGAGAATTTTGGCAGCGTCTCGCTCTCATGAGAAGTGGGACTGAGTCAAACCCGAGAGCGTGAGAAACCCACTCCAGCACACGAGACGCTCTCACTCCAAAAAACAAAACCCTATCGAATGTTCTTTATTAGCAGAAGAAATCCCCCCCAGACATTCAGCAGAATGCATGGCTTTATATCTGCTTCCTCTGATCCTGGCCTTTAGTATTTTACGGACCAGGCAACTGTGTTAATGTGCGCTTTCACAGCCAGGCTTTACATTCGAGAAGAAAATGAGAGTTTCCTCTGTGATCTCTGAAAATAATCTGCACCACATGCACATTGTTGTATATACAGTATGTAGCGTATATATTGAAGTGTGTACAACGTGAAGCAGATTAATCACTTTCAGTCATTGGGTTTATTTAGGTCACTAATATAAATGACAACCAGGAATTTGTGGTGTCGGTGCACCTTCTCTCTTCCGCCTAGATACACACTCCTTGACGACACAGTTTATGTAAATATTGTGCGCTAACATGACGAGGTTAAAATGCCATAACATTTTGAAGGCTTCCACAAATGTGGAAACTCTTAATGAAATTCCTGATGTGCAGCCATTTTTATAGTAGAACAAGTTCAAAACTTTCCATACATCTGAACCAAAGATAATTGCAAAAAAACTGCAATTTGCAAATGACCGAAAAATGGGAAGAATTTCTACCCAGATATGCAAACATACCAGCTTCTAATACAGCTCCCAGACTCACGCTCATACTAAAGCAGGAGGAGAGCACGCACTTAATTTGGATAAAGGCATGATGTTGGCAAACTACTGTGGTGTAAGAACACTTAGTGACGTGCTGTTATAGAAAAATAATCAACTTCAGGGTGGTAATAGTAACTCTGCTTCATCACACCACCCCATCACTGATTAGTATACTATTACAGCACAACACACAGTGGTTTATTCCTTACCAACTTCATCATCTTTGGGAAATCATGAATGTTTTTGTGTTTTTCCTGCTCGTCCGCACTTCATTCAGTTTATCAGGTACTCATCGAGCCCTTCATGAAGTGAGTCAAGTGTTACAAGCAGGAACGACACTACAGCGCGGTGCAGCAGGACTAAACGAAGACGTGTGTGTAAAATTGTCTACTCTCTTCCTCCACTGCAACAGTTTCCTTTCCTTTCCTTTCACTCGGAGCCTGAATGGTGCAGATGAAAGGCAGCACTGTACTTTGCTTTAAAGAAAGGAGGGAGGATGGATGAAGGCGCCATGGCTGGGCGGGAGGTCTGTGAGAAAAGCCTGGTCCTCTAAAAGCACAAAGCTCTCATCGTCTCCACAGTAACCCATCAACATAGTCGAGCAATTACGCGTCCGTTCACTGATTTGCATCCAAAGAGAGGCCTTTCGCTCAGCTTCCTCGTCGGTTTTTCTGAACACGGCTGTTTTTTTGTAAAGCAATAAAAAAACCTCCTGGCTCTGTGAGCACTACTTAACACGAAGCTTTTGTTTCTTTTCGAGAGGGAATGCCTAATGAAGAGACATGTTACTTAAGCAGCAAACTGAGGAAGGGCACCGGGAGCAATGTTCAGAAGCATGATACCCAACAGTCTTCACGTCTGATCCAGCAACACATCTTGAAAAGAATGGTTAAGATTGGTTAAGAATGGTTAAGAATGGTTAAGATTGGTTAAGAATGGTTAAGATTGGTTAAGAATGGTTAAGAATGGTTAAGAATGGTTAGGATTGGTTAAGAATGGTTAGGATTGGTTAAGAATGGTTAAGAATGGTTAAGAATGAGGGATGTGAATGTGGATTTGTGGCTCACTTTAAAATGCTGGTTTTTAAATATTTTAGGTTCTATCTAGTACCATAAAGGGTTCTTCACTGTGTCCCTATGGAAATTCCCTATCTGTTCTACTACAGAGTGTTCAGAAAGGATACTGAGAAACCTTAACCATCCAAACACCCCTGAAGAATTTCTGATGCAGCGTTGTCAGCATTTACTTAGTAACATAGGCAAAAAAAACCAAAACCGAAAGAAAAGAACAATGAAAACACACCGTGCCAAGCAAACACAAATTATTTCAAGCTTAATAGCTTAACTTCTGTATTTTCCTAACTTTTTTAAGATAACTGTAAAAGCAAAATGTAGAGAACGATTGAAATTTTGAAGAACTTTTGACAGAATTTACTTCAAAATATGACCTCCCATACAATGTGAGTTTATTATTTAATTATTATTATTTTTATTACTATTTTTTTTGTTATCATTTATTGCAGTTGGTACCAGACATTTACTTTTTAAATTTTCAAACTGCACAATTTCCTCTTCTTCTTCTTCTTCTTATTATTATTATTCCATAAAATGATACATTATTTATTTATTTATTTATGTATTATTTTTACTGTAAGTTACTTTGCATTTTTGCAACTAAAACTGACTAAATGTAAATAAAAGTGATGGACTTTTTTACAGTAAGCTATCCGTGTCTTCGTTCTGTCCTGCTTTGTCATCATAGTTAGTTTCCATTTATTTTCCTGTATTTCTTTTTTCTCTGGCACCCCATTTCGAGTGTATCCCTACCTCGCACGCAATGATTCACTGTAACCCTGGCTCAGGATGAATAAATAACTAATACATTTAGATTTTACTCTGCAGTGCTTTCTTTGTCTTTGCCCTCTTCACATACGCTACATTATTTTAGAAGACTTCATTTTGTGTATTTTCGTTTAAACACGTGGTATTTGACTAAGAGCCTATTATAATAATGTTGCCCCTGCACTGACGTGACATGACACACCACCGCCCCAAACTCCACTCCTCCATCTCTCCTCTGTTTCTGTGTGGTCTGTGTGTGACACAAAATGACCGGTAAAGATCGTGTACCCAACAAGGCTTTCGTTTTTCTCTGCTCTGATTGCTGTTTTTCTCCGCTCTGATATTAATGTGTGCATTAGGAAGCAGTGAGCCATGAACTCATCGCCACACACACACACACACACACACAAACACACACACCATTAGAGCCTGTGAAGACAATAGTAAGTGAATAACATTCCTCTATTTCACTGAAGTGAGTGAGCTCTGACACGCTCAGCTCTAAACTAGGACACGTTATTTTTTCAGTCTGGACCTCTCTCTGCTCCTTATTTAGTTCTCCAGCTCAGCGATTCTGACTCTGATTAAATAAAACCTGAGCAATTTCAGAGCACGCACAAACACAGCTAATTTGGCGCTCAAACTTGCTGATCAGTGTTGGATTACCTCCTAAAAGCCTGGTGGATAATAATGGAAATAATGGAAAGTTCAAATCGCAGAACTGGAAACGAGCCAGTGTTGTGCTTCAAGCCCTCACGTGCTCAGCTCTGTGCTGGATTCTGTCCCAATTTTAATTCCTTTACAGTGAAGAAATGTGAATAGAAATCATCGGACCATGTGCACACTGCACGCACTGTGTGGATAAGACGTTGGCTTTCAGGATGCTGCTGATTGGAAGGTTGTGAGTTTAAATCACAAGCTGAATGTAAGTCACTCTGGACAAGGGTGTCTGCTAAAGAATGGCACCTCATACTTTTTATCTGTTTAGAATTACATTAATGTTGTGGAAGATACACAAAACAAATTCCTCTTCTGACTTACGTCATAGCAGCTAGAAACTATCATTCCTTCACCAGCTTCTCTTCTTTCTCTCTCTTGAAGTTTATACGACAAAAAAAAAAAAACACAGAGAAACCGCAAACCTAAACGCAAACTTAAAGTTACAGCGTTACCTCTGACTGTTACAAAGCGCTGACACTGGAATATGTTGTAAACTTGCCAGGATTTTGAATAAATTGCTAATTTTACACTTATTAGAATAAATTGGAAATGCAACACTTATTAGAATAAGTTGTAAATGTGACACCTATTAAATTCCGTGCGAATCTGAGATCCCATAAATGCAGTCACTCACTACTTCCCTATTAGACCCCAGCTGTTGTAAGCAAATCCACTGATAGGAGAAAAGAGAGACGTTTTCCCGCCAAAGTTCACGTGCAGCTGGTGTAAAGGACGCTTGCCTCAAGCCTTCCTCAGTTCTGACATTAAAACCCTGAGCTCATACCCTTCAGATTAAACCACGTTAAACACGTCTGGACCGTTTCCACCGCTCCTGCTCCTCGAAACAAGCCTGAACTGGGCCTCGCTCTGCATGTTTGCTTTAACAATCAGCCCACTTTTCTGCACCCTATCTTAAAGCTGCACGTCACAGTGAGTTTAGCCTCAGGTTCGAGAGTTAAGCAAGCATTCGTGGCTTTTTACAGCTTTCTTGACTACTGCAGGTGAAATCCATCACGGCAGGTTGATGCATTCCTATTAGGAGATAAATTCAAATGATCTACAGTGACAGTAAAGTATGAAACATACACCATGTTCCGCTTCAACCCAAATGTAGTCGTGCACCGGAGCCAGAGGGTCAATGTAGCTGATGTGAAGCATATAGCTGCATTGTGCATCACCATAACACCATTTATACATACATCTTCATCAAATTTAATTCATAACAAAATTGTAGCTTTGTTGTTATCTCAATCAATTCATCACACAATCCCTACTTTAATCCTTTGGTCACGCCCCCTCCCTGGGTGATTGTAAGCCATTTTTCGTAGCAACTTACCAACAAATCTGAGGAAAAATGTTACTATTCTCAGCAGTTTTATTTTGTTCCCATTGTCACCATGCCTCTCCATTGTTCGTATGGAAGACGTGATATAATCTAGCTAAATTATTAGCTAGGTATCTGTAGAGGTGAAGTAAAGGCAAAAGACATTTTAAACGCAAGTAAATAGTAGATGTGCATGTTTCAGATAAATCACAATACAAAAACAGAATGTTTTACCTTTAAATATAATCATCAAACTACTTTTTTTTTTTACATTAATTAGCTAATCTATTTAATATCTCGTGCTTGAAACATACTTTTCCATGATAGATTATAAAAAAATGCACATTTTCGTTCATTCATTCCTGTTACCTAAATTATACAGTAGATACATTTTAAATAAGATTTTAAGTAAATCATTAGAATGCCATTAGCATAGATGCTAGTTAGCCATTTTGTGTATTTGCGAAAAATGAGGTAATAAGGAGGGTTTTTTCATCCATTAGTATGTTCTGTGTACATTTCAACACTGCCACTACCGTATATGTAGCTGTTCCATGAGTTTGGCTTCTTCCTATGCCATTCTTTTATTGGTGGATAAAAGTATTCACGCATCTTTCCGTGTGAGAAGGAGCAGTGCTTGGACCCCTACTCTGAAGCAGGGCAGAACAGCTGGTTTACCCAAACGACTGTCCTCATTCTGCTGACTAATCGCCAGGATGAAACTGTCATTAAGTCTTATGACCATTAAATCATCATCCAGAGCTAAATTTAAACAGCGAGACCTTGGACACCTCTTCCACCTGTGAGTACAGGAAAAGCCCTGCTGCAGAGAGAGGCGCAAATGCTACTGCTAGCTCGCGTAGCTGAACACATATCCATTTATTTCCCTATGTGTACACACATATTCCATTAATTCGCCATTTCTACATTTATTGTTATGTTATACTGTATATAAATGTCATAAAGAGAAATGCAACCAAAAATAAAATGTCCACAACATCCTTTACCTCAAATGTAACTGATTAGTTAAGATTAACTTTTTTTTAGCTTCGGAGCTGGAGCTATGAGGCTAACGTAACTAACAAGGAAGAAAAGCTTATAGCCTCCAGTTTAGCATGGTGTTTCGTTACAGTGTTTAAGTGCAAATGGTGTTGCTGGGAGAAATGTTGTATTTTAAGGCAAATGTGTGAAGAGTAGGAAAAAAAATCAATATTATGGGCTATTTTATGGGGATTGATGATATCTCGATATGATATAATCATGATATAATCACAATTATGGTATTAATCCGAGAACCAACCAAAACAACAAATGTGTAACTCTTAACAGGCTACCACCACCGTGCTTCACTTCTAATTAAGTCCATTTTATTTTATATACTTTTGAAACATTTTGCACTGTACACATTTGCTTATTACCAATCTACAGTCAGATTTAATAAACAAACAAACAAACAACAAATAACCCTTAACTTTAAAGGAACTAAAAGGAAATCTTTTTATTCTCTTAGTATTTTGTTTGTTTGTTTTAAAGAAAAGCTACATTTTTTACAGTTTTTTTTCAAGACCTGGTAAATATCTTTGCAATCTTCTAACACACAAACACACACACACACACACACACACACACACAGTAGAGAGATTGTGGTTAAAAGGAGGTCTGTGTTAGGAATTAATTTGCATGTGATTTAAAGGAACAGATAAAAGCAGGAATTAGAAACAGGAAATAGAATAGCCAGAGAGACAGACAGAGAGAGGGAGACAGAGACACACACACACACAGAGAGAAAGAGAGAGAGAGAGAGAGAGAGAGAGAGAGAGAGAGAGAGAGAGTTATGTGTTCTCGAGGCTCAGAAAGCCGGGCAGCTGCTTAAAGCCTGCGTGTGTATCATTAGTGGTTTGTGAGGAAAGACAGATCTATGACAACCATCATGGTTACAAACTTAGAAATTAAAAAAAAAAACACACACACACACACACACCAGCCTTTCTTTCCTCTCACTAAGTCCTCGTGCAGTTAAACCATTATCATGCTCTGTGTGTTTTGACTTGTTTCAGTCATCACATTCTGACCTTGACGAATCTGCCTGAGGCATTCATAACACACACACACACACACACACACACACACACACACAACTCCTCTGTCCTGAAGATGTCAGAAAACTTAAAGTTACAGCTTTACCTCTGACTGTTACAAAGCGCTGACACCGGAGACTCCTTCCATAAACGTTAAATAAACGTCTCCTTACAGTAAACACGTGGCTTTAGCGCATTAGATAGTGTATTAGAGCGAGAGCATTAATATAAACCTGTGATGTGCAGCTGCACTACTGTCAGAGCTGCTGTTCTAGAGAACTAATCAACTCCTTCTGAGAAAACTCACTGCTGTAGTCTTTCTGCTGTACTGTTTGAGAGCAACTTCCTGAATGGAATGCTGAGATGGTAACAAATATTTGGGACGTGTGTGTTGAATTTCGGTAATAACTGATAAACAGCACAAGTCTGGTGTTAACATGGGAAAAAAGCAAAAATATGTCGAGCATTTACAGCGCTTCCTCCATGTGTTCATTCCCTCATGTCTCCTCAAGATTTAGACCAGAAATGAACTCATGCTGAAACGACTCGTAACACTTTGATCACCTGCTTAGCAGTTTGACCTCTGACCCCAGCTTGGTTAGGTCACCCTTTGGTATGAGGACAGCACTGTTCAGTGTGCAGGCGGTTCCACCAGTACAACATAAGTTTTTTTTTTATTTAAGAGTATTTATTACGCTACAGACGAGTCCCAGATTAGCGTGTAGTTAAGTCCAAAAGTTTACAGATGCCTCAGGTAAAGACATTGACACTCCACTGCCACTGTTGGGCCCTTGAACGAGGCCCTTAACCCTTTCTGCTCCGGGGCGCTGTATCATGGCTGACCCTGTGCTCTGACCTCAGCTTCCTAATGAGCTGGGATATGCCAAGAAAACAATTTCACTGTAATGTACTGTATATGTGACAACTAAAGGCTTCTTCTTCTTCTTGTTCTCTTTCTCCACACATTTCTTTATTCCATACATTTCCAGTGTTAGGTCACTCAGAGTATCTGCTTTATTTCCATGAGAGTTCATTTCTTAATAATAGCTAAGCAACAGATTTATTTCAGCGGGTCAAAAGTTTACATACACTTTGTTAGTATTTGGTGTCCTTTGCAACACTTTGCTGTGATTTTTTTTTTTTTTGCTCATTCCTCCTGACAGAACTGCTGTAACTCAGTCAGGTTTTTGGGTCACTCAGACACACATTTTTCACTTTGGTCCACAAATTTTGGAGGTTTATTTAGATCACTGTTCTGCTGGAAGACCCAGTTATGACTAAGTTTTAACTCTCTGCCTGATGTCTTGAGCTGATGCTTCAGTATTTCTCGATAATCCTCCTTCCTCATGATACCATCTATTTTTACCACCCCCAAAGCATGATGCTGCCACCCCCATGCTTCACAGTTGGGAGGGTGTTCTTCAGATTAAAAGCTCTTTTAACTCCACACATTATGCTGATCAGTATGGCCAAACAGTTCAATCTTTGTTTCATCTGACCAGAGAACACTCCTCCAAAAGGCTAGTGATCACCTGACAGCCAGGTCCTTTCTTACTGTCTTGGGGTTCATTCATCACTGGGAGTTTTCTAAAGGTATCAAGGGCAAAAAGGCACTGGATCTAAAGGTAGGCCCTTTTACAGCCACTGCTGCACTCACATTTAACTCCTAATTATGACAATTGGCCAATCAGAAGCTTCTAAAAGCCATTACATCAATTTCTGGAATCTTTTCTGTACTCTTTAAAGAGGCAGTCAACTTGGTGTATGCAAACGTCTGATGCCCTGGAATTTTATAAGGAAATAAAGCTGAAATAAATCGGTCTCTAATCAGTTGTTTTAAAATTACCTCTGCTGTGAACAAAGTAGATGCCGTAATTGACTGACTAAAAGAAAAGTATGGCGACGTGAAATATGTGGAGACCTGAGCATATGAGAATAGGTGTGTGTAAACTTTTGGACTCAACTCTATGTTCTACTCATGTTAAATGCTTTCTTGCTATCCGAACACCTCATTGGCTTCAAATAAATCATCCTGTGTGCTGACAGAGGTTTGTGAGAGCGCTGAACATTCCCTCAGGACTGACAGCAAAAACCTCAGCGCAGTAATGAATCTGCTCTACACCAGCGCTCACGTTACACCCTAGCCACACACCAGCTACACGTCTAGATCACGTTTCTTCCTCTCCTCTTCCCCAACATCCTGCTTTTCAGTCAGCGGCACTTCTTTCCTCTAACACGCTGACAGATTTGTAATAGCAGCTCACACCCAGGGCGGGTGATGTCATTTTTAGCCTTGAGAGCTCGCCATCAAAAAGGCCACATACACACACACACACACACACACACACACACACACACACATCTCTCACCTTCTTCATATATCCATCCCTCTCTGTCTTCATGTCTTTTTGTTTATTTTTCCTTCCTAACTCTTTTAGCTTCTGTGCAGCTCGTCTTCCAATTCTTAAAATGGCTTCGGGAGCAGCAGGACGGAGATCTGCGGCTTTGTTTTTATTCTGAGATGACCAAAAGCATGCACACACACACACACACACACACACACACAAATCTAGTACTGTTCTGGATAACACAGCACCAATTAGACAGTGAACAGCTGAAATTAGTGCTGTGTGTATCTGAGACAGAACATGAGATCAAAAGTGCGGCGTGTCGTGTCAGCACACAGCAGCAAACACTCGGAGTAAACACTGCTTACACACACACACACACACAAGAATGCAGTATACACAATTTATTTAAGAGCAATGTTTGCAGAAAAACTGGTGGAGAAGTGACTCAGTGGTTGAGATTCTGCAGAATGATGTGAGTCAATTATATGTCACGTAAGGAGCAAAACACTTCAGGACACGCTGTTTTTTCGAAAAATAATCAACGTCACGGTGATGTGATGTAGCGAAATTAGTTGACTGTTTTCCTATAACATCATGTTCTGAAGTGTTTTATTCCTCTTATACCACAGCAATTTACCAACACTAACAATTGTCTACTTAGTAAAGAACAACATGTCATAATTTTTATCCATTTATAGTTACATTTAATGTTTCAGTGAGGCATGAAGCAAGAGGTGGTGAGGGACCATGCAAAAGTAATACCATTTGTACTTACAGTAAACAGCTTCCTAATATTACAGAAGAAATGAAACATTCAAATTCAGTGAACCATATGATCATCAGAATCACTTCTAACATATAACTCCGCCTTCAGACTTTACACCACGCCCCCTACCTGAGCCAAACGAAGTGATTTAGAACTGCAGCTTTGGTGCACGACGCTAAACTGGAGGCCATAGTACTCCATTATATGTTAGCCACATTAGCCTTGTTGCTTCAGTGCACAATTAAAGAACTAAACTTGGCTATGTTTGACACTGGGTATTTAATTTTTGTCCTTTCAGTGTACTTTCTCCTATAGGTGAAAACTGAGCAAAGAATCATGAGGCACGTACTGAAGCTCAGTGACTTGTGTGAGAGATATTGTGTAATATGGCGAGACTAATAGCATACACATACACACACACACACACACACACACGCATGGACACAGGGAAACCAAGGAGACAGCAAACACACAGTCTGGGAATCATGCGTCTATTGCACATATTTACATTCTTTTTTCTCTCACAGCTCTTTCGGGGGTCAGATGTGAAAAGCTGGATGAGTGTGTAATGTCAACAGAGCGCTGGACACTCACGTTCTCTCAAGTGCAGGAGGAATGCAGTGGCTACAGACTTCCTCATGTCCTGATTTCACCCAGTCACAGGCTTTTCCTGGGTTATTATGGGCGGAGCTTATTTTAAGAATTGGAAGACGAGCTGCACAGAAGCTAAAAGAGTTAGGAAGGAAAAATAAACAAAAAGACATGAAGACAGAGAGGGATGGATATATGAAGAAGGTGAGAGATGTGTGTGTGTGTGTGTGTGTGTATGTGTGGCCTTTTTGATGGCGAGCTCTCAAGGCTAAAAATGACATCACCCGCCCTGGGTGTGAGCTGCTATTACAAATCTGTCAGCGTGTTAGAGGAAAGAAGTGATTACGATTACTCTGATTACGAACTTGATGAGGTGTCCACTAGCGTTCCTTTTTACTTCAGCGTTCAGCATAAAATACAACACATTAAAGCACTATGCTAACATTAGTTAGCTTAGCAGTAGCTATCTGATGTTAAATAGCTAGCTCATTTCATATCAAGCTAGGCTAAGTATTATACTGTGTCATTAAACTACCAAGAGCCAGGTTTGCTAGCAAGCTAGTGTTCTTTTTGGATCAAGTTTACAATGAACAGATCAAATATGATGCCTTCAGTCGCTGTTTGAAATATTGTAACTCCATGATTACAACTCTGAAACACATTTTTTTTAATGAACTCAGACTTTCCAAGTTGGGGGCGTGTCAGTAACAAAAAAATCATGGATAATATGAAAGTGACGGCTACAGCAGATGGTAAATTAAGTGGGAATCTTGCACGTTATCTGTTCAGTTCTTCATTTTTTTTCCCAGTCAAGGCTAAATACACTTCTTGTCATTGATGATACCACTTGAACACGCACCACATAGTAATCACCAGCTCTCGCATCATTTCCAGCCAAAGACAGTGATGCAGCGGTGCTTTAGTCATTTAGTCTGTCCAGCTCTCTCACCTCCTCATCTATACACTCTGCTCAAACAGCTTTCACGCTAATACCGCTGTCAACACCATCGCACTCATCATCTCTTAGATCACTAGCTAGCCAAGCCGAGCCAAGTCTCTGCTGTATCTCAGCGTCTCCACCACGTCTACGCTTCATCACTGGGAAAAGGTGAGTCAGGAAAGAAGATCTCGCAATTTTGTGTTTAGGAGATAACTGCAAAACCTGACTGTTATCACTTATGTTAACAATTATAATGAAAATATAACACCAGCCAACAAATTAGCACCAAACTCGCTAAACACATCACAAATATTTCAGTGTAAACATACGTAACGTGTTTCAGGGTAAAGTTTACGTTTAAACTCCACCCTCGTTGGAGAAAGAAATACAAATCACACACAGCTGCACGACGCACATTAATGTCTTAAATTGCTGAAACCATTAAGTATCATCAAAACACACATATCTCACGTACCTCTCCCAGATGCACTAACACTCCATTGAGGAAAGACTGTGTGTGTGTGTGTGTATATATATATACACACACACACACACACACAATACACACCTGTCCCGGACGCACGCAAGAGAACACACAGGACCCAAACTCCAAGCCGCAGTGTTTACCTCCATGGAAACATTTCAGGCATGCATTTCAAGTAACGCTGCACATTAACAAAACACTAAAACCATCTGCAGTGTCAACATTCCTGCAAACCTGAGATGTTCTCTTTACCGAAACTCAAACCACACACACACTGGACAACTGTGTGAGGTGCTGTTTAAAACTGAGACTTACCTGTGACATGGCTGAGCTCATACATCCTTCTCTTTTACTGTCTTAAAGCCTGACTGTGTATACACACACACACACACACACACACACACACTTAACTAAGCATGTCCTCCTCTTTCGCCCTACAGCCAACACACATACCACACAGAGGCAGTTAGTCCAACCCTAAAACACAGAAAGAGAGAGAACGACATAGAAGACAGAGAGTGAGACCCTACGGGGAGAAAGAAAGAGAGAGAGAGAGAGAGAGAGAAATTGGATGGAGAAAGACAGAAGAAGAGGAGACAGTTAATTTAAAAGCGAACAAAGGAACAGGAGGAGAGAAATATAAAATCAGAGCACAAAATAAGAAAAGAGAAAGGGAGAGAGAGAGAGAGAGAGAGAGAGAGAGAGAGAAGAATGAGAGGGACAAACTTACAAAAATGAGGGAAGAATCAGAAAATCAGATCATGGAATAAGTAGAGAGAGAGAGAGAGAGAGAGAGAGAATGGAGGAATGTAAGACTTTCCAGAAACTACATACACTCTTAAGAAAAGGTTCCTTAATGGTTCTTTTGATAGTTCAGGGCTCTTTTTTTCTCTTATATTTTACATAGAACCAGGGTTTCCCTAGAGGAACAAGCTGAAGAACCTTTTACAGTTCTAGATTCGACCCTGTCTTCGGTGAACTGAGTGAACATCGCGTTTATGCTGAGAGATACAGAAATCTGGTAAGCGAATGAGTCTTCGTTTCATCCAGAACTACTAGAATCAGAGAAACTGTGCTCAAGCAGAAAGATTGGTGTTCCTGCCAGAACACCAGGTGATCTTCAGTGATGTTCTGGTCATTCCAGCCTGGTCCCTCACTGGCTGTTACTCATCAATGCTCGTCCTCCTCGTCCTTCGTGTGTCCAATTCCAGATTTATGGTGGCTCATTAGAACCAGAGGAGGTCTGTGTCAAGTTTTTGAAGGTTACTCCCATGTGCTCCTCGGGTTTCCTCTGGATTCTCCAGTTGCCTCTTACATCTAAATTTCTCCCAGGTGCAGGTGTATGTATGAGGATCTTTGATAGATCGCTATCCCAGTCAGGATGTACTCCTGGAATATTGGAATTTTAAACATGCTGGAAAATATCGGACAATTTGCTACTGCTCACGGTCACATCACCAAACTGCCAGGGTTCCTCAAGGGTTTTTTGAACGATTAAGGGTTCTAGCTTTCTAAAGGGGTTCTATGTAGAATCTTTATTGAAAGGGAAAGTAATCTGTTGTAGGGTTCTCTGTCGACCCTTTAAGAATTCCCTCAGACTGAAGAACGCTACAATAATTAAAAAAAAAAAAAACTTTAAGGAACCAAAAGGGATTATCAGGGTTTTTATGATTAAGGGTTCTAGCTTTCTAAAGGATTTCTATGTGGAATCTTTTCTGAAAGCGAAGCCATAAATCTAAGGTTTTCTACTGAGCCTTTCCTCAGAGGGAACCCTTCAATCCCTTGAGCAACCAAAATGTTTTTTTATTTTTTTTTTATTTTCACCAAACTGCCAGGATTCCTCAAGGTTATTTTTTTTTTTAAATAATTAAGCAATAATTTAGGAATCTAAAGGGTTTTATGTGGAATTTTTTTCTTACAGGAAAGCCATCAGCTGTTAGGTTCTTCATTTAACCTTTAAGAGTTCTCGCAGAGGTATGAAACTCTTCAGTCTTACAAAAAAGAAAAACTTAAGGAACCAAAAGTGTTTATCAAGTTTCTTTTTTTTTTAAAGGTAAAGGGTTCTGGCTTTCTAGATGCATTCTGAAAGTGAAGCCACCTGTTGTAGAAACTTTAGGAGTTTATCCCTCAGAGGGCTAAAGTGAAGAACTAGCTCTAGCTTTTTAAAGGGGGTTTATGTTCAATCTTTTCTAAAAGAGAAGCCATCTGTTATAGGGTTCTCCACTTAACTTTTAAGGGTTCCCTCAGAGCGATAAACCAAAGAACCTTACTTTACTGGACCTTACTGGAATCTTACTTCAAAAGGAAGGTTCTCCATGGAACCCACAGAAGAACAAACCTGAGAACCTCATAGGCTGCTGGATGAACTATTAGCTCTCTGCAGCATTATTCTGGATTAGTTAGTGAGGCAGCTAGCTCAAAGATATCCACCCATTTACAATCCACCTCCATGACACATCGTCAGGAGGACGTTCAACTGTATTCACTATAGAGATATTTATGGCAGATGTATCGATGTTTACATTTTTATTTTGGCAATAACGCCCTTTTTACATTTGGGGAAAGTCCTGTAGTCCCCATATAAACCAAGTGTAGCTGTATATATAACTATATTTGGGGAAGATCTGAAAAAGGTCCATTTGCATAGCATTCCTTTTTTTTTTACCAAAGATCTGGAGAAGTGAATAGCAATGATGGCAACAGTTACAGAACAAACGTCCTTTTCCTATCTCTCCAGCACTTTCTGTAGCTAGTCTCTGGTCTGATGAGCTTCCTTCAGTTAAATCTTTTCCATAAATGCGTGTGATTGGCTGAAACTGAGGATCTGCTACAGAAGCCACGCTGGTTCATGTTTAGAAAACCCGGCTCTGTTACAATATCAATCGAGTGCAAGGTTCTTGGCACAACACGAGTGGTGAAACGTTGGCAAAGCGGCATTCCACAGTGAAGAAAAGAAATGCGTTAGGCAGCATGGAGAGAAAAAAAAAAAAAGAAAATGAGGAAACACTTTGCTGACTCTGGGATTTGAGACGAATGAACACATTATGAAGCAATGAAAGCAGCCCTTGTGAACAACTGTTTGAATAATGATGCCCAACACACACACACACACACGCGCGCACACACATAATCAAACCTGGAGATTCGAGCTGACAGTGAGAAAGCGAGAGAATGTTGGTGGAGTCTGGTGGAGTCTTTGGGTTTTCCTCTTGAGGGAATTACTCAGCATAATTTTGGTTTTGAGGCAATTAGTCAGTTTAATTGTTTTTTCCATTGACCTTTTCTCTAATAGAAAGCACAATGCTAAAACCATAAATACCTCCTATAGAAACATTTTGGAAAAAAAAACAAAAACATGGATTTCATACTTTTTGGCCGTGTGGTTCGGAGCCATCTCCACCCATGCTGTTGGAATTTAACCCGTTTTATTCCCGTCGCCCCACACTCGGTCACCGCTGGCTACATTTACAGCCACTTAGTGCCGCTTCTTTCCAGAAACGCCCCTTCAGATGCGGTTAGCGAGGTTTACTTTGGCAAAGAGAAATCATATCCTCTTTATAAAAAAAACATGTTTGGGAGACTGCAGGCTTCGGGGCAGCCGGGGTTATGCAGGGGGTCACACATTCCCTGCTTCTCGTTAACGCGCCGCAGAACTGATTCAGGCCAAGAGGACTTATAAAGTAAATTCCAGCAGTGTAGTGTGTAGTTGTGGTCTGATCACTTTTCAACAAATATATACCTTTTTTGTTTTGCTTTGTTGATACTTATGTTAACCTATGATTCAAAAATCCATCACTTAAAGTGTTTTTGTAACTGTAAGTCCTGTAGTTGTCACTTTACAATTAGCAGTTCCTACATATATATATATATATTTTAGAAAAAGGAGTGGTGTTGATGAATTTTCTGTAACAGCAGCTCTGACAGTAGTGCAGATGCAGATCACAGGTTTATATTAATGCACTCGTTCTAATACGTTATCATTTCTATAGTAACGGCTCATTCACAGGGGCACGTACAGCGGACGCTCCACTGATAATAAACAGGTTAATAAAGTGTGTAATCGTTGATGTGGTGAAGTTTTCTGTAAGGAGATGTTTATTTAACATTGATGGAAGGAGTCTCCAGTGTCAGTGCTTTGCAACAGTGCTTTTCTGACACCTTCATTACAGAGGAGTTTTTTTTTTGTCTTATTAACTTCAAGAGAGAGAAAGAAGTGAGGTTGGTGTGGGAATGACTGTTTATAGCTGCTATAACATAAGAGAGAACCTGAACTAGCTTGTTTCACAGACGTTAAATGTATATAACTGTAAATGGATAAAAAGTACGACACATCATTTTTTAATTATTAAAAAAATTGCAATCTTTGGAAATTCACTGTGGTATAAGAGGAATAAAACACTTAAGTACACTTGAGGTGTAGGATATCATAAGTGCTCACAATCAGTACATCAGTAGTAAAAGCATGTCTAATGCTGAATTCCCTGAACTGTAAACATGTACAGCTGAAAAAAAAAAAAAAAAACACCTGCTCCATCGTTCATTCAGGAAATGGTGAAACAAGTTATCCAGGAATATACGCTGTCCAGGAAAGAACCAGAGGCCATGAATCTACATTTTGATTGAGATGCATCTGTGAGCAATGTGAGAAACAGATGGACGGAGGAAATGTTCAAAACAGATGTAAAATACAAAAAAACAAAACACAAAACATTTGGTGCTGGATCATGCATGTGACGAGCATGGTTTGCAAAAGTTTATGCGCCCATTCATGTGGAATTCACACTTACGCTGCCTCACATGCTGAACTGATGGACAAGCTCAAACCTGTACCGAGCCCTGGGGACCAAAAAAAATAAAATAAAGCTGTCCTCCTCGCAGCTGCCTAATCATTATAACACACGAGTGACGTCTCTTACACGACCAAACCCAAACTCTCATTATCGAGGATTACGATCGGATATGAGCACACATTCAGCTCAATACAAAGAACTTTCGAAGGTGTAGTTCAAATTTTCGAGGAAAATTCAGGAGAGAAAGGGGTTTGTGCTTACCTGTCGCCCTGCAGCGCTGATCCTCAGCTTCTGTGTAGGAAAAAAAAAACAGAAAACGCTCAGTGAGGATGATGGAAACGTTGCAGTGTGCCTCTTTACCCGCGAGCAGTCGCTTTTACATGCAAATCAGTGTAATAAATAGCTCAGAGGAGCTTTATGAATTCAAATAGCACCATTATTATCTGAAGTATACACAAGGCCTTGAGTATGCTTTAATATGCCAAAGCAAATTAAGTAATAGTTATTTAAAAAAAAAAACACACAAGGTCTATGCAGGGGTAAGCGAGAAAACACAAACTCCAGCCTCATATTGTTTTCTTCAGTGACCAAAATATCTAATAAGATTCCAGTTACATACAGACGTTTCTTCAATTAAATAGTTAAAGATTTTAACAATAATTTTAGAAGGTAATTATTATGGTTTTTAATATATTATGGTAAATATATGGATATTACGAACAGTGAGACCATCATCCATAATCATACTGCATAATATCAGTACTTATTCTTTACTTATTACACTTCAAGATGTGCTGCTATTGCAAAATAAGAGGTGGTAATAATAACTCCACTTCATCACACCACCCTGAAGTTGATTATTTCCCTACAACAGCATGGCGTGCTTTATTCCTCTAACACCACAGCAGTTTACCAATGATAACAATTTTTAAAAACATTTAAAGAAAGACACTTCATACTTTTGATCCTGATCAATCTGAGGACAAATACTGTCTTCGATGTGAAATGCAAAATGCAAAAACAAACCAAGAGCAAAGCAAAACATCACAGGAAATGTAAAGCTAATCCAGCAAATTAAAGCTAACCCAGCAAGTGAAAGCTCACCTAGCAAGTCTAATGTTAAACTGGTGAGTGTAAAGCTAACCCAGCGAGCACGAAGCTAACCCAGCGAGCATGAAGCTAACCTAGCAATCATAGCTACTGTGTAATTCTATAATTGTGTGCTGCTACATGAAGGTTGATTCCTGATTCCATGCTGTTGTGTTTAGTTGCTTGAGTGACGTCGGAGGCGGAGTCTCAGACAGAGGGCTGTCAATCAAGCATCCTCAGAATATTGACTGACTTGATTAACTGCTCTTTGAGACATTGAGTACAAATAATATTCATTACGAAATAATAAATATAACAGATCTAAGGTGCTGTTTTATCTTACAGAGTTTATGAAGGCCAAATGAAAGGATATTAACAGCTTATTCACTTTGACCTCATCAACAGCAGCATGTGACAGTGAGCATAAAGGATGGCCTCTCGACCTGCTGAGCTCAGAAACTCCTTCTGAGGAAGTTTCTCTCTCACACAGCACTAATGAGAGGAGCAGCCTGAGGGTACACTCAACATGTCATCACCTGTGACCCTGAGGGACTTACGGCAGCTGACCTTTGACCCCAGGGGTCAGGGATAGCCCTGATGTAAGCTTTATCACGTGCTGGTTAGGGAAGCTCTTCAAAATGTGCCACATTCCATAGTTGTACACACACACACACACACACACACACACACACACTGGGTTAGAGTATTGGATCTGTGTGTGTGTGAGCAGATGGAGATGAATTTCGTCTTTTAAAAATGTATTAAAATCTGCAACAAGTTTGAATGTAGAATTTATCCTAATTATACAGTCTGTTATATATCTGTCTCTGTCTGTCTGATTCTGCTTATTGGTCTGTTGATCTGTCTGTCCTTCTGTCTGCCTGTCTGTCTCCCGGTCAAACGGTCTGTCTTCTAACTGTATTTATCTGTCTGCAGGTTTTCTTTATCTATCTATCTCATCCAGCACACACATGTCCAGCACACACGTCCAGCACACACACATTCAGCACACGCGTATCCAGGACACACATAACCTGCACACACACATCCAGCACACATGTCCATCACACACTTCCAGGAAACCCACATCCAGCACACACATCCAGCACACATGTCCATCACGCTCACACACAGCACACACACATCCAGCGCACACACGTCCAGCACACATGTCTAAGACACACATCCAACATACACGTGTTCAGCGCCACTGAGCCCAGAATATACATTGCCAGCACACACTCATCCAGCACACACACACACATTCAGCACACATGTCCAGCACACACACGTCCAGCACACATATCCAGCACACACGTCCAGCACACATGTCTAGCACACACACTCACACATCCAGCACACACAGGTCTAGCACATGTGTCCAGCACACACATCCAACACACATGTCCAGCACACATATTTAGCACACACATCCAGCACACACACATTTAGTGCACACACATCCAACACACATGTCCAGCACACCAACATGCATCTAGCAAGCACACATCCAACACACACATCCAGCACACATGTGAACCGCACACATGTCCAGTATACACATGTTCAGCACCATTGAGCCCAGCATATACATTGCCAGCACACACTCATCCAGCACACACTCATCCAGCACACACACATCCAGCACACACATTCAGCACACATGTCTAGCACAAACGCACATCTACCACACATGTCTACACATATACAGCGTTCAGTAGTGTACAGTACTGACCTGCAGCAGTAGGTGTTAATTCAGTAGCGTACAGTACTGACCTGCAGCAGTAGGTGTTAATTCAGTAGCGTACA
>CM075003.1:30793831-30815956 GCA_037576675.1 Pangasius sanitwongsei | reverse complement strand
AACAGAATGAAGGCTGCTGGGTTTCGCTGCAGAAATAAGAAGCGAGTCAACAGTCAAAGTCTCCAGAAGAACTGCGGTTGCTTCTGCAAGATGCTTTAATCCACTATATCAGAATTCCTGTGGGTCAAAAGTTTACATACACCAAGTTGACTATCTCTTTGTCCTCCACAAGTCCGGTTCCTCCTTAGGAGCAATTTCCAAACAACTAAAGGTGCCACAAACTTCTGTACTAACAAAAGACACTGCATCGTTCCAGAAGAGGCACACATAAACTCCCAGTGATGAACCAACTGAACCCCAAGACAGTAAGAAAGGACCTGGTGAAGGAATGTGAGACATTAGGTAGCAGAGTATGTACATCCACCATTAACAGAGTCCTACATCACCATGGCCTGAAAGGCTGTCAGGTGATCACCAGCATTTTGGAGGAGTGTTCTCTGGACAGATGAAACAAAGATCGAGCTGTTTGGCCATACTGATCAGCCTAATGTGTGGAGGAAAAAAGAGCTTTTAATCTGAAGAACTGTGAAGCAAGGGAGTGGCAGCAAGGTATTGTGAGAAACTCGTGGAAGGCTGCAATAAGAGTTTGATTCAAGTTCAAGCAATTAAAAGACCACAAAACTAAATATTAATAAAGCATATGTAAATGTTCCAGTTTTGGTTGTATTTTAGTTTTTAATTATTTTTTAGGATTTATTTGTTGTTATGAGGGGGTGCGGTGGCTTAGTGGTTAGCATGTTTGCCTCGCACTTCTGGGATTGGGGGTTCGAATTCCGCCTCCGTGGGAGAACTCCGGAGTTTGCCTGTTGTCCCCGTGCTTTGAGGGTTTCCTCCCCCAGTCCAAAGACTTGGATTGTAGGCTGATTGGCATTTCCAACTTGTCTGGAGTGTGTGAATGGGTGTGTGATTGTGCCCTGCGATGGGTTGGTGTCCCCTGGCTTGTGCCCCGAGTTCCCTGGGATAGGCTCCAGGCTCACTGCGACCAGACTGATGGATTTTTTTTATTATTAGTTTTATAATTTGTAATTCTTACTTTTATATGCAAGACTGCACTTAAACTTACTAGAGAATGAATGAATGAATGAATCTGTGCATGTTCACACTCCTACCCCTCACACCTGATCATCTGTGTCCTGCACTGAACACACACACACAGAACTGAGACTTCACTGTAATAACATCATCCACCACTAGATGGCCTAATTCTCTTTAAAATCACCTGGAGAGCTTGTTCTTATGTCTTCGTAGTTTTATAATGCTCTCAGTCGAGGCTTAACTCTTAAAAGCATCTGGATGAATTGACGTCATCGTGTCAGTCACGTGTAATAATTTCATAATGACGTAATTAATTTTCCTAATAGTCCTATACAGTTGAGGAATAGTCTGAAGTCCTGGAGAAGTGCTTATGGGTGTGACTCACACCTGTTACCTGTAGGGGAGGAGCCAGAGGACCACGTCCCCTGTCCTACAGCCAATCAGATGGTGTCTTAAAGGATCCGTTACAACAGGCATAATGGGGCGGAGTCTGTAGCTATTATATTATATTATATTATATTATATTATATTATATTATATTATATTATATTATATTATATTATATTATATTATATTAAAATTGTTATGGTTATAGGCGTTATTGTAGTTAAAATCATTATTATTTATTATAGTTATAGTGCTAAATGGGTTTAAAATTCTGACACTGACGTGTTTTTAAATTCAGATTAAATCTAAAAATCTATTTTTTAATTTTGATAAGAAAGAAATTAGATATTTGGAGTCTGACTGGTTCAGAGCTTGATGTGAATAAAGTCTTCACTCAAGGTTTATTCTTCATTCATACACAGGAGGAGTCTTTGCGTCGGATTGGGCGTGGCCTTGTGGAGAAGGGGCGGGGTCTGAGCAGACTTAGGGCGGTGTGCGGAGCGTTAAGGGGGCGGGGTTTATCACCCGTGCTACGAGTTAATGTGAGAGATAGTGGAGAGCAGAGGGACTCTCTCTCTCGCTCTCTCTTTCTCTCTCAGTCTTTCTGTGTGGATTAGCGCTACATTTTTTTCCCTTTTCGGCCCCAGGAATGTTTCACACGTGAGTAATTCTCAGTGTTACTCTTTAAAAAAAGTAGTGCTTTTTAATTCTAAGGGAGAATTAAAATACCTAATGAAATGAACTGAAACTGCTTTCCTAGTGATAGATAGAGCTTTTCTTTCTCTGTGCAGTGAAAAGAGCCTGAGATCCAAAGCAGCTTTTACTGTTGGATTATTTCTTATTATTCCTGACATGTTGGCTAAACGTGGCTGTTTATTCCGAAATTCCCAGAAACTATTCCTACCTAGGAAAAGGGGAATGTGAGAAGCCAGTTTGCACAGCTGGAGACTGGAGACTCATCTGTTCTGTACAAATGCACAGAATAAGCAGCAATGCGTTGGAGCTGAAGTGAGGAGTGATTAGGAATGAAAGTGTAACTAGTGTTTTGAATTCAGATTAAAACCCTGACTTGTTCACACTGTCCTACACTAACATGACAGGGTCTGGATATGATCTGTGTATGTTTAGTATTGTTATAGCTTTTCTGTTAATGTACTGTTGCCATAATGTATTATTCATGTTTTGAATGTTGATGTAAAGTACCAAGATGTTGGGCACAAAATAAAAAGTGCTACTAAGTTGCCAGTTTATTAGTCGTTAGATTGATACACAGTAAACTTGGTATTTAGAATATATATTTCTGTATATTATATACATTTTATTAGGTATATGAATGTAATTACTAATAAACTCAGTGTATATGTCTGTAGCTCTTTTTCTTTTCTTTCTTTTTTTTTTTTTTTTTAAATGTCATCACTTATAGTATAACAATAGTTTTTTCCCACCAAGTGGCTTGTCAGCATTAATCACAAACTGCTTTCTATGTTTTTCTATTAAAAATCTTATGATTTTTTTTTATTAAACATTTCATTTTGAAACTTGCATATGTTGTTGCACGGCACATAACCAGTCAGTACTTTGTGCATTGATGCCAGTCTTGAGCAAAAAGCATCCAGCTGGAACTTTAGGTACTGGGCCATTGATAAATTTCCTAGTGCTAAAAGTCTGGTACCTTGTTATTTTGCATATGAGCATTTTAACCTCAGAGTACACTGCTACGAGTTAGCACACCCCAGTAAAAATGGCAGATGAATCATATTTTGAACTCTCTGATATTAACTGACCTTTTGGAAGCCACACCCCCTTTGCCCCATCTCTCATTATTATGGGTATGGTGGAAGCATGGTTTCTGTGATGAACATTAAACAACCGTACTGAGTTTCCTAAAATATTACAGAGTTAAGACCGTCTTAACCTGGAGAGAGAGAGTGTTCAATCTGATGCTGACTTTACCATTTAATGAAGACTTTAATGTTCTGCAATGCTTTTGGCAAATTTGCCCCTGATTTGCAAAAGGACCACATTAAAAATTTGTTTTTTCACTGTTTACTGTATTTTCTCAGTGCTAAAGTTGAAACAATGGTGGATGCTCTAAAATTCTTGGTTCCAATTGTTGGTCAAAGTTCTTAGGCCCAAAGTTTTCACATTGGCTGAACCCACCGTGGACTGGAAAGTTTAGCATCTATCTAAACTTCAAAACTGTACCATAACCCATTGAGGACTGGAGTCTCTCATAGACCTGTACACAGTTTAGTGTTATTCCTGTTCATATGAACCTGAAGAGCATGGGTGTGTGTGTAATACCTGTTCTGTTTCCAGGAACAGCCACCGCCGCTGAGGACGTGTGTGGAATCTGATTAAATCAAAGCGAGTTTGCAGTTTCGCTCGTCCAAAGCGAGCTGGCTGCAGCTGGGATGTTCGCCAGCGGGATGCTGCAGCAAAGCAGCCTGGGAAACAAACGCTCACCTGTGGGCATTACACGATTGTCCAGCTCACACTTCTTTCCCCCGGGTTCAGGATCGAGTTCCAGACCTGGCTCGATTAAGAGTGACTCACTGAGCTCTATCAGCTCCGACCCGGAATACATCATGCAGCTTGTCAGCGATGTACGGAAATTTGCTGATGTGCTGCTTCACCTCAAGGAAGCGTTTAACTCCAAAGGTGAGCTGCTGTTTGCAGTATTTCACTGTTTGCTTACAATGATTAAGAAACCTCCAAAGTTTTCAGTCTCAAAATTCTGTGGTGGAACCCCCAGTGTTCTTAGTCCCAAAGGTATCACAATGATTGCAACTTCAAAGTTTTTACAGTTATAATAATAGTTTAAAGTTGTCAGTTCAGAAGTTATCAGTGTGGCTGATTCTCCAATGCCCTCAATCCCGAAGTTATCACATGGGTTGAAGCTCCAAATTTCTTACTCCAAAAATTTAAACAGTAGTTGAACCCTCACAGTTCTCAGCTCCAGTGTTATAACAATGGTTGCAGCTGATATGTTCTTGTTTCCAATGTTATAATAATGGTATGAGCAAAAGTTCTCAGTCTCAACATAATAAAATTCATTGAAACTTTATTGTCCAGAGTGTGACGTTGATGCTTGAAGATACAAAGTTTCCAAAGTTATAACACTGGTTGTAGTTCTTGGTCTCCTTGTTCTAATAATGTACCCCCAGTGTTTTCAGTCTCAAAGTTTTCACAATGGTTGTACACTCAATGTTTCATAATTGTTGAGACTCCAACATTCTCAGTCTCAAAGCTATAAAATCAGTTGGACCCTCAGTGTCAGTCCAAGAGTAATTACAGCGCTTGATCCAAAGTTCTCATTTCTAAAGTTAGAATAAGGCTTATACCTCCAAAATTATGGGTCCCAAAGATTGAACAGTGGTTGCAGCCCTAAAGTTCTTTGGTTGACCCCTCAGTGTTCTCTGTCTGGAAGTAATTACAATAGTTATAGATCCAAAGTTCTCATTCCTGAAGTTATATCAATGGTTGAAGTTTACATTCTTGGTCCCAACATTCTAACAATGATTGGACCCCATAGTTCAGTCAATTTTCACAGTTGCTCGTCCAGCAAAGGTTATTACAGAGGTCAAACCCCTTAGAACTTCTCAATTTTTTTCTCAGAGTTCTCAGTCCAGAACTGTTACAAAATTTTTCTCATTTTAAAGTTATAGCAATGGTTGGTATTGGTCCCAACACTCTAACAATGGTTGGACCCCCAAATTTCATAGTCTCATTGTTCACAATGGCTGAACCTTCAAAATTATTACAGTAGTCGAATTCTTAAAAAAGCTTGGTATCAAAGTTATCATAATGGTTGAGACCACAAATTTCACCATCCCAAAACTATAAATTTGGCTGGACCAGTTTTGTTCTTAGTTCAGTGGTAATTACAATGCTTGAAGATCCAAAGTTCTAATTTCTGAAGTTATAACAATTGTTATAATAGACCCCTTATGTTCTCAGTTCCAAAAATATTACATTGGTTGACCCCCATTATTCTCAGTGTGAAATTTAATGAAATGTATTACTATGTTTGAATGTCCAGGATTCTCATTTCAAAGTCATAGTAATCATTGTAGCTCCAAAATTATAGGTCCCAAAGTTTTACCAATGGTTGGACCCCCAGTGTTCTCAGTCCCAAAGTTTTCACAATGGCTGAACCATCAACATTATTACAGTGGTCAATACCACAATGTCCTCACCCTCACATTTATAATAAGGGTTGAGCCATCAAAGTTCTCAATACCAAAGCTATAAAATTGGTTGAACCCCCAAAGTTCTCAGTGTAAAAGTGATTACAATGGTTGGTGATCCAAATTTCAAAGTATCCAAAGTATAACAATAGTGGTAGCTTCAAAATGATCGGTCCCAAAGCTCTAACAGTGGTTGGATTCCAGTGTTCTCAGTCTCAGAGTTTCCCTCTGAGGTATTATAGTGGTCTACCCTCTAAAGGTATAATCAGAATCATTTTATTCGCCATATACATTCAACAGTTGACAACATACACATCACAGACAACACAACACAATTACCATCCTAATATCCAATATATGAGGGTTGAGCCCCTTAAGTTTCAATGGTTGTAACCCTAATTTCTCTGTTCTAAAGCTATACAATTGTTTGAACCCCAAATGTCATCACTCTGGAAGTAATTACAGTGGTTGAAGATCTAAAGCTCTCGTTTCTGAAGTTATAACAATGGTGGTAGTTCCAAAAGTCTTGGTCCCAAGGTTTTCACAGTGGCTAAACCCTCAGAGTTATTACAGTGGTCAAACCCCTAAAGTCCTCACTCTCAAAAGTTGTAATAAGGGCTGAGCCCTCAAAGTTCTTAATCCTAAAGCTAAAAACGTTGGTTGAACCCCTATTGTTCTCTTTACAATGATTGAAGATCCAAAGTTAGTATTTCTGAAGTTATAACAATGGTGGTAGCTCAAAAATTCTTGGTTCCAGAGTTCTAGCAATGGCTAAACCCCATTGTTATTACAGTGGCCAAATCAGTCAAATCTTCACTCTCACAGTTATCATAAGGGTTGAAACCACTCCAAAGTTCTCATTCTCAGTCTTATCAATGATACACGAAAATATTGCTTCTGTCTCTGCGTTCCCTTCAGGAGTTTGTTTAGGCAACACTTTTAGGCATCATTTGCAAAAATCCCAGGATAAACTCAATCATGTTCAGACAGATGTTGTCCTGTCAGGTTATTTTGGGCAAAGTTGAAGATGTCCCATGACAGTTTGAGTAAGATGATGGAAAGAAATGTTGCTCTGATGGAGGTGCAGTATCATTTTAAATGCGATATCGTAAAGCGCGATAAAAGGGCTAAGCAATTTTCACAGTACAAACTTGCTCTTTGTTCTTTATACAGCAGCTCCTGTGAATTATGTGTTGTGTTTAGTTGTGATGTGTTTAGCTCTCAGGTCATGCTAGATGTGTTCGTCTTTGTCCGCTCGGTCACTAACCTGCTGTATCTGTGGCTGTTTTGTGGGCAGATTTCAGATCCTGGGAAATTATGCAATGGACAGTGAAATAACACACTCAATACTGAAGACATTGCAGGTCTTTTTGTTGGTTGTTCTTTTCTCTTTGTAATGTTGTTTCTTATTAGCAATGCTATAGGCAAGCTTAACTTATGGGTTTGAGTTGGGTTTTGGCAAGGTTAAGACCTGTTTTGAGGTTTTTCTTTAAGCTCTATTTAGAGAGAAGGAATAAGAGAGAGGGAAAGAGGTAGAAAGAGGAGTGGTAGTTGTAAGTTCAAAGCCCAGCACTGCCAGAGAGCCACTTTTAACCCTTAAATGGTCAGCTCTACACTTGGTATAACCTTTAAATCTTTCTGGATAAAAGCATCCACCAAATAGCAATGTAGAGAGGGACAGGCAGAGTGCTGAGGTACTTTTCAAGGGAGAGAAACTCCAACTCTGTCATTTCACTTCTACATGGCAGCTCTATGAAACTCCATATAAAGCTATAGGCTAATCCAGGCTCATGAGTAGATTTTGGCATTGTGATGAATTACTCTGGGGGGAAAAGGGGGCACGAAAGGCATCTGATCTCGATATTTAAATAGGGAATTCCTGCATTGTGGGAGTACTCAGCAGGAAAAAAGACTTGAGAATAGTACACTACTCCATAATTAAATGCCTTTTTTTCCTCCACTCTTTTTGCTAATCTCAAGTGAAGCGTTTGGAAACCTTTGGGGAAATGATGAAAGAGTGAGTGAAGATTAAGAGGGCGGCTGCTCTTGCGTGTGTGATTACTGCATTCCGGGTCCTGTGTGGTTCGGCTCGGCTTGGATCGGACTCAGCTCGCTAATCCTGACCCGAATACACCGCTTCTCTTAATCCTGTGGTGGGGCCATTAATCCAGACCCCCGTTTAATAGCAATAGAATGTTAATATTTCGTTGCACCCATCATGTTTTGCTCAGATTCTTCACTTCCTGTGTGTTTGGGGTCTCAGGGACTCTAAATGATATTTTTAAAATGACATTATGCTTTCCCACAGAATGATGTGGTGGAATCTGTAAATGTGTACACATGAGTAAACAAGGACAAATTTAGATTTTGCTTGGTTTTGTCCTGAAATGCATCCAGCATAGAAATGCGATGCGCCATATTCAGTCTCATTTTGACCCCAGTGAGGTCTGCAAATGACAACCAAGGATTGAAATCCCTGGCGTATAAATTTTTCATTGTGCACGTTTCTTGTCTAGGTCTGGAACGTCTGGAAAAGTGTGAAATTTCAAACCTGAGGATTATGAACATTTAGAAAATGTTTTGGGAAAAACTGTACATATTCAATGCGTTCATATTATAAGTGTTCACATTGTTGTCCAAATAGCATCCAAAACACTAAGGTGGTAAATCTGCTATCTTAAGACTTTTCCTTGTTCTTGTATTACACCACAGTGCTGTAGAATTCTCAGTTCTGATTGGTTGGTTAATTTTCTATCACAGAAAAGCAAATCACAGGTTTATAGTAATGCGCTCGTTCTAATATTTTATTGTTTCTATAGTAACAGCTCATTCACAGGGACTTGGTAAGACTTTAATTAAAAATTTATGGAAGGAGTCTCCAGTGTCAGCGCTTTGTAACAGTCAGAGGTAAAGCTGTAACTTTGAGTTTTCAGGACAGATGAGTTTACGCTTTCTGGTTTCTCAGTAACATGACATGCGTTTTTTTCCGTCTTATAAACTTCAAGAGAGAGAAAAAAAGAGAGTTTGGTGAGGGAACAACTGTTTATAGCTGCTATAATGTAAGCGAGAACAGGAACTAACTTGTTTCACAGATACATTAAACGTAAACAGCTAAAATGTATGACGTCTTCTATTCAATAAATAAATAAAAAAAAAGAATTGTAATCATTGGTTAATTTCTGTGGTATAAGAGGAATAACACACATGGTGTCATAGGAAAATAATCAGCCTCAGAGTGATAACAGTAACTGATTCTGTTTTATGTTGGAAAAATCATCTCCAGCATGATTCAACGTTTTGTAGAAGTTTTAAGCGGTTGATGTTGACCTGAGCCGAAGGTAAGGGTTAAATTCGGTGGTGCTGGTGGTGATGCTAGTTGGAGTCAGGAGGAATGTTGTCTTTTGTTGGCGGGTGCTTGACCCCGCTCGGCCTGGAGAGCAGTTTCGAGAGCTAGCTGTGTGACCGCTACTTCTCACCGCGAGTGTTGATGCATTCCTCCACCCACTCCCTCTCTCTTTCTCTGAAATAATGGGACAGCCCAGGATTTTTCACATAGTCTGAATATTTCTGAATGTGTCCCTCTTCCAAAACCTTACTGCTTGACCACAACTCGTTTTTTTAACCTCTTCAGGTTAACATTTGCTGTTAGCAAACTAATGATTACCCTACACGAAAGTGTGATGCATGGAGCATATTCGTCATCGTTATGTAAAATACAGATAGTAAAAGAGTAACTTGGCACTGTGAGTCAGTGTTTTCTGTTTTTGCTTCTTGTAATCTAACTAAACACGGGAAAGGGCAAATTTGGGCTAAAAAAGGAGGCTAATTGGCCTGCAGGAAGAGAAACTCTACTCTGCTCTGTACAGAGTAGTGGATTACAGCCTCAGAGCAAGCTTTATCTCAGGGTCAGTGCTGAAATAAAGGCTAATTCCTTGAAGAATGAACTGTGCTGATGACCCGTTCAGATCCATGCTGCCGGCCTTAACCTCGGTTCATTCACTCAGAGGAGATTTGGGATTTGGACGTTCTGCTTCAGATCAGGTGAAGATAAAAGGTGACCAGGTTCTCAAGGGCAGTAAAAAGATGCGTGCTGTCTCAGGTTAACACTGGGCGGTATTAACGCTAGACTGATCGCTGTCAGAAACTAGCGTGGCTGTACTTCCTCAAAGCAGAGGTGGGAAAAATACTTAACACTTAAGTTTGGTAAATTTCCTAGATACCTTTGTTTTTATCTGCACTGTTAATCATTGATACATTTCAAAATATTTACTTTTACACTTGAATAGTTGAGTTTGTTTAAACAGAGAATATTTTTGACTTTCACTCAAGAAGAACCTTGGCTCTGTGCTTTTGCTTTTAATTGAAGAAGATTTTGGTACCATACTCATACTTTTACTGAAGTTTCTCAGTACTTTATCCACCCCTGGCTCTCGCTTAACTTGAGGCTTCGCTAAGATCCCAACCCAAGGAAAGCAACAAACCTGGACTGGACTGTTCATTCGAATTTCCTGGAATCTGTGAATTGAATAGAAATGAATGAGTAAATTTTCTGGGCCAGGATCTGCAGGTGGACGTCAGCTGGATCCTTATCCCAAGCTTCCGCAAACTTAGCCATTCTTCGTCAGGTCACCGTGTTGGATGGAGCCGAGGAGACGCCGTGTCTGTACCGCTCAAATTTTGTGAAACTGGAGGAGGCAGCAGAGAAAGAGCTGGTGTCTCGGCATTTTTCTTTTTTTTCTCAGGGCTGACACTCAATGTGAGCGAAGTGGAGTTGGTGAGAGAACGTGGATAAACTCTGTAGCGGCTACCAAGAGAGGCCATATTTTTGCTAACTGTGTGTTCTGTAATTAAAAGCCAACAAAGAAGTTGCTTGCCATTCATTTTCTTTTGCTTTTGCCTTGAATCTTATAGTTACCAGGATAGATGGTTCCTTTTTTGTAGAATAAATAGTTCTAGCAAAATAGCAAAATCAATACCGCTTGCATATTTACATTTGATTTCAATCTTACTGTAAAGCTAAATCCTCGCAGCTTCAGGGTCCTGGCTTCAATCGTGAGATCAGGTTACTGTTTGTGCCGAGTTCTGCATGTTCTCTCGGGTTCCCATGTGAAGTTCTCACCATAAACCAACCTTTAAAACCAAAGACTGATCACATTCATGTTTAATTCTGATTATTCTCAGCCTCAGGTATTCCAGTGACACTTTTCTGGCTACAAGCTTCAGGATCATGAAGGTTGGAATCTCTCTGTTTTTTTCCATATCAAAAGCAATTTCAGGTGTTAGTCCCAAGTAGGAAAAACAAACTCTTGGAAATTGTGACACAATGAGCTTTTGGAGCAAGATATAATCACTGAATCACTGAATCTTTGCAAATTATTAGAGCTTTACAGAAGCAGTTCGATCCTGAGTTCACGTTACTGTTTGTGGACCTCCACATGTTCTGTTCGCTTCCCATGAGTTTCCTCCGGCTTCTCCGGGTTCCTGGTGACTCTAAATTGCCCCTAGGTGTGAATGAATGTGTGAATGTTTGCCTGCATCACATCCAGCGTGTATTTCATTCTCATGCCCAGACAAAAACATGACAATGGCAGTGAGGGTTGCCAGGGTTGTGGTTTTTACACTTAATTGGGCTAATTTTTAAACAGTGCTGTCTGTAGCAAAAGCAAGTAAGCAAGCAGGATTTTGGGCCAAGAACTTGTTTTAAAGCAAATAATTATAATTAAATCTAAGCAAATTCCACAAACACAGAATAATGCACAGAATCATTTCTCTTGTAGGATATATTGCAAAGATTGGGAGAAGGATTATAGAGCAATGTCTGTACCAGGAGATGATTTAAAAAAGGTGAATTGCAACTATTGTAAAGAAATGCGTGTGCACCATGGTGAAAAAAATCTTTTACCATCCAAAGACTGAGAAAAAGAAGACCAAATGTGTCTCCCTTTTCCAAAGCCTGCCTATTTTGGCTTAATTTTAATTCATTTTGTGCCCAAAAGTCATTACTTTTGAACTGTTTGTGCTAGATGCATAACATTGAATGAATGATCTCATTGAAAGAATGAATATGCAGCTGTGGACCTTCTATTTTTTACACTAATTTTAGGGCCACACCCCCTTGTTAAAGCCTCTATATCACAGAAACTAATGCAGATACAAGCCTGAAATCCTGCGTACTACTTATTTTGGAATAATGACATTATTTGCAAAGTATGAAGCAAGTCTGAGATGGTCAGTCAGGAGGCTTCCTGTGATTTCACATGGATTGACCCTGCAATATACTTTATATACAGTATATAGATGGATTATCAGCTGCCTCAGAAAGCAGTGTTCAGGTAGCTGTGAGACATTTAATATGTCACAGAGACTTGTTTTTCTCATATATTCCAGATGGTGGTTATATGGACGCTGCATGTTATGGGTCACTGAGCAGCAGTTAACTGGAAGCTCCAACAACAGGCTGTTGTAAATCAGAGGCAGGGCCGTGATTGAAAGTGATTTAAACCCCATTCACTTTATGAGTTTATTGTCTCGGCAGTGCGCAGCTACAGAAAGAAACCCTGCCATTCAGAGGAGTGCAGAATAAGGCGAGCGACAGGCACTTCAATCCGCCGTGCACTCCTACAACAATGACTGATATCTGCTTCAGAATTGCGCGTCTTAAAAAAAAAAAACAGCTCTGCTATTCAGACTCGCTGATGTGAGGCCGAAGCTCTTTTGTCTCCGCTATCATCTCCTGTGTTTTTGTTCTTCCAGCACACTGGCAGAAATTGGCGCGAGCCTCATTTTCCCATGTAAGAATAGCAGTGAGTTTTGAGATCTCTGATCTCCCAGGAGAGTTGCAGCCAGCTCTAAGAGGCAATCGTTCTTTTTCTTTTCTTTTTTTTTTTTTTTTTTTTTTTTTGTCGTGATGTTGTGGAGGTCACCTTAAATGGCAATTTAGTGTTCGCTGCTCTCTCCCAAGCTTCCAGACCTAAAGAGGAGCTGGAGTTGAACCTGTTTTATTGAGTTGAGAAACAGACGCTTGAATTGTCGTGACGGCCCGGTTGTAGCATTGAGACGTCTCTGTTAATGATGTTCACACAATGTGAGGGGGGTTTGTGAACTTCCACAGAGGTCGTGACCCTGTCCAGAAACAGCAGCATGCGAGAGACATGCCAGTAATTGGATTGGATTATTTTGGGGTGCTCCGTGCCTGGGGACGCTGAACACACTCGGAGGTCGGTTTTGTGTGTGTGTGTGTGTGTGTTTTGTAGACAGTTTCCTCAAAGCACTTTAGCAAAGAATGCATGTTCACTAGAGTGGGATTTCTGAGGTATTCCATATGTCAGGCTGAGTGATTTTTAAATTTTCTTTTTTGTGTGTGTGTTTTTGGTGTTCTGGCCAATTATGGTCAAATTAGAGGCGAGTAGTTTTGACCTCTTTGCAACCACGCCTCCAGTAGCACTAATAAATGCCAAATAAATGTCAGCTGTCCTCGTAAAACACTGGCTGTGCGCATGAGAGAGACTCAAACTGTGTTTGCAGCAAGAAATTCTTCAACTCACCAAAACTCACTTTTTTTTTTTTTTTTTTAGTTTATCTGTTGATCCAAAGCAGATGCATTCTGTGTCGTGTTGTTGCATTAAAACACTGAGTGACGACATGGTGTGATGGAGCACAGTTACTATTACTTCTGTGAATTTGATTCCTCAAAGAGTAATTCCCCAAGTGTTTTATTCCTCCTAGGAAGAAGTTAAGTCTTGTTTTTACTTATGTTATCTTATACCTCTCTTTTTTCTCTCTCTTGAAGTTAATAATACAGAAAAACCCAGCGTGTCATGTTACCGAGAAACTGCGAAGCGTAAAGTTTCAGCTTTACCTCTGACTATTACAGAGTGCTGAAACTGGAGACTCCTTCCATAAATGTTAAATAAACTTCTCCTTACAGAAAATTTCACCATATCAATGATTACACATGTACAAGTCCCTGAGAGTGAGCTTTTACTATAGAACTGATAACATGGACAATTAGAGTGAGTGCATTAATATAAACCTGCACTACTGTCAGAACTGCTGTTATAGAAAATCTGACCAATCAGAATCCAGAATTTAAGATTAAATACAAGGCTAGCACGCTCTCAGTGTTCTCAGCGTGCTCCTCTCTTGCATGTAGTGCCGGATAGGATTGCATGTAGCATGCACGGACATGGATATTTACATGCAGACTGTAGAGATGAGGGTTCTTGGAAACGGTTCATCTGAGAACAGTCTTTGCATGTAAACAGAGTAAGTGAGGTTCTGCAGTAGTGCTGATGATTCTGTGATAGAGGCTGCGACCCAAATGCATTGTGATTTGCTGGTATTCTGGGAAACCACTCTGACCTTCACTACATCTCAGTCTGATATCCTACTCCACTGACCATAAAAGCCTCTGACCGTGAGGTTTTCTCTGACAGGTTTGGAGCTGAGACTGGACTGTTCTGGACCCATTGCATTGTTTCTGTTAAAGGTGAAACCTCAGTGAAGTGAGCAGTTAGTCCCTCTGTCTGTCTGTCTGCGTATTGTCTCCTGCAGACCGTCACTCGTAATCATTCTGGTCTGGAGGATCTCTGCATGTCTGAGAACGATGTTTATGAAGTGAATCCGTCGGGCTCCTGAACAATCCCAGACTTCCACAGGAACAGTGTGTTAAATAATCAAACGTGCTGCTTTTCCATGTTCAGGTCTTTAATGCTTAAACGTTGGAGGGATTATTTTACATTTGGGTTTACTCATGCAGCAGATGCATTTTATCCAAGTGAGATAGTGTACAGTCAGAGAGGTGAAAGGTCATGTGATGACGCTGGTGCCATGATATGTCATGCTGCTTAATAATTTAGGAATTTTTTTGGTTTTTGGTGGAGAGACTTTAAACTGCATCTCAGACATCCAGCAAATAGAAGAACTTTCGTTGTGAAAAGATGGTTTTGCTACTTTGTTTGGACTATAAACCAGCACTCCACTTGTGTTTTTTTATGTCTCCAGTGTTGAATTGTCAAGTCAGAAGTTTGTTGTACCATAAACAGCAGGTCCACAGCTCACAAACAAAGCCTTTCACCCAGTCACACGCTTTGTCATTCAGTCCCTACTTCAGACTTGCTCAAGGTCTCGTTCCTGGCTCTCTTCCACTGACGCAACTGCAACGCATTAAAACTCTGTAGGGTTTTTTTTTGAATAACGCAGAACAGCTGGCTGTGCGATGGTGTGTTGTAGCAAACACACTTTCTCGTGTTGTAGTAGTAGCTGCTCTAAAAGACAAACTTTAAAAGAAGCATTTGGCTAAATATTAAGCGAATCAGAATCACTCCATTGGCCACTCGCATGTATTCGGTATGTGTCGTGGTAGAATTGGTGTAACACAAAATACACAAAAGAAATACATAAACAGTACAACATTGCAGATACGAACAACGCAAACAGTACAATAATATGACAGTGTAGAAACAGTACATTTAACGCAACATTAGACAGCCACAGAGTAACTGCAGTATGTGTGTAAAACGTCCATGTAGATCGAATGCTTTTGGGGAATTTGACCTATTGTCTATTTATTTATTGTCTATTTATTCTAATTTTATCTATTTATTTATTTGTTCTTCTTCGCTATTTTCCATCAGATACATCTCTGTACATGGTTTATAAAAACATTTTCACATATTACGTCGCTTGAGAATGACTTGCTGATGAAACGACAATCGCAATATTTAAAAACGTTGCTTACAAACTGACAACAGAACAGTTCAAGCTACAAAAATAAATAATTTAACACTGAAAATGATGTCAATTTTAAAAATTCTACACAATTTTAAGGATTCAGGAGAAACTTTTAGCATCTGCTGCTTCTAATAGTTTGTAATTTTTATAACAGTATTTTTTTATAACAAACATTTTGACGACACTCATATCAGAAAAGTGTATTGTGACATAATTTATGAAAATATTGGTATAATTATCCTCAAATTACCCAGACCTAGTGAGAATTCTGAAATAAATATTGCTTTTACAGGCAATTTGTAATGTAATATTGTGAAATGTGTGTACTATAAGCTAATATTCATTGAGCTGAGGCAGTTTTTCTGCCCATTAAAGATGTTTCTATCACATTATAATACAATTAAAATCCCCAGTAAGTTTTATTTTTTCTTTTTTTCCCCATTACGCGTGTATTCCAGTGCTCGGTTCTGTTCTGCTGTAATATTTATGCTCGTGTTCTTAGTTGTTCTCAGTTCCCGCCTGTAAGACCTTGAGGAAAGTGTACATTTAACCGCTGTGTCAATATTGACCCTCCCTGTGTGACAGTCAACGCCGCAGGCTCTCGGCTAATCGCTGCGATAGAGGTGGGAAAAGCGCTCGTGTCCTCCTCTCAAACGGCTTGTTTTTTTTTTATCCTGCCTCTGTCCCATCCCCCCTCCACTATCGCTCGCATAGCCGGCATTCCTGTGGAACAAACGCTCACTTGTTGCTTTAGACCTCCACAGCAGCAGCAGCTCAGCTGAACTGGACTCCTCTCCTAAACAAAAAGAATCACGGAAACAAGAGGACTCGGGGAACATGTGAAACGTTCTTTAAGATAGCACTTTGGGTAACGTGTGCTTTGGAGATTTCAGTCGGAAATTTGCATTCGCAAGGTGAAACACAGAAATGTACTCTCTCCATCCTGGCACATGTAGAGGTCGAAGCCTGGCTTAACACGGCTAGTAACAGACTGCGGTTTTCAGGCAGGCTCAGCAGCACAGCGCCGGTTTTTCCATGTTTAAATTCCACTGCAAGGTCAAAAGACGTGTGACTGTAAAGCCACTCATTCAGAAATCGCCGGCTGCAAATCTAGATAACATTGTTTAGATAACTAAAATCTAGATAACTGTTTCGGATAGGGATAAAAACGGTGATGTTATTGCTACATGTTGTGATTACGCCAAAATTAATTGGGAAATGCACAATTCCATACTAATCTCAGTATCTCAATATCAGTATCCCTGATATTAAACCAAAACAAATGTCTACTGTATGTATTTTTTTAATCTGTGATGTAAACGTTTGTTGCGGCAACTGATTTCAGATCATTACTCCCATCCGAAGCTGTAATAGATTGAACTGAACATAGCCGTCCTTACAGTAACAGTATTTACAGTAAGTAAAGAAATTTTGGTTGGGTTATAAAGAACCCTGGAGCTGTAGAACCTTGGATTTGACCTCAAACATGTCTAGCACAGAACTGTCACTGGTTCCTATAGCAACATAAATTGAAGTTTGCAGACTAGGGGTGGAACATATATGAGGAATAAAACATGACAGGATGTGCTGTTATAGGAAAATAATCCATGACCAAGTGGCGTGATGAAGCAGAGCTACTGTTACCACACCCAATGTTTTATAAATGATTATATTAAAATAAAACACTTGCCTTTTAATTGTTACATTTAATGTTGTGGATCATCTGTGAGACTTACGTTACAGCAGCTATAAACAGTCGTTCCCTCACCAGCCTCTCTTTAAAAAAAAATGTTACTGAGAAACCGCAAAAGTGTAAACTCCTCTGTCCTGAAAATGACTGAAAACTCCAAGTTACAGCTTCACCTCTGACTGTTACAAAGCGCTCACACTGGAGACTCCTTCCATAAATGCTACATAAACATCTCCTTACAGAAAACCTAACCATATCAACCATTACACAAGTGAACGAGCTGTTACTATAGAAACGATAACGTATTAGAACGTGTGCGTTGATATAAACCTATGATGTGCAGCTGTTAGAGAAAACTAATCAACACCTTCTGACCAATCAGAATCCAGAACCCTGACTTCAGAAGTGCTGTGGTTCAAGACAAAATATCATATCATGATATGCGAAGACGTTTCTACGATACATGAAATCATTACAGTGCTTAGGTTTGCTAACAAAATGCTGGCAGAACCGTTGTGTTGCATGAATAATGTGAAACAAACCTGAGTGTAACCAAAGTTTCAACTCTAAAAAAAGAAATTAACAGTGAAAAAGAGAGGAAAAAATGAAATAAAAACGCTAATACCGTTTTGAAGACTTAAAACAGGACAAACTTTAACGTCAAATCAGCCGATTACAATTATAGGTTGCAATCGTTAATAAAAACATTACAAGATATTACACCAATATATGATATCTATATGATATCTATGATATCTAGAGTGAAGTGTATTTATCACAATATCGATATTATAGCATCCTATTGCCCAGCCCTACTTCACACCCATAATGGGACCTAATATCTACAATATTGCTCTATCGTTTATGAATATTCCTGCTTTAGCATGTGACGGAGCCCTGTGAGTAGACAATCACAGCTTGAATTCCAATAATAGAAGTGCTAAACCTTGCTAGATCAGTCTAAGCTCCAGATCAGACTGCTATCCTGTTAAAGATCAAACGTTTTTTGATTAAACTTCCATTTTGGCATAAGGAAGCAGAAAAGCCTGCTAATTTAACAAGAATGCTTTGGAAAGCTTCCCATCATGTCTTAGTGAAGAAAGTGGAAGGCTCCATTAGCGAGGGCCGTAGGGGGATTAGTCACCTCCCTCGCTCCCAGGTCAACCCTGCTATGTGCTCCAGGCCATCCTGCCCCCAGGGGTAAAATCTGATTGGCTAAATGAGATTTTCAGGCTCCCGTTGTGAGGATATTTTGGGGGTCTGTGTGGTCTTGTGACTTGCAGTCTTTAAACAAGTTGAGGTCACATGGTGAGTGATACGCTGGAGCCTTTCAGATCCAGTGATGACCCAAACAGAGTTAAGCTTTATAAAGCCCTTTCATGATCCTGACCTTTTTTATGGGACTGGGGTGTGTGTGAAGATCCAGAGTTGAACTGACAGGAAAGTTGATTTAGCAATGTATCAGTGCACTAAAGTGTGAACGAAATCCAGAACAGATCAGCCAGATCAGATGATATCAGGAGACTTGGAGTTTCTGTGTTTTCGAGGAGAAGCTTAACTAACATAGCACGCCATTTTGACACTCGGTGTGATCTGCTTTGAGCAAAAGGGCATCACAGCAGGTCATCTGCATATCTTACACATCTCATCCTGACATCAGGTATGAACACCCTGGACCAACCAGTGTTACAGCCATGAGGCAAGAGGGTGACAGTGGTGATTTTCCAATGTTAAGCCAGCAGTGTTCCAGGTCTCATGTTTTCATGACTGATTTTCTAGTAGTAAGACAAGACTTGTCAATCTTTCAACATTCTTAACCACAACAAAAGACCTATACAGGCACAGTTTGTTTCCCCAAGATGCAAAGCATGTACATGTACACTCAAATATGAGGTACCATTTACCCTTTAGATATAAAGGTATAAAAGATATACCCTTGAAGGTAGCACCCCAGTGACAGGTTCGTTCCCTGAGTGTGTACTTCTCCACAGAGCGGTTCTTTAGACAGGTGAGAAGACGTCAATCACACATGTATCCGAGAGCATCCGAGGAACGTGGTATCAGTCGGCTTCCAAGTGAGAAGGAGACGCAGGAAGTGAATCAAACGTGTGTTTTGGCCTAAACTGAGCCAAAGGACAGAGCCGTAGTGCTGCAGAAAAGCCACGTGTTCTGGAGATTTGGATGAACAAAAAGAGAAAATAAACACCATATGCGCTAAACAATTATTTATATAATGATCGTATCATTTATTTAGCGCTAGTTCTCCAAGCCCGGGTGATTATTGTAATTTGTACGCTCACTTGGTAAAGGATTGTTTATCTCTTCTCGTCACAATATTTCTGACTGTGAATGAAATTATGTTTCAGCTTTCATTTTAAGTGTCAGTTTCACTCTTTTCAGTATCAGTTTTGGAATTTAGGACTGAAAGTTCCCTAAAATGTTTGGTGTAAATCTGTCCACTGATATCCCAAACAGACAGAAACATAGATCATGCTCTTTATCGTCATGCTTATGAGATTGCCGAGTTTCGCTTCGGCCATTTAGTAGTATCTAAGATAGCTTTTTATTCTTACCAGTAGTCATTAGCAAATTGTGTTCACTTTCCACACACACACACACACACACACAAAGCTGCTTTCTGAGAACACGGTCAGTAAATCAGTAAACTGAGTCATTGCTACTGGATGACTTCATTCATTAGGCTGGTTGAAAATAGCTAAAGTCACTGAGTGTTTCACAGAATCAATGGACACCTTTATCTTATAATAATATTTAACAGACTGGGAGCTCGTGGATTCCGTCCAGGCCTTGTGCAACCTGCAGGTAAAACCGATAACATCAGTACGTCCTTGTGGACAAATTTTTGGAAGGAGGCCAGGTAATGTTTTGAGAATGATTATTTTCTGGCTTCCCGTGTGATCATGTTTAGATACAATAGGCTCAGTGTTGCCTTTATCAAATGCAGGCTAAACATTTATGGTGCTTGGCACCTGACAAAAAGATTTGAATAAGAGTTTCATATATTTGAATGGTGTCACACTAAATACATTTAATATAAATTTACGTTTTTGCCAGTGTCATTTTCTTTGCTTGAGGAGTAAAATTTGCCTTTAAAACCGTATAATTCAAAATTATGGGTTACAGTTTTGAGATTTAAAAAAAAATCAGAACACTAAATACAAATCTCAGATACACTTTTTATGTCAATTAGGCCAAAGGTGAGGCATGCAGGATTCCCAGGGAAAAGGAGACGCTTTCAGAGCGGACAAACAAAATGGTTTTAATGTTCTACTCAAATACTACTGACCTTTAACCTAATTTACATAAAATCTGTATTTTGAGATTTCTGTTTATGGTTCTGATTTCTTCTCAAAACCATAAACCATAACCCATAATTTTTAATTATATGTTTTCGAAGGCAAATCTTTCTTTTGTTCAAAACAAAGAAAAAACATTGGCCACAAATGTAAATTTCTTAAACACACCATGGAAAAAATATTTTATAAAAAGTGGAGTGTATGTAATCCAAATATATGATATATACAAGCTGCGTAAATACTGAGCACCCCTCATTTCATCTGCTGCCACATATGACTGGTGCTCTGATTCAGCTGATTTGTTGGGAAAATGACAATGCAAACATGTAGAAAAATTTGTTTATTTCTTTCCGTCTGTCTCACTCCATCTCATTTTTCTCAGTGACTGAGTCTCTCGCTGCTTTGTGGGAAAATAGCTGTGGCATACGTGCCCCTTGAGAGAACCTCCATGCTGTTTCAGTGATTTGTGGCTCAAATCGTCCCTTGTGAATTGCTGGCCTAAAATTAGCCTCTGGCTGACTTTTTTTTTTCACTGGTTTACAAGCTTCACAATGCCACTGTACCTCAGCCTTGTTTGGCGTTTCGATCGTATCACATCTCCCTCTTAAATTGAAAAATATACTGTACAGCATTTGAGCTAATTCTTTAATGAAAAGAAATAGAGCTGCATTTGTGGCTTCCTTGAGCACACCCTAAATTAAAGCCACTGTAAATTAGACGAGCAGAGATTCGGGTTGCTTAGATCTCACGCTCCCTTTGAAGATCTGGTTGCATACTCCGGCTCGCCTGCTGTAAACATTCTCAGGGTGCTTTTACAGATCCCTTATGAAGCATGTGGTTAGCTTTAATGAGCAACAAGACTAGGGGGTTGGGGCTGGAAGGGGGAGGGAGATTTAAAACATAAGTGGAATTGTCTTGTCCCCTACCCCCTCCTCCCCTCATACACCCTGTCAGTCGTAGGGAGCATGCAGGGAGATTAGGGTTCAGTGGGAGATTTCAGTATTGTGCATATGGCTGGGGTATTTAAAATGGCACCATGCTGTGTGTGTGTGTGTGTGTGTGTGTGTGTGTGTGTGTGTGAGAGAGAGAGAGAGAGGTTTCAATGTCTAGAGAACTAGACGAGAAAAACAGAAGCAAGATGGAAAGAGAAAGAGAGGGAAAGCTATAAAAGGAGAGATGTAAAGATTTAAAGACCCCAATAATGGAAGGAAGCGTGGGCGTGCATGTTTATATACGCTGCAGGTGTCTATGCAGGTGACTATAAGAGTACACAGGTCATTTGCAAGTGTTTATGAGGTTGTCTGTGAGCGTGCACATGTAAGTCACAGTAGTCAGTGAGTGTGCACAAGTAAGTTACAGGTGCCTACAAGCATGCTTGGGCAAGTTACAGGTGTCCATATGCCTACAAGTATGCACATGTATGTTATGGGTGTGTACAAGCATGCACATATAGGTTACAGTTGTCTACAAGAATGCAAGTGTGCAGGTGAATTTTCTGCATGCACATGTACGTCATGGGTGTCTACGAGCATGCACATGTAAGTCACGGTTGTCTACGAGCATGCACTTGTAAGTCACGGTTGTCTACGAGCACGCACATGTGAGTTAAAGGTGTCTACAAGCATGCATATGTAAATAACAGGTGTCTATGAACATGCAAATGGGGTTGTTTATGAACATATACATGTTTATAAATGTGCATATATACAGTCAGGTCCATAAATATTGGGACATCGACACAATTCTAACATTTTTGGCTCTATACACCACCACA
>CM075003.1:30727918-30748043 GCA_037576675.1 Pangasius sanitwongsei | reverse complement strand
TGCACAGGATGCTCTCGATAGTCCCTCTGTAGAACATGGTGAGGATGGAGGGTGGGAGATGTGCTTTCCTCAGTCTTTGCAGAAAGTAGAGACACTGCTGGGCTTTCTTTGTTATGGAACTGGTGTTGAGCGACCAGGTGAGGTTCTCCGTCAGGTAAACACCATGAAATACGGTGCTCTTGACGATCTCCACGGAGGAGCCGCCGATGTTCAGCGTCCAGTCCTCCACAAACCCAGGCTTCTACACGCCCAGTCTTTACACATTCACACACACAACAATTCAATTAGCACTCCTTTTCTGATTAGGGTCTTGTATGGTGGACGCTCCACATAAACACATGTTATGTGTGTAATCCTTGACATGGTGAAGTTTCTGTAAGGAGACGTTTACTTTGCGGTTTCTTGCTAACATGACGAGTTGTTTTTTTTAGTCTTATTAATTTAGAGAGAAAAATTAGAGAGAGAAAAAAAAAAGAGGCTGGTGAGGGAACGACATTTTTAATGTACCATTTAATGTGATGGTAAACAGATAAAAAGTACAACATTTCATTCTTTTAATAATAAAAATTCATAAATTGTAAATTGCTGTGGTATAAGAGGAATAAACCACTATAGCCATTTTTTTTTTTTTTATTTTACTATAACAGCACAACACAAAGTGTTTTATTCTTTGGAAACTTAGTGTATTTAATGGTGTTATAAGTGGATTAGCATTTATAGAAATTTATTGTATGCTGCTGAATAAATTCCGGACCTCTTTATTAGTGTGTACTTTCAGGAAAAAAAAAACCAAAATTGATATTTGAATTGTTAACCTTTTGAAAGTCTGGAAGTATGTAACCGATAGCATGCTGTTAGATGGATAAGGGATTAATAATCAGAGTGTGTGTAAGGGGTTAAAGAGATGTTAGGATGTGCATGCAGGAATGTGTTGTGGATATCATTATCAGGACATTATCCTCCCGGGTGGCATGGCTCAATCCGACACGGTTCGGCTGTAATTAGAGCGCAGCATTGAGCTGTCAGATGGAGGAGGACGGAATGTGAACTCTGGCACTGGCTTTGTGAGGGACTTCAGCTGAGCGCCGAGACGCCGAAACAAACAAAGCAGATTTCTGGAACGCGACCAAGAATCAGTCATCTATCAGGACTCTCAGAGATGATTCCCAGTATCCGGAGGAAAGTGATACTGATTTCAGTAATCAAACATTACAACTATTAAACCTCTGATGTAATACAAGCCATGCACTTTTATTATTATTATTGTTAAATATTTTATTTTATATAAATCTCAGGAAACCCTTAAAGAGCAAAATCATTTGTTATAGTGCTCAGTACAAAAGCTGAAAACTTTAAATAGAGCCCAAGGTATAATTATATGAACATAAAAGTGAGAGCAAAAGTTTGCACCCCCCTCTGATTTTTTAAAACAAATATCTTTAAAAAAATATATATATATATGTAATTTAAAAACAGCATTAATATTTACATATGTCTACATCCTGTCACAAGAATGATCCAAAACACAATGCAAAAATTAACAGAAAAAAATATTGCATTCATTAATTAATATTTACTTATTTAATGAATATTTAATTGAATAAGAATTAATATACATTTGCATAAATAATTTATTTAAAGACCTAATATGAAATACGAAGTGTGCCAGGATGCAATTTTTTTTTTTTTTTTTTTTTTTGTGGTAATAAGTCTCATCTGAGGGGGGCACTGTGGCTTATTGGTTAGCACGTTTGCCTCGCACCTCCAGGGTTGGGGCTCGATACCCACCATTGCCCTGTGTGCACAGAGTTTCCATGCCCCCTGTGCTTCGGGGGTTTCCTCCAGGTACTCCGCTTTCCCCCAAAAGCCCAAAGACATGCGTTGGCATCCCTAAATTGTCCGTAGAGTGTGTGTGTGTGTGATTGTGGGTCACCTTGTGCAAGGTGTCCCCTGCCTTGTGCCCAGACTCCCCTGGGATAGGCTCCAGGCTCCCGTAACCCTGTGTAGGAAAAGAAGCACAGAGAATGGATGGATGGATGGATGGATGGAAGTCTCAACTGAACACCAAACACACACAGATTTAAAGGTTCGTGTGTATGTGTAAAAACCTGCATGCTGATTTACTACCAGAATCTACAGAGCCTTTCAGCAAAAGGCAACTGTTACCTCAACTCCATTTCCCAGAAGCCTTTGTTATAAGGTTTCTCACCTGATCTGACACATGACCTGCTGCCTCGCTCTCAATCCCCTCGTTTCTAATCACACACACACACACACCTGTTTTTAATCACCACTTAACTGCATATATACACACACCTCAATTCCCTCGACGTTGTGGAGTATTGAAGTGGAGGTGACTTTGCTGAAGCTAGTCAGTTTGGTGCTTGAACTCTTACGGTGTGAATATTGACCCAATACAAAAATTAGACAGTGGAATAATTATATAAAGAAATATATTTAGGCTATTTTATACTGCATTTTCATGACTTACATAATTACAGCAATTAATTAGATGTCTTTTTTGTTTTTTAATCAGATTATTTGTGTTGGTTTTCATCCTGAGTAAAAAAAAAAATCACACTTATAAAATGAGAAATTTATATCTGAGACTTTAAAAAAAATATTATTATAGATCTACATGGAAAAGCCTGAGATCTTGAGCACTCTATTTAGGCACTTATGATTGAAAAGGTTGGTTTATTTATTTATTTATTTATTTATTTATTCATTCATTCATTCATTCATTCATTCTCCATAGAAGTTTAACTATTTTTCATCCACTTGTATATTCCTTTAAAAGATCACTTGCCATCTAAAATTAGCCACTTAAAGCCTTAAATATACATACAATTTAAATTTAAAGTTTAATACAATTTAACATTCATCAGTTGCCATTCTGCACCTTATAGTTTTTAGTCTTTGGCACTATTACTGATTAAACTCCATGGTTGGAAAGTTTTCTACTAACAGAACGTCACCTGATAACACAGCTAGTAACACAGTGTAAAGTGGCTCTCAGTAACTAACACACAGATGTAACACTGCTCCATGTGGTGGTTATTTGTGGCTCTGGTCTGGATAGACTATACAGTACATTGCTGTAGCACACTGACCTCTAGTGGTCATCAGTACGAATCACACTTAGCTTTCAGAGTGCGATTAGGTATTCCAAGGTGTAGTTTTATTACAGTACAGGTGAGAACAAAAGTTTGTATCCCCCATGGTTTTTCAGTAGAAAAGAACAATTTATTTACACAAACATAGTTTATTTAAAAAAAAAAAAAAAACACGCACAATGTAATATGTGCGATGAGACAATAATCCAAAACATATTCCAAAAAAATATATATATTAATCAAATAATTAACTATTTTAAATAATTTAATTTAAATTTTATTTTTTAAATTAAAAATTAATTTAATTTACTACTACTACTACTACTACAAATTATTATTATTATTATTAATAATAATAATAATAATAATAATAGTAGTAGTAGTAGTAGTAGTAGTAGTAGTACATGAATTATGTAAATTACCATTTTAGACCTGATATGAAGGCATGTGTCAGGAATAAATAAGAATACACAGATCCAAAAGTGTGTTGTTGTACCACACTGACCTCTAGTGGTCTTTTTTTTTTTTTAACATACATATTGCAAGTCCCAGAGTGCATTATTAGACTTGTTGTTTTTATACTGCTCTCTAGTTCTTTGTATTTTTCCCCCTGGGAAATCTACTGACCTGAAATGTGTTTCTTGTTTCTTTCCAGAATCAAAGTTCAACTATTTTAAATTCTGGTTGAAAAGGAGAAAGTCACATTTAGAGATTTCATTCCACTGAATTCCACTGAAAGATGGAATTCCACACCTCCTCTACATTTATAACGTCGTCTACTGAAGGAAAAACGTTACTGACAAACTGTAAAGAGTTCTAAGTTTACGAGGGGAAATGAGTTCTCGCTTTGCTCAGCATCGTGTACATCAGACTCTGTCTCATCACCTGAGGTAAAAGTCACTCATGGAGTTTAAACACGAGCCTCGTCATCGTCTCTTCACTCCACTGATCTCTGTCCACGCTAACCTCGATGGAGAGAATAATCACTGACTGAAGAATTCACTCACTCACGTCTGTTCTGGTGGAGAAATTTCTTTCTCAGTTGCTGTGTAAGTGCTCTTCTCTGTTATGATGATGATGATGATGACATTTTTGACAGCCGTTGGCTGATTGCAAACTGAATTGTTTCCAGTTCACTGTGGTGAAAATCCACCTTAAAAATCATTTCCACATCATTTTTGGTGAATTAGCTTTTCTTAAAGTAGAGCTGTTGCAGTATATTATTGGCAGAAAAAACTGCTGAGTGTTGTGTCTCTTGTGCTGCTGTGATTACTGGTTTTGAGTTCTTGTGAAATTGGGATATTTCCTGCTTTGAGAGATGCTTTGTGCCTCTCTGCTTTCACTTCTCAGGTTCTTTTGTTTGCTCTGAATAGACATTGCTGCTCTTAAAAGACTTCCCTTTGTCTTTGGTATGTAGTTACATAGCTGAGTCTGGAACATTTGATGCACTGTCAGAAAAAAAAGAAAAGTATTGTTCAGGTACATTTTGGCTCCACACGTAGTCGGTGTGCCTTCAAAGGGCCTCTGGGAAGTTGGTGGCCTTGTGTACCCTGCGGCCAGGCTATTCTGATAGTTAATGTGTGCTGGAGATGTTTGTGCTGCTTCACTGAGCCGAATTCCTTTCCTCTGATATCACACCATTTACTAACCTTCCTGTTCCCACTCCTGATGTTTCAGTATCAATTACACATCTACTTTAGATTACAGAAATCCTAAATCATTGTAAAGGGAAAATAAGTATTCACACACTGTTGTTTTTGTTATTTAATGTACTTCCAGTGCATATAGCCACTTCAAATTTACACATAAACACAAAGAAAGTTATGTTTAAAAAGCCAAAGTGATAGGGAAAAAAAGTATTTGGACTCTACGTTAAAATATAGATACCAATCAATTAACTCTCAGCTGCTCAGTGTGAGATAAATGCAAGTCTTCTGTAAGTCACTCCGGATAAGGGAGTCTGAAAAATGGCATAAATATAAATGTAAAAGAGTTGCAGGACGACCTGAAAGCAGCAGGAACAAGAGTTTCACAGGAAACATTAAAGCAATGAACTGCACTGCAATCATCTCCGCTCCGACACCTCACGCAAAACTCCTCTGCTGAAACAGAAGCACAGAAAAGCTTTTAGACAAAACAGAGCTCCTTTTGGATCTATATACTCTGGTCAGACGAAACAGAAACAGAAATCTTTGGCAATAATTCAGCTTGTCATGTTTGGAGAAAGGAGCGTTGTGTGTATGATCCTAAGTACACCAGCATAGCCACAGGGAGAGTCATGATGATATGGAGCTGCTTCTCTGCAAACGCTACTGGGGCATTACACACCATCGACGGAAGCACGAATGGAGTGATGTAGTGATGACATATTAGCGGAGAATTTAATCTCATCGGCCAAGAATCTGTGCAGAAGATGGACGTTTGAACAAGACAACGACCCCAAACACACTGCCACGATAACTCAAGACCGGTTTCTAAAAAGAAAGGTGGACATCTGTGTCTTTTGTGTTGAACGTTTTTGCCATGGTAGTGACAAAGAACTTACACATGTGCAGCATGTAACCTCAGAAAAACAAAACATGTTCATGGAGACTAGGAGCAAAATAAAAATAATATATATATTTATATAAAAAAGTATATAAAATAATATAAGTTTTTTATTTACAGTAGTACTTTGGATGAGAATTATTTTTTGGGAGAACAAATAAAAAAAGTTGACCTTTTTGTGATCATTTTAATTTATTGTGTTCTGTTTATTTTGTACGTCATTTTTGCTCATTTTTACAAAGGGTGCCAATACTTATGAACAGCAGTGTACTATATAAGAGGTAATATGCCGACACATGGTTGGATTTAATACCAAGAACACCAAGTACTCAAAGACCTAAAAGGATAATATTCGATATACATTATGCAAATTGTAATAAGCTGATTGGTAAACGCTAGCTTTCATTCATTCTATAACTTTAAATTCCATTATGCAAATGACTTCATGCTGATTGGCAGATTGGTTCCATTTATGCTTCAGAGCTAACTGTAAGGCCCATTATGCAAATGACTTTTGGATAATTAGTGGAAATTGGTGGATGCTAGCTATCATTCACTTCACTTTATGATCCACAAGGAAAAGGACTTTATGCCAATTGCTGGATAATTTGTGCATAATTATGCAAAATTATGCCAGGTTCAGTTTTCAGCTTTGTTTGAACAAATATGACTTACACTTACAATAAATTACAATAATGATTAATTAATCAATCATTAATTATTCATTAGCCCTCAATGAGTAAACTACATATTACTTGTTTATAAATAGTTTATTACCAAATCTAAATTAAAGTGGTAGCTTTTTTGCAAATGACTTTATGTTAATTGGTGGATACTACCTTTCATTCATGGCTGATGTCTTTTAAGGTCCATTATGCAAATTAGTTATGCAAATCAGCTACATCAGGGCCTTTTCGCCACTTGGTGGATTCTTGCTTCTGATCATGCTTGAGCTCTTACTTTAAGAAACATTATATAAATTGAATATGCAAATTAATTAAGCTACAAGCTTCCATTCATAGTTAAGCTAAAGTCAGATCCAAAATTATTGGCACCCTAGGGTGAAAATGATTTCAATGACCACAAAATATAGCTGTTGACATGACCGTCGCAGATCCCTGACCTAAATTCCACAGGTTTTTTTTTTTTTTTTTTTTCTCTGAATAGAACTTTACTCCAAATAAATGTTAGATTTATCTCACATATGGGTGCATATATCTGTAGTCAGCTCACTTACCTGGAGTAGGAACAGCTGTGTATTCATGGACACTGCAGTCTTTCCTAAGTTTATTGATATTAAGTTAATTATGCACAAATGGTTTTCATGACCCTTTTTTTTTAAACCCATCTTTAACCAAGAAGGGTGCCAATACTTTAATAATACACTGTTTTTTTTTGTTTTTTTTTTCCGGGAAAAGACTTATTTAGCAGATTTATGGTTGAACTACTGTTTTAAAATCCTTTATGCATTTGACTTTATGCTGGGTTCTGGCTGAAAGCTTCCAGTCATGTTATACCATTTTAAGCTCTATCATTCAAAGGAAATATGCAAATGAGATCAGCCGAGTGGTAGATATTAATTTGGACAATAAATCCTAAAATAAGTGAAGAGGATGAGATCTGTAGTGTTGATATCAATTGGCTGAGGTAGAGAAAATTTAAATATTTGAGATCAACGTTTATGAATCAGCACAACGTGGCTGATTTTATTTATTTATTTATTTATTTATTTATTTATAATATATAGATATTGGATACTTCAGATAATAAGGACTTTGTTAGCAATATATAAAATTACTTTTTCAAGAGAGTGAGGAAAAAAAAAGGGAAAAGAACGAAAAGGAAGTAAAAAAGAAATATAAATAGAAAAAGAAAGGAAAGCCCAAGAAATTCTGATTTATTTTTGCAAAGTGATATTTAAAAGCGGTTAATATTTCATTTAAGCACTCTACCAAAATAAAAAGTGAACTTTGTTATTCCGTATAAATTAGAAAATATAAATGCTTATAGGTGTTCCTGTAAATAAGAAATGATTTGATTAGATTTGGTGACGGTGATGTGGCTGTGTGGGGCCGTGGTGGTTTTTCCACACTGACTCTCTCTGTCTCTCTCTCTCTCTTCCTCTCTGTGTTGCTGCGATAACTCCAGACCGTGTCCTCAGGGTGTGTTAGACAGGATGTTTAGCTTCAGGCTTTCTGCTGGAGGCGACACTCGTCCTCACTGGAAGGAGTCAGTAACATCTGAATTCGAGCTGTCACTACGACCAGTCTTTAGGGACTAATTAGTGATCTCTCTCTCTCTCTCTCTGTGTGTGTGATTTATTCCAGAGCTCTTGAGGAATGTGGATTTTTAATAAATGGCACTGAGAGGCTACAAAGCACTGCCAGTTTTTAGAGTTTGTAGAAGCCAAAATGTACTAATTTAGTATTACCAAATGTATTCAATTGCGTGTGTGCCAGTAGTGGGCACGAGCTCATTTTGATTCATGTTTCTGTTGTGTTAGTTTCATTCTGACACTACAGTGATTCACTGTGAGGGTGTATTTTATACACAAGCATTTCCCTCCATAATTTTATTGTTAGTGAGAAGATTCTGGTCAAAGGTCTGGTTTTATATATATTCTATAGCTAGAGCCTGTGTGGATATCTTACTAGACTGATGCTACCAGTGAAACCATGGTAACCAGCAATGAAATAAAGCTAGGGCACAAGCAACGTTCATTACATCATGTTTACAAATGTTAAAACCTCTGTTCTGTACTAAAATTCAATTTGTGTCAGCTGACCAGAAACAAGTGAGAGATTTAGAAAAAAAAGTTTTATTCAAACAGGAAAAGTACACATACAGTATTTCATCATCATCATCATCATCAAGAAACAGCAAAATAAACATCGTTGGAGTTCCTCCATCTTTAAACTCGGAGTGTTAACTGTGAAAAAGGTGATTAAAGGTAACTGAGGAGTTGGATGGTGTTTAATAGGAGGAGTGAGAGAAGCGGCATCCAGAAGAGTCATGTGTTTTACTGTCAGAGGATGAATGGGAGGATGGACATACGGACAGCAGGGTAGTCCTTAAATTCCCTGGTGTAGGCTTTGTGCTTCCACTTCGCCCATATCGACATCTGAACAAACCCGATCAGCGTGAAGACAGCGACTGACCGAGATCAGAGCAACAACACAACATACACACAGCTAGAAAAAAATGTTACGGAAAAACAATCCAGACAAATCTTAGTCCCTATGAACAGATAGCTGTTAAAAGATCATGCAGCATTTTACATAAATCAGTTACTACACTCTTGTGTGTGTTATGGAGCATCATCCATACTGCTCCCAAAACTAGATCATCTGTAGACAAGTCTAGCTGTTTATGTGAACAATGACTTCAAACTTCTACATTTCACCCTGATGGGAATATATACCTAACCCTAGCCCTAGTCCAACAATAACCCTAGCCCAACCCTAGCCCTAACCCAACCCTACGCCCAGTCAAACCCTATACATAGTCCAGCCCTAACCCTAGTCCAACACTAGTCCTTGCCAAACCCAAGCCCATCTATAATCCTAAACAACCCCAAATGCTAAAATATTCCTAACTCTAACCAGACCCTAGACCAACCCCAAACTAAGCCCAACCCTAACCCTAACTCAGCCTTAACCCTTAGGTCCTTCCCTAAACCTAATCCAGCCTTTACCATAGCCCAATCAGAACCCTAGTCCAACCTTAAACCTAACCCAATTTTAACCTTAATCCTACCCTAACCATAGCCCAACCCTACCCTTTATTGAACTACACTAAAACTAACATAACCCTAAATCTAGCCAAGCTATAAAAATGGTGGAACCCTATCCCAGAGCCTAGCCATCTCTCTAAGCAAAACTTAACTCTAATGTATCCTAACTCTAGGCACCACACTGACGGCTGTGCTAGCATTAGTCTGGTGTTAATTTGCTCTCTGGTGTGAATACAAGCTACTGAAATCTCACCTGGAACACACTGAGTCATGATGGAGAAACTCACCCACACTCCAACCTGCAGATCGGGCAGGAGGTAAGAACAGGATCACAGTTAGAAGAGGTTCACAGTATGTACCAGACATTTATATGTCAGAATGATTTTCTGACCTCATATGTATAGTTGGGACAGGAAACAAAGAAGAAGAGCCAAGTGAAGGGGTTTTTAGAGGGATGAGGAAAACTTCGATATTTAGCTCCTGTTAACCGAACACATCAGAACATACACTCAAATCAGCGTGACAGAATAACACTGAAGATATCTGAAACACTGCTTCCTTAGTAATGGAGTTCATTTATGGTTTACAAACCTTAATAATGAGTAAAGAAAGAAAGAAAAAAAGAAAGAATGGAGTTAATGTCCTATCTCAGACACGTACCGTCTCCTCCTGAGGTGTTGAGTGACCAGTGGATAGAGAAATTTCCCACCTCACACAACTGGAATTAAAATAAAACATCACTCCATGTCAGTCTGACTGTATTTTAACTGTATAAGGGATATTTATGTTACACACTTACACACCGTGAACATGATGAGTGCACAGACGATCTGTGGTTGTCCATATGCTGGAAATTAATAAATATAATACATGATATTAAAATAGAAAGAATGTTTTTAACGTGTGTAAGAAAACTAAATGTCGGTGCTGTATAATGACTCACATGGTGGAGTGTAAAGGGGGTGATTAATGTAATATGCCAACCATGCAGCAAAACCCCAGTAATACATACAGTTCTGTAAAATAACACACACACACACACACACACACACCATTCAGTCACAACAAGTACATTTTGTTAGGATAAAATAGTGAAAGGTGAGGGAAAAGCTGGAAAGGGAGGAGAAAGGGGGCTAGTATGGGAAAGAAAGAAAGAAAGAATCAATAAGTTCAATCGATTTAGTCTCAGTATTAAAACTGCTCTTGGCTGTCACTCAGAAGCTTCATGTTGCTAGATCAGCCAAACTGTCATCAGTTCTCATCCTCCTCAACCTTTCAGCAGCATTCGACAGTCAACCACAAGACACTCCTGTCCATCCTCATGAGTCCTGGAATTCATAACATGGCATTGTGGTGGTTTACTTCTTACCTGGAGGGATGAGAATATCAGGTGACGGGAAGGGATCTACATCTGTTCCATGCAGACTCTCCACTGATGTCCCACAAGGCTCAGTGCTGGGTCCCCTTCTAACCTCTTGGTGAGGTTATATCCTATATCCTATGGGTTTTCATACCACTCATATGCTGATGACACTCAACTCATCCTCTCCTCCCTCAGACATTCATGTTTCTCACAATCTGTCACTGCACACAACTTTGGGGTAACCATGGACAACCAACTGTTCTTCTCCTCTCACATTGCTAAACTGACTCATGCTCTACAAGATTAGGAGGATACAGCCATGTCTATCCCAGAGACCACTCAGGTGCTTGTTCAGTCCCTTGTTCAGTCATTTCGAGACTGGACAAGTGCAATTGCTCCTTGCAGGTCTGCCTCCACTCAGAATGCAGCTGCTTGACTTGTTCTCCCAAAGTTCTCCCACATCACGCCATTACTACACTTCATCCACTGGCTGCAAAGCCAAAAATGGACAAGCATCCAACTATCTTGAAAGACTTATCATACCCCACTCTGCACCAAGCTCTCCCTGATCCTCTAGCACTGATCGACTGGTCCCACCATCTCTCAGGGTACAAGGAAGACCTGCATCAAGGCTCTTCTCTGTCCTGGTACCGAAGTGGCAGAAGGAACTTCCCCTGGCTGTCCAAATAGCTGTCCTAATACTGTGTAGGTCCCCCTTGTGCCACCAAAACAGCTCTGACCCATCGAGGCCCTCTGCCCCGGGCATCTAACCCTTACAGTTTGGCCCTTGTCAAAGTTGGTCAGATCCTTATGCTTGCCCATTTTTCCTGCTTCCAACACATCAACTTTGAGAACTGACTGTTCACTTGCTGCCTAATATATCCCACCCCTTGACAGATGTCACTGTAACGAGATAATCGATGTTATTCACGTCACCTGTCAGTGGTTTTCATGTTATGACTGATCACTGTAAATGTAAATTGTGGATTCTGGAATAAAACGGGTGTGTGCACAAGTATTTACTTCCCCGGACCTTTTCACGTTGTGTAGTGTTACACATTGTACTGGTGTTTGGAACAGAAGCAGATTTCAATGAAGTATGGAACCAATTATAGAAGGAACAACAGGAACAAAATACACACTCAGCAATGTTTAGTTGTGTTTAGGTGTGTGTGTGTGTGTGTGTGTGTGTGTGTTTTGGTACTCACCCTCATGATGACTCCTACAGGCAAGGTGCCGTGGGTGAAGCGATGCACAAATACAGTCTCCATCAATCTCTTAATGTAATGGAGAGAATGACATACACATGCCAGACTGAGAGAGATACAGAGGATGAAAAAGAGAAATAAAGGAGGTGAAACAGATGATCACAGAGCACTATTATTAAAAATGTTAGTCACTGTTAGCTGATAATGTATCAGACAATGTACCTGACCGCAGGGTGGGGGCCTGGTGGAGTGAGGGGGTGTGTATCAGTGTAGATGTAGGGAAGTCGGAAATAGAAGAGCAGGTAAATCAGGAGCGGTCCTACATACTCCGACAGAAACACCTGCACACGAACAGCATACAATCTCATCCCACTGCACACACTTTACCCATCATACACGATTACACCCGAGATTCATGATTACAACAGAAACAAACTTAATAAGAGCAAATAAAAGCTGGAGCTGAGTCAAGTGGAACCAGGAAGTAAACAGGTTTAGGCCATGTTCCAGGTCGTACCATGGTCCAGCCAAAGCGAGGGCCGAGGTCTTGGAAATACAGCGTGGCTGTCGCACCAACTGGTAAATTCTGTAAAAGTTCATCGTCTCGGAGTTCGGCTGATTCTGAAAGCATAAATCCACTGACATCGCTCACAATGGACAGACTGAAGTGTTACTGAGTCATAAAATATACAAGCCAATCATGTTCCAGTATGCAAATGAGGTCCAAACAACACTGGCTGGGCAGGAGACGGAGAAGGCATTGGCAGGCTGTAAGCTTATTTATAAAGTCTGAATTACTGATGAGGGTAAAAAGAGAAAACACATCTCTGCCTGATAAATTAGACAGCAAGAAAGAGAATAATGAAATAATAAAAATATTTCTGAAATATCCCTTATAGAATATTCACATAAAAATATGAGAAGTCTCGTATTTATCTGTTATAGTTGCATTCAATGTTGCGGAAAGTCTGTGAAACAAGTTAGTTCCTGTTCTCAGAAAAACATTACCATTTCAACGATTACACAAGTTTTTAAATGAGCTGTTACTTGCACTGTTTCATCTCACTGTACGCATCTACAACAATGACCTGACTTGAGCTGAGTTTGTTTGAATCTCTGTGTTATTACGTAAATGCGGTGGTTTTCATATGACTCACTGCTGAGGTAGGAGCCGAGTTAATGTAAAACGAGAGCACTTTAAAGTGAAACTCTTGTAAAAATCCCTCAGTGGATTGAAAGACCTCAACTGGAACAAGGCAAGTCATTTATACGAGCTCGTTCTGTACGGGTCTCAGGGATGACCTTTATTACACCTGCTTCAGAGGTGACCTAAAAGTCTTTTTATAGAAGTGTTGTTAGACGATGATAACCCACATAACATGAGAAACTCTTAAAATCCACACACACACACTGTTAAACGCACTATAAAACTCTAATATTCGCCTAATATCAAATTCTAACATCATCAGACCGACAATTATTGTGTATTCCAAGCACAAATTTAATTATACTATTTCATTCTTCTATCAGAAGGTTTTGATTTAAATGCGAGAGTGTGTGTCTCTCACTGGGGTGGAGTTTGAGTGCTTGTCTTGCTGGATGAAACTGCGGATCTGGAATAAAGGAAGGAAAAACATACCATGTTTATTTACCATAAATATGTATTTATACCAACATTATAGCCTGAAATTCATTAGGGAAAAATACAGAAATCATACAATACATATACAGCTTCTCTACAGGAACATTGTGAACACAGGAAATACAGTGTATTATACTGCGACTGTGTATAATTCAATTCAATTCAATTTTATTTGTATAGCGCTCTTAACAATGGACAAAAGCAGCTTTACAGAAATATATAAATTCAGGATATACATTTTATATACAATTTATTTTTAAATTAAAATTTATATAATGATGCAACTGTGTATTATGCTGCGATTATGTGTTACGCTGCGATTATGTATTATATTATACTGAAAACAAAGTCAAGTCCATGTTGAATTTAATCAGGGTAGTACAAAAATGAGACAAGATATTAAGAATGACTTACACACTCTGTGAAAAAGTCCTTTAATATCACCAATAGTGGAGTGATACTCAACCTGCTAACACACACACAAGCACACACACAAATATAGTAAATAATGTGAAAGACAAAGAAGAGAGACAAAAAGAAAGGTGGAGTAAAAAAAGAAAGAAAGAAAGCCCATTGAGCTTGGGCTTTAAGATAAAATAAAAGTACTCTCAAAAAGTTCAATATTATCTTTATTAATTTTTATATGAAAACAATGGAAACCAAACAGCATACAAAAGAACAGACACAAGCCAGACCACATTTCAAAATACTTGGGGTCCATAAGTGGAACATAAATCACGTAAACAAGGAGACAGAACACAATAAAAGATCATACTGTCACGAACATGTAAAAACGTTTAAATTCTGCTGCCATGTAAATGTTGGAGGAAGGGGCCCCCGACTTTGGAAAAAAACATTTTATAGAATTTAAGGACTTTGCTTCATTAAAATGTATTTTTTCAAGATGTAAGATGGAGAGCATATCAGCAAGCCATCTCTGAAAACATGGGGAAGCCGCAGCTTTCCTCTTAGCCACAACCACACCCATCATTAGTGCCAGCTGCAAATAATAAGGCAGAGAGGTAACTGTGCTGGAGCACCCGAAGATGGTCAATTCCATTTCTGGTGGGATATCCCGATCATATGCCACAGAATACCATCACAATATATTTTGCCAGAAACCGTCCATCCATGTTCTGTACCACTTTTCCTGCACAGGGTTGCATTGAGCCTGGAGCCTATCCCAGGGAACTCAGGGCATAAGGCACTCGACAGGGTGCACAATCGCACACTATGGACAATTTGGAAATGCCAATCAGCCTATAGCACATGTCTTTGGACTTGGGGAGGAAACTGGAGCACCCAGCTGAAACCCCTGAAGGTGACCATGCAAACCTCACACACACACACACACACACACACACACACACACACACAAGAATTGAACCCCCAACCCCGGAGGTGCAAGGCAACAGTGCTAACCACTAAGCCACCATACCCCCCCACTCTAATCTCTTTATATAAATAATAATTCCATTTACTCCAGCTTTTCCAGCAGTTTGGTGATTTCTCTGCTGAAGCTTTTTTTTTTCTCTATAAATGTTAAAATGGTGGTGAATGTTTGTGTTTATATGAAACTATAAATGCAGCTTAAGTTATAAGCTTAAGCTTAATCATATTAACACATGTAGTATTAATAAATGCAAGAATATAACTATGCATAGTGAAATTGGACTTAAATTCTTGACATATTTATTAATTTAATGTCAGTATTTCTAAATCCTACACGTTTAGCTCCTGTGTTTGTTCCTCCTGAACTCCTGACCTGCCTAAAGTAGCTCATAAAGGATTTCATAACTGCTTAATAACCTGGATTTAGTGTGTTAGAGCAACACTGAAATGTGCAGTACAGAACAAGAGCTGTTATAAGAAGGTTCTGCTTACCTTGCCCAGGAAACACAGCTGTTCTTTGGTTTTATCATCCAAAATCTCCACCTGAAGGAACACAGACATAAAGTTTGCTTAGCATACTGACAGAATGTTGCTGATTTGCTCATTTCAATGTAAAACAGACTGGGAAATGTGTTGCAGCAACTCAGCGTTCATAGAATGACAAATTCCCTTAAACTGATCCTCAAAATACCAAATTTTCTCTTTGAGGAATCAATTAAGTCTGTCATTCTGTCTGTGTTTCTAGCATTGCTGTGAAAATATTGTCACTGGTCCAATTTTAAGAAGCTAACAGTTCTGATAACTGATATCATTTTATATAAGAAGTGTGATATTACCATATTTGTGATATGAGTATTTTTAAAGCAAGTGTAGCAGATGAGTGCTTGGTCAGCTTATTCTTCACATTATGCTTTCTTTAGAGAAATTCAATGTCACAACTTAAAAGCGTGATTAAAATAGACTACATCACGAGGATCTTGGATGCTTCTCCTCAGGAAAAAAAAAACAAAAAAACACTAGCAACCTTGGAGGTGTGAACTGCACACAAGTGATTTTAATAATCTGAATGAAGAGCTCAGAAAATCTTCTTGAGCATGAGCATAACCCGAATACAAGGAAATTTCCCTGAATAATACTGACGTAACTTTTGAAATTAAGTTGCCGATCCTAAGTGCATAACCTCATTAAAGCAACTATATATGTGCATGTCTGGAATGCAGGAAAGGACAGGAAATCACAAACATGTGCTAAACTGCTGAATAAAATACTAACTGGTTCTTCAGCTCTGACTCTTCATGATCAGTGTGAGAATATTAAATCCTACCTGCTTCATCCTGGCACTGAGAAGGCGTCCAGCTCGAGCCGTCTAAACCTTATGCTCTGTCCTTTATCGTGTGTGAGTCTCTGAGCTGACGGTCTAAAACTGTTCCACTCAGGATTCAGTGCCTCTGAGAGTACATGATGTCCTGATTAGCCTTTATAAGGACATCATTAGCAGGACGCTAGAGCCTTAGCTAACACCGATCACTCACGTTCTGCTCCTTCATCACACCTGTGCTGCATATCTGCTATGACTATAAAAAATCCACTTTTGGGAAAACGGTAGTTCCTGAAGGCATCAGATCATGATGCACAGCTTCTGAAACTAATTCAATTAGAGAATTAGAGAATGTTGAGGGGAGAACAACAGGATGTGTGTGTGTGTGTGTGTGTGTGGGTGGGGGTGTATATGTAGAGTAATTTGGCCTAAAAGCACTGCAGGCCTGGAGATCAGCAGAACTGTCACGCAGCAAAGCGGGAGAGTGTGATGTCGCTCTAATGGAGAGCTAAAGATTTAAAGATGTGTTGAATGCACAGAGGTTCAGTTTAATCACATATACACACACGTGGCAAAATAAAGGAAAACTCAATGACTGCCATGCTGTGTGGGAGTATTTATTTTTGCACACAAGAAAGAAAGAAAGAAAGAAAGAAAGAAAGAAAGAGCAAGACAGAAAAAATCAAGAATGAATAAAAGAAAGAATACCTAAAATAAATAGAAAGAAGAGGAAAAGAATAAAGAAAGAAAGAAAGAAAGAAGGCTTGTTAGTCTCCACTCATCCCCTTATTGTGCAGACTCACTACAAATCACTCCTGCAGTTCTTCCTGATCAGCTTTATCCTATGATGGAACATTTCTATCCTGATAGGCGTGGTCTTTTCTAGGATGACTCCGCCCCCATCCACTGGGGTTCACTGACTAGTTTGAGGAAGATGAAAGTGATGTAAATCTGATGTTATGGCCCTCAGAATCAGCACATCTCAAACATCTACGGGAGAGAAGTGTTGGACAGCGTACGACCTCTATCATCACAACCCCAACTGAGGGAATAACTTCATGAAGAACAGCATTCGTCACTCCAGTACAGATCCAGAGGTGTGTCAGAAGCAATGTCGAGGAACATTAACCTATTCTGCTTCTTTTATTTGATTTTTTCCCTTTAATTTGTCATGTCTGTATTAGCACATTGTTTGTAATGTCTTTGCGTTAATGTTACAGGTATATATCTGCATCCTATTTTGTAATTCACAGCGTCAAGTGGGGGCTTCCCCTGTAATACGATCATCATAGTAGCCCTAAATATTGTATTGCTATGTTTGTCAGGATTCTGGACCTACCTTGTTGTGTTTTGGCCATTAGAGGCCAAATTGTTCTCCCATGTTGTCTTCCCTCTGTCTGTTGATTGTGTCATTACTGCCACCTGTGTCTCATTTCCTCATGTGTATTTAAGTTGCCCTGTTCGTTAGTTTCCTCGCTTGGTGTTTAGTTGTGTTAAGGCCAGCCCTTTGTGTCTCATGGAAGTTTCTTTAGTTTTTGCCTGTTGTACTTGTAAAACCTTTTGTGATTTTTGCTTTTTTCTCTTCAGAGATTATTTATGTAATAATCAGAGATTATTTATGAATATGAGATATTTTGCATTACCTTTTTATATTGAATTATTTCTTTGGATTTTCCTACTGATAACCTTTGTTTCTTGTTTTTGCCTTTCGCAATGTTTGCATTTTTGGATTTTGGACTTTATTAAACTGTTTGAACTTCCACCCTGTTTGAGTCCATCTGTGCACTTGGGCTATATGATCGCATGTCTGACTCTTGCACCATTGACCAGAGTTCGAGTCCCAGTCCTGACACTAACTAGTTTGTTAGCATTACAATGTGCCTAGTGGACTGATTATCACTGTCATTTCTCTATTTAATTCTGAAACCACACACAAATGGACCTAAAGTGTCATTCAGTATTGACGAGTTTGATTGTGAGGGTGTGAAGTATTTTAGTAAGCCTCTTTATTTGCAATGATATTCTAGTGAAGTGTTTTGACCGGACACATGCTGGAGGTTGCATCCACACAATACCAGCACACTCTTCAATTCTCCCTATGCTACAGTTTCTCATAATTAGTACCACTATTTAAGTCAGGAGTGTTGTGTGTGTGTGTGTGTAGTAGCTAAGCTTTTGTCATGTATAGCCTGTTGTCACCAGAGGCCTGTTTCATCAAGCTGGTTTGGGTGGCTACCCAGGTAAGTATGCGTTTAGTTTGAGCAAACTCTGGTTTTTCAGTATCAACAAGGTGGATTGGTTTGTAAGCATTTTTCATCACTATGGTAACTTGCACTACATGGCTAACCTGCTCCTGAGCAAGTTTTATTCTGGGTAAGAGAAACTCAACTTGGACCAATCAGCTGTGAGCAAAGTGATATAACTCTGACACGGGAAAGTTAACTAACTAGTGTTTGTAGCGATGGCCTCACCATTTGTGGACAATCCTCTGGAGCTCGGAGTGCAAATAATAAAAAGGGCACTTGGAAGGGAAAAAATTTTAGAGACAGACACAATCCCCTGGATTTTCCCCATGACCATCTATACGAAAGATATTGATATTCGGCAGATGGTGTTAGTTTGTCTATGCAGGCTTCTTAAGCCGCACGTTAAAAATCTGACACGCTGAAGCCAGGCTCTTACTGAACCACAAACTGCATGTATTGCTTTGCAGTTCTTTGCAATTTGCGATTATATGACAAATTTATGTTTTAAAATATCTATGGAATGCCATTTGCAGTCAATAATAAATACATAATTGTGACTAATTAACAACTAACATTGTCTCTTTAAGGTCCACAAAAACGTTTTTTAATTTGTATGGAGGACATGAGAGGAGACACATCTATCTTGAGGACAAATTAATAAAATTATGAACAACACTTCCAGTGAGGTGTAAGCGTAGCAGATGAGCACTCGGTTAGCTTATCCTTCAAACCATGGTCATGTTTTCTTTACAGGAAAGTGCATCAAATTAACACAAACTTTGACTTTTTTTTGACTAAATTAAAAGTCAATTAAAAGTGTGATAAAATATTCTACATCCCCCACACACACAATTTCAGGACCTCATTTTAGTATCGTGTAGCTTCCTTAAGCTGTGCGCATGAGTAACTGTCGACAAGCTATTAAAAAATAAAGTAAAATAATAGGGTGTGCTGGATCAAGTGCTATTTTATAATCTGCTGAATAATGAGTGTGGGAGCTATTTTGTTAATTTAAACAAATAAACCAATAATCCTGAAACCCCAGAACATTGTATCTAGATCTTTTTCATATAATTTGTTCATATACCAAAGGCTAGGACTTACATTATTACTCCAAACAATAGAAAATAATATGAAAAAAAAAACCTGTTGGTGCTTAATATAAAAGTCTGATCTATGTTGTGTTCCATTAAAAACTTTGTTAAATCCAGTAATGTTTAATGGCTAGCACGGATGGCTGAGCTGTGGAGTGTTTTGTCTCATACACTAGAGAAGTGAGAGGAGGGGAGGATGGAGGAGAGGCGAAGGGAAAGAGAGGCACTTGGGCTCAGCCCAGTAAGCCAAGATGACGTGGCAGCGATCCAGCGTGCCGACTGCAGTCATAAACATATCAGCATGCGGCAGTGTAGCTCAGAGCATTCCTGGAGAAACAGTGACGTCTGATGGGAGTAATCAGCATTACAACAGCTGAACATATATACACTGTGTGTGTGTGTGTGTGTGTGTGTGTTGGGGGGTGGCAACAGAGCTGATTCAGATTACACTATTGCAGTACTATTT
>CM075003.1:30638250-30685114 GCA_037576675.1 Pangasius sanitwongsei | reverse complement strand
TACACACCTTAGCAAACCTCTACACACACACACACACACACACACACACTAGTGAAACCTCTACAGACCCTATCAAATGTCTACAGACCCTAGCAAGACTCTACAGACCCTAGCAAGCCTCTACAGACCTCTACAGACCCTAGCAAACCTCTACGGACCGTAGCAAAAATCTACAGACATGATCCAAAATCTAATAAAAACCTTCCCAGAAGAGTGGAGGCTGTTGTAGCAGCAAAGGGGGAACAACTCCATATTAATGCCCATGGATTTAGAATGGGATGTTCAATGGTCAGGTATGGCCCACATACTTTTGGCCATATACTTGGAATATTCCATGTCACAGAAAGTTGCATCATACAAATTTTCTGAAGATCACAGGAAGAAGAAAAGTAAGTTCTCTCATTCTTTTTTTTCTTTATTTTCAATGATATTGTGATATTTACTGATGAGGTAACTTTGAATAATAATAATAATAATAATAATAATAATATAGAAGCTCCTTTCATGTACCCAAGGACACTGTACAGTTACAAGAAAAGAAATACATAAAATAATACAGTCATAATAGTAATTGAAGCTTAAAAATTTTAATTTAAAATAAAACAGTCAATAATAAAGGTAAACAAAATAATATAAAACAGAAAAATGCATCTGTATATAAACCTATATCAAAAAAAATTAAGGGCAAAATAAAACTGAGTGCACGAATCATTGGGTGTGAGTAAATGGAAGGCAGAAAAGACAAGTTTTTAGTTGAGTTTTAAAAAATGCTCAAAGTAAGTGCAGGCACAAAGATGGAGAGTGAGAGAATTCCACAGATTAGGGGCAGCGACACTCTTGCGGTGCGGAGGCGAGAGGAAGGGACAGCAAGCGGGTGAGTGTCGGAGGATCTAAGCATGTGTGCAGCTGTGTATGTGAGTAGGAGGCTAGATATGTAGGTGGAGCTGAGACCATGCAGAGAGTTAAAGACCAGAAGAACTATCTTGTATATGGGAGGGAACAGGGAGCCAGTGTAACCTTTGGAGTATGGGTGTGATGTGTTCCCATGATCTTGTGTGGGTGATAACCCTAGCAACTGAGTTTTGCACATATTTATGCTTGTTAAGTCCCTGCACTCGTAGTTCATAAAGAACAGCAATGCAGTATTCAAGCCTGGAAATAACAAAAGCATGGATGAGTGTCTGATGAATAGGGGAAAGGGACAGACAAAGCCTGGCAATGTTCCTAAGGTGAAAGAATGTTGTCTAGGTGTTTTTAATGTGTGACTGATATGAGAGTGGGGAGTCTAATGTGACACCAAGGCTTTGAATGTGAGCTGAGGTGTATGTAATAAAACCTGGGATAAATAATAAGTAGTGCTTCAATTAGTATGACCTTAAGATTTGTATGTGAGCTTGTATGTTTTGAATCATGAGCAGATCCTTTCTTTCTCCACACTTTGGCCTTGCAATCACTTTGGCAGAAGTTCATCCTGGTTCCAGAACTTTTGTGGCTTATCTTTGTATTTCTTTGCGAATTCCAATCTGGCCTTCTGATTCATGCTGCTGATGAGTTGTTAGCATCTTATGGTTTGGCCTCTATATTTCTGCTATCGAAGTCTTCTCCAAACGGTGGATTGCGTTACCCTCATCCCTGCCCTGTGGAGGTTGTTGGTGATGTCACTGACTGTTTTGGGTTTTCTTCACAGCTTTTCCTGTCATCAACTGCTGTTGTTTTCCTTGGCCAATCTGTTCTATGGCTGGTTGTTAATACAACAGTGGTTTATTTCTTTTTCAGGACATTACAAATTGTTGTATTGGCTATGCCCGTTGCTCTGTTCGATGTTCCCTCTTTTCTCAGCTTCAAAATGGCTTGCTTTTCTTTCATAGACAGCTCTCTGGTCTTCAGGTTGGTTTATCCTTTTTAACAACAAATGCAGTCTTCACAGGTGAAACCCAGGGCTCAAAGAAGATGGCAATTGTAGTACTATGGCTCTGCATAAACCCAGACTATAATACCTCAAACAGGTTGTTGGAGGCTAAGTGATCTTGAAAGTGAGTTGCTACACTAGGCTCCAGTATCTTTCCAACAAAGGGCAGCTTAGAAATTGGTCTGTAGTTCCTGAGCTCCTCAGGGGCAGATCCTGGCTTTTTAGGAACTGGTGTAAGTGCATGTTGGTGGAAGCACAGTCAGAACTAAGCATAGCATTGACAGCTTTGGTTATTAGTTGGTATAATGAAGGCAGACATGTTTTAACCAAGTGAGTAGGCATCGGGTCCATTTGGCAGGTGGTAGCTTTAGGTGCCTTAGTCAGCTTAGCAATGTAACTCTACTTAACAGGTGTAAAATCATAGTATAGCCTTGTGACAGAGAGGGGGGTGAGACAGGCTCATTTGCAGTGATGGACGATTGCTGGAACTGGAGATAAATGTTCTGTCTATGTTCTGTCTTCCTGCTGAAGTGTTCTAGTTGGCAACCTGCTGCTTTCATACAGCAGAACTCAGGAGTGAACCAGCAAGAAGGAGTGAAGGTCATAGCATGTGTTGTGAGGGGAGCTAGTTGATTTAGGGTAGTGGAGACAATGTGGTTATAGTGGATGTCCAGAGCATCTGGGGATGGAGTGGGAAACAGAGAAATAGGAAACTACTCGAGCATGTTATTACGGGCTGAAGGGCAAGTTTCTAAAGTGATATTGTGGTGTTTTAGGTGTTTGCTTGATAGAGAGGGAATAGGCAGGTCAAACAGCACAGACTTGTAATGGGAGATGGCAAAATCCATGTGACTCAGGTTAAGAGGTGTGATACCTAATGAACACACAAAATCCAAAGTGTAACCTTTAGCATGAGTGGGGAAATTTACTGAGTAAAATCAAAAGACTGCAGGACATTCAGGAAATCATCAGTTAAAACACAGCTAGCTTTATCAACATGAATATTAAAGTCTCCTAAAGCAATACTGCAGGGCACACTGAACTCAGTGAGGTGAGAAGCTTAGAAAGCTTATTAATCAAATCGGATTATCGTTTCGGTGGGCAGTAAACTAAAACAATCAGCAATGGTTTAGGCCCAGTGACATTCAAAGCAAGACACTCAAATGATGTCAGTACAGATCTTTTAACATAATAAGAAGAGCAAGACAGAACAGCAAGCCCACCATCATGACCAGTAATGTGTGGTTTATCCAGATACCGGTATTGTGGTGGTGTGGCTTGATTTAATGCTTAAAGTTGTTAGGCTGTTCCCAAGTTTCATTCAGACACATAAAGTCAATAATGTGGTCCAAGATTACAACAGAGATAAACATCACCTTATTGGTCAGTGAGCAGATGATTAACAAGTTAAACTTGGTGTTTGCAGAGTTAGGTGAGTACAGAATGTATTGATGCAACCACTCAGGGTCTGCTTTAGGCACTTGTCTTAATAACCTAAAATCCATGCCACACTGTAGACACAAACCATGATGATCCAGTTTCCAAAAGCAGGGAATGCATCTTGTTTTTGATGTGTGGGTGCTGTGTTTGTTGCAAGAGCCACAGTTTAAATGGGCATTTTGACAGTTTGATGCCCCATTAGCCAACTACCAGGAAGACACCGTGATCAGCATTTGATGCAATGTGAACACGGCAACATGACAAGGAAGTAGATACTTACTTGGACGTAGACGGGCCAAGACATGACACGAGCCAGTAAGTAGTAAGCATAGCATATATGGTGAAAACTATTCGATTTATACATTCAAGGTCTGATGTATAAATCCTTGTAAAATCCTTGTGAGCAAAATCCTTACTGTATGTGATCTCATGGTTCAGGGCTGGAGGTTTAGATTAAACTCCAACATCAAAGTGTAATTCAATTTCGTAGAATGAAGAAAGCATCCGCGTAGATGGTCAGAGATCCGAACGGATTAATGGCAGTTAAAAAAGAAATGCTAAGACAAATACTAACAATAATAAAATAAAAGAATGATACAACCAACAAAATAACTTAAAAAAATGGACGAGCAGTGCCTGTAAGACATGCCAGCATTCGCTCAACCAGAAGTGATCTGAGCAAAATAATTGTGGGTAAATTCTTAGAATGTCATTAATGTCCTCATGACATTAGCGTATATGCTAGTTAATCACATTTTGTCTATTCTTGTAAAAGCTCAAGCCTGTTACTTTCAACCCTGTAACTCATTTAAGAGGAAAATGCTGCAAAGATACCTTATAAAAATAAGACTGTTGCCTTTTAACACTTTTCTGAATAGGTAAATGTTGAAAAATAAAGTTCTTTTTTTAAGATTTAAAAGAGCTAAATGGCTTCACAATCATGGAATCACTCAAATCATGACTCACACCATTACATCAAATACATCAACATGCTGAAACTGCTAAAATATGCTAAAATATGACTAGTCAACCCTGTCCAGGGTGTCCCCCGCCTTGTGCCCCGAGTTCCTTGGGATAGGCCCCAAGCTCCCCCGTGACCCTGTGTAGGATAAGCGGTACGGAAAATGGATGAACGGATGGACTAGATGGCAAGGCTTCGGTGACCTCTGACCTACTTTACTGAAGAGAGACTGTATTAAAATCAGCTTTGAATAGGGCAATAGTTCCTGTAGTTACTGAGAGGTGTGAAGCATTAGCAATAGTTGTAGGTGTGTGTGTTAGTCATTCTGGTAATGATATTTGGCAGTGCAGTGTTTATTGGTGATATAAACAGAAGGGAAATGATAATGATGTTAGCGTAATGACAGTAATAAGAGAAAGGATAGTAATACCAACAACGACGGGAATAGCGTTAATGTTTAGCGGTCCTTTTGCTCATATGAGTGATTGCACCATTCATAATGAGGTTGACTGTGTTTATAGTATTGACTGTTGTTACGAATCCAGACCACACTCTCAAATAAATGAAGAATGATTGTGGAACTATATAAGTGGGGAGCCCTCTGAGAACTTGAGCTGGAGTTCTGGGCTTCTTCCTTGCGCTAGACATCCATGCCCACCCTTAAAGACTCTTGAGTAGGAGTTGAACAGGGTGGAGGAGACAAGAACGTGGTAGTATATAAACTTCCTCACTATTGGAGAAAGAGAGTTTGGAGTTTACCAGTTAGTTATCTAGGAAGAAGGTGAAGCTTCACATGTGGTCTTCCTCCCAAACCTCCATAACTCCATTCATGGCTGCCAGTTTTGATGACAATTGTACCAATGCAAAATAAGAATGGTAAGAGCGGTATTTGAACGTTGGAGGACTAGACGGCTAAAGCGCCGCCGCATCCCTCTCTTTAGGTAGAGATGAAGAGAGGGCTAAATCTCACTGCACCTCTTTCAGCAGGTAGTCGAACGGAATTTTGGGTAATGTAGGAAACTGTTAAACAAAGTAAAATAGACCAACATGCTAATGAAAGAAATTTAAACTCAGTCACCCAGGGTGGATTTTTGCTTTAGCTGGGTGTATAAATGACAGTGATCGTGGTAATGACTATACTGAGTTTACATGTAGTGACATGACTTACTAAGTTTACTCATGCAGCTGCGCAGACGGCTCTCGAGGCTCATCACTCGGTGGTAAAGCTCGTCATAATCATATGCCCCCAGCTCGTCCTGGATCCCCGTCAGCACTGCCGATAGGTTCCTGATCTCCTCTTTGAACTGCGAGATGAGCTTAGTGTCTGTTTTGTATTGCTCCAGCACAGGGATCAGGGGCTGAAGCTCATCCATTCGATCCTTCAGCTCCTAAACACACACACACACACACAGATCTGTATAACCATCTTCTTAGGTATTTCCATTGGCTTCAGAACAACTGCTAAATGCCTACACCAAACCCTAACCCTTACATAAGTACCAAAAGGAAATGCCCCAAAGCCAAATGTCCATAAAAATTTAAATTGTCGCCTATTCCCAATATCATTGTGTCATTAGATTTCCACACACATGCACATGCCAAACAGCTGAGTTAGAATCTGTTTCCTGGACTCATCTCTGATACACTCTTTTGTGATTACTAAAGTTGTTCCGCAAGGTTCAATTCTGGGCCCGCTTTTGTTCACAATTTATAGTGATGATATTGTTACTTCTGTGACAGACTACAATGTAAATATTTTTACTGCTACTTATACACTGTGCATTCTAATCTCTGAAACACATCAGTGTTTGATCATGGTGAAAATGTAACACAGACAGCAAACAAATGAATGTGCGAATTAACAATTGTGTGGTTATATTATGTATTACGAGCTCTGTCCTGTGTGTTTACTGTGTTACGTTATATGTACCATGCATGTATTTAATAATGCAACTGATCCTGTTCATTCTGAAAGAAAAACACCCTTTCTCACTCTGTGCTGCTAGCCAATGGCAATTCCTTTACAGAAATAAAAAGAGTTTCCTTCTGTACAGCGGGCGGACGACTGTGAGGACATCTGTCCTCTGAGATCTTATTATGGCGTTGTGCTCCATAGGAATGCTTTCATTACCATGCTGAAGTCTCTGGATTCAGTTTATCACTCAGAGATCAGATTTATCACCACAGACAGCCACAATACGCATCAGTGCATGCTGGATGCTCAAGTCAGGTGCACCGCTCTAGCGGCCTAAATGAGTTTCTGTTTATTTACGAGGCTCTTATAGGTTTACATCTGTGTTGACCTTGAACAGTGGAGTTTACCAAACTCGCTCCGATGACTGGATCGTTCTTCTGGTCTCAATAAGATCTGCTAAAGCTCAGCTCACTTTAGTGTATTTAAATGCATCATTTCAAATCAGTTTTAATATCCATATTTCAGTTTGTAACTGTTTTATCATGTCATTGTTTTTATTTTATTTCCTCTATTACTTAGTCTATTGGTCCATTTCAGTCTATAATTTCAACTCATTTATAATTATTTGTTTTTTGTAATAGTTTTTATTCAATTTATTTTTTTGATAAGGTTATTATTTATATTCTAGATTTGTTTTCTATAATTTCTCTTTTCTTATACTTGGCTATGTTGCAAATGCGGTTTAATAAAGTTTGTAACTGAATTGAACTTGTATTGTACAAGAACTTGTCATATCACATAGATATGAGTCCAAATCAAAGCAAAATTGACCCTTTTGGCTTGTTTTCATTCACTTGAATCAGTTTCCGCAGTCGAGTTGATTCACTAGAGTTCACTTGGAAGTGGACCAAGACCACCTCGCACAGATGCTCTTGCTCCGGAGTGTGATTGCTCTGTTCTCACCTGCCTATAGAACCACGCCAATGGGGAGAACACACCTGGGTTTGTAGCCATTTCCATCTTCCACTATGATTACACAAGTGCTTTATTTCACGCCACTGTAAACATTTATGTGAAGAGACTGACTAATTTATGAAGGCACTTGATAAAAGTTTACCTTGAAGTTTCTGGCCATGATGGTCTTGCGGTCTTCCTCGATCTGTCTGAACTTTGTCCTGAGCCCCTTCATCTGGTTCTCCATCTTCATGACGTATTGGAAGTCCCGCTGAGTGCGCAGGTTCAGCACTTCAATCGACTGCGACATGTTCTGGACCTGCACCATCCATCACTGCATGTTAGCACGTAGCACTACTTATCAATTCCCATCAGTCCTTTGGCATGCTATTTCTTTCTCTAAGGCGCTAATTCATCAGGGAAAGCTGAATCAGGCGTGTCAGAGCCCCGGAAATACCACAATGCAGTACAGAGTACTGCTCTGCTGTTACAGTTTAATATTCTCCAACACAACTCATTCAGTTTGTCACACATTTATCCTGCAGTGGTACAAATGACCAGGAAGGGGGCTTGGGATAAAGTGGATGTGGCTTGAACCATAGGTGGATAAGATGTTGGTTATGGCTAGGTATAAAATTAATATTTAGTCATTTAAAATTAGCTCTAGCAATATCTTACTATGCTAGCTTAGCTAGGAACCTGGATTCTGAAAATGCATTGTTATTATTTTGATCCTCCAAAGGTCATTTCACAATAGAAAAAGTTAACCTTACCCAGGGAAGACACTAAAAATCAAGTTAATTCGCATGTTGTGATGGTGTGATGAGGCAGATTTACTTAAATAAATGTTAACTAAGCATCTCCTTACAGAAAACTTCACCACATCATTAGAAATTTAGATGAGAAAAATTTCGTTTCGATTTAAAATCCATTTGTTTTCAGGCTGATTATGTGGAGCGTCCAGTGCACTAGTCCCTGTGAATGAGCTGTTACTGATGAAACGATGACGTATTAGAATGAGCGCTTTGATATAAACCTGTGATTCTTGATATATTGAATAATACATATCAGTAGAATATTTCAGTTTTAGATAACAGCTGAAATGAAAACAATTATAGATAGTGTTACGTGCCAGCAAGGCATGGATTGTTTGTTTTTTTTTTCCTTTTTGTTTTCTCTCTCCTCCTCTCCCTGATTCGCTCATAGGTGGCACCTCGGTCAGTGATTGAACCTCTGATGCGCGGTACTCCACCACTTGGTGTTGTGATTTCCCCAAAGGAGGCGGAGCTCTGAGTATAAAGGCACCAACGAGGAAGACATACGGAGAGCAGATTTTGATAGTCGTTGTTCTCTGTGTAACCTTGCCTTATTACTAGCGAATATATTGAGTGTTTCGCTAGTCCGTTTTGTTTTCCCCTCCAGCGCACTGTGTGGACAGGTAGTGTTGGGCGCGGTTTTACATATCACGATAAGAATACTATTCTGTTTAGAGACACTAGGTGAGCAGCATGTGCCACCCCATGTGCTTTTGTTTAGCTTTGTCTAGGCAGATTAGGAGTTAGTTTCTTTTTTGTTCTTTCCTTTGGCACCGTCTGTGAGTCCACCTGTGTCGCCTGGTTAAGTATTGTATGTATATATATATATATATATATATATATTTCTGGCTATTTTTAGTGTTGGCTATGGATTTTTGTATAGTCCTTACACATCTAGGTTTCTTTTCCCCTACTACCTTTGTATTGAACCCCTAGATACATATGGTAATATCTACCTGGGCAAGTGCACAGTAATTTTTTTTTTTAATTGTCTGTGTCCCTCCTTTCCCATCAAGTGTCACCTCTCTTCCTCATGTTACTGCCTCAATATCCCTAGACATAAAAAGGGTCACGTAACAATAGTGTACTCAGACTGTTTCAGTTTGATCTTGTATCAGGTGAAATTACTGTCAAAACCAAGTTTTGGTGTAACTGACCTAGTGGCGTGGAGGTTATGCGGGAATACATGACACCATTTCAACTTTCAGAAAAAGCAGAACACTCTAACCACTAGAACAAGATCTATGGTCTTTCTGTAAAACAAAATTAATCAGGCACAATAACCAGCAGATATCTATACACGCTGTATAGTAACCAACCTGTAAATTTGATTTATAATCGTGGACAATTGTCTTGATGTCGAACATCTTTTGCTATCATGCTGATGTTTTTGAGAAATTGCTCTGCTTAAGGCAGTTGAGCCAGCACTTCTTTTCCAGACTGTCTTGCAGTAATGAATGTTTGCTATCTGGAGTGATGTATAGCCTTTGGTCATCTTGAGTGTTTCCTTCTTATCTTACAGCAGGCCTCGCCTCTCAGGTGGCAGCATAGAGACTCCATAAATCAGAAGCAAGGGCCCATTCAGAGGCAATAAAGAATAGGGAAATGTTAATAAATATCAAGTGCTAATATTAGCATATTGTGTAGATCCGCTGAATTAAGAACACGCTATTAATCATTAATGTAGCTATTAAGTATTCTGCTTAGAATGAATCTGAAACTGTAGAACAAACTCCACTGACCAGGCAGCATGGCCTGTGTACCCGTCAGTCCTGGTGAAGGGGGCGTGGCCTCTGTGCCTGCCAGTCCCAGTGAAGGAGTTACATAAATAATGCTTATTGATGATAACACATAAACAGAGGACTGGTAGCAGTAATATCAGTAGTAATATCAGCAGTAATATCAGCAACATACCAACACCTTGTATCGCCGAGCTGGGAGGAAGAAGACCCAAAATTGCTCTTTCAACTGGAAGTTACAGCAATAAAACATGGCTGGAATCCTACTAAACTCACTGAAAGTGTGACCAAAAGTTTATGCAATTTAAAACATATTTGTGTAATGACAGAAATGCTTCTTATTAAATATCATGCAACTTATTTATTTGTTAATATTTGGCATGTTAATGTTAGCCTCACCAAAATTTAGCCAGCTAGCATTATACCTACACCAACATAACATGTTTACATCATAGTTTTCTTTTTTTTATTAAAGATATAAATGCTGTAATTTATCATCACCAACCTTTTACACATTTACAATTTAGTGTTAACAGAAACATTCATTATTGTGAATTATTTTCCATACCTTCAATTTTCAATTATCCCACATTAACCATCTACACACGTCGGGCCTCTTATCATTTAGTAAAGTTATGTGTAAATGTTTCATGGGCCAAACTGAGCTATCAGCTATAAAACCAAATATACCAAACACGCTCAGGGCATAGCTGATGTGCTTTTAGCCATGTCCACAAAACTAAACTAAACAACTCTACGGTGAAAGAGAACCTCCTAAGCATGGCATGCTCATTCTTCCAATAATGCAGCTCAGCCTTTGCAGTGTGTTCTTTCAAATTCAAACCTTTCCACATTTATTCCTAATTAATAAGGGTCAACTGAGTGTTTTTTATAATTGATGAAATAAAGAGTTTGTTGGGGTCTGTCTTGTTTTGTGAAGCACACATTAACTGGCTGAATCGAACACCTAAATGTCAGTAATATAATTCACTTTCATTAACATGCTGGTAACATTTTAACTTGGCTGGCAGCCATTACACCTGCACACTCTGAGCAAAGCTGTTGTTGTGTTCTTGTATAGCTTCTCTGGTATCTGTGTTGTAGTATTCCGACAGTAATGTGTGTTTTATTCAGCTCTGTGCAGTTTCATACTGAGTTGTCATTTGCTCTATTGTGTTCTGTGTCAACGATTTTTGCAATACACCTGATCCTCTTCTGATGAGTGTGTGCTGGCTGGCTGACAGCTGCTGGCTTCCAATTTCGCGTAGTCGGATTCTGACACTCACCAGGCTATAGCTGTGAAAGTGATTTGGCTGACCTGTCATAGCATTGCTTTTGGCATTGCTGATGTTCTGCTCTTCTCACGTACACATGCTTGTGTTTGACAGCTGTAGAATGTGCGGGTGATTTGAAATTGTCGACAGTGATGCCATGATATTCCACACGACTCAAATAAGAAATATTCTGATCCACTGTTACCTTTTACAGTAGGTATTTTAAAATCTTTATTACTTTTTCTCTTATCCCATTACTTTGTGGATAGTATGGGATGATGATGGTGATATGAGACATGAAATAGCAAAAATCTCAAAGTCTTTTGTATTTGTATTGAGGTCCATTGTTGGATATGGCTGTTTTGGGTGTGCTCTGCCTGGTGAAACCTGCTCTACGCTTGCGTACAACAACAGTAGATGTGGTGTCGTAAAGTTTGTCAAGTACAAAATCTAGCATGGCAGTCCAAACTGATGTGACGATATAGCCATTAATGTTCCAGGTGAATAGATCTGTGCTAACCACCTGCCATGGCCAGTTTGGGTTTTGAGCATTGGCTCTTTGGTATCTGAGGGTCTGTATTCTAGGAAAATGGAGCACATGCCTGCTAATAGCTGGCCAGAAAATATTATCTTGAACTTTCTCTTTGCACTTTTCCATTTTCACATGACCAGGGTTGGCTGATATAGATGAGCTAGCAGGGCTAAGCTCTCTTTCTCTCTTTCAAGCAAAACTATTCTTGCACCAATGTCGGATTTACTTATTTACTGTTAACAAATGACAACAGCACCACCAATGGTCATAAGTAAAAATACATATAAAGGTATGAAAAGGCTGGGAGGAATTTCTTTCTACCCCAAACTGTAGATTCGTGCAGCCTCTCAGTGACAGTTTTGTCGAGAGACTACAGAGCGTGAAATGCCCCCCGGAGTTTGTGTGCATTTGGGCTAATTTATTTAAGCTCACTTCGCTGACACATTGAGAAAATGAATGAGTGGATTACTTTCTCGATCACCAGTTTTTCAAAATGCATTTGGAGAAACTAGTTTTTGTAGAAACTAGAACTAAATAGACAAAGCAAACATCATCCATTTAAAGTACAAACACCAAAAAGAGACAAATGATAGGACCAATAGAAAAGTGCAACTTTTCTGTTATCCATGCTTGCTATTTGGAAGAGATACAAATGGTGTTTTCTATCTGTCTTTCAATTAGTGTGTTTCTGTGTGTATGCATAATAGCTTTGATGATACCCCCTGCCATAAGGCTCTACCATAATGCTTTCCTAAGCGTGATGGCAAGTTTCTGATAGGGAGCAGTTTTTCTGGTCATCCAATTCAATATCATGACCAGCTGTCAGTGCATATATCCAGTGTGAATACATGATAGAATTTCTGCTATTAGTGAGGTGGGAATTATGATCGGTTCACCCTGAAGATGACACCATGCATTTCTGACAGTACATCACTGATTGCAGAACTCTATGAAACTTTGGTGTCATTTTTTATCTTTCCTAAGGCCTTTAATGCATTTTTCAAGTAAATTGCATGCCTTTTGCAATCTCCTTCTGGATCTCAGCAAATTTAGCATGAGTGCACTTTGATATCCATGCTTTCGCTGAAGCTGTCCCCTTGGCCTGACAGTGATTTTCTGGATGGTGTGTCTGCAACAAGTATTGCCTTACTGGGTTTGTGGATGATTGTGAGATCATATCAGCGGAGCTGGAGTATCATCCTCTGTAGTCAGGGAGGTGAAGATGAGCAGTCTGCAAATGATTGCCTCAAGCAGCTGTGCTAGCTGTATGTATATTGTGCTAGCTGTATGTATATTGTGCTAGCTGTATGTATATTGATACATGGGCATGTATTTATTAGGGTGTAACTGATATTGCTGTCTGTGAGGGATGATAGGTAGGTAGTGGTGAGCAGTGGTTACGGCTTTGGGCTTCTGATCAGAAGGTTTTGAGTTCAAATCCAAGTATTATTAAGCTGCCACTGTTTGATTCGTGAGCAAGGCCTTAACCCTCATCTGCTCAGTTGTATACTGTCTCAATTGTAAGTCACTGTGGATAAAACTATAAGCCAAATGAGCAAATTTAAATTTAAATGCATAGCCACTGGGCTTGCTTTCTTGCAGAGAAGATGTATGTAATCTATGTTTGCATCCTTTGTGTTGTTTTGGGAGGAATGACAGACTCTCACAAAGTAATTAAACTTTTCACATTTTGAATTAAATATTGTGGCGTTCACTGAACAACGCTCAAGCTGAAGCTCACCAAGAAGCACACTTTTTTTTTTTTCCAGTTAGTGTAGTTATAGTATTTCATAAGCAAGTGCAATTTAGTCACAAGAGATCCTAGCACATTGCAAGTCAGATGTTTCAAATTGATAATAACACATTTGCTTTAACTTTGCTTCCTCATCACTGATTGCTTTGTGTTGTACATGTTTTTTCTTCTTTTCCCCAATCCAGCGTAGCAGGGATCTGCATTTTTTTCATTTCCACTTTTTTGAACCCACAAATATTAACTCAGCATGATAGGCAAATTTTAGCATTCAATTTATTCATGATATCTGAATTCCAGCAGTATCCATTGCTCTTGGTAAGTTTAAATCTTCTAACAGCATGTCTTTGAATACATCTAATTTACTTTTATTACCATGCCAGTAATGGCTGATCACCATTACACCTGACTGTATCCACCAATGCCTTGTGCTGCTGGTTACTACATGGTCAAGTGACTGGCTCTTAGTGACTTTCAGATGATATCCACAACAGAATTTAAATCAGAGTTCAGTGTTGTCACATATGAAGGTCAGATTTTTGAACCTCAATCTGTGTGTACGTGTGTGTTAAGTGTGTGGTGTGGTACCTTCTCCAGTAGTTGGCGTAACTGTCTACTCTTGGCATCTCTGGAACAGAGATTCTGCTCTGGGGCCACTACAGTGCAGATACAGCGACCATCTGCATCCTGCGCTGAACTGTACACCTGCCAGCCCTCCTTCGGCCCGATCGTCTGCACACACAATGTATATACAGTATGTTATGCTTACACACTAGTGCCAATGTGTATCTATTTGTGCATTTTCATTTCTGATGATGATGCTTTTGAACTTTGTACACCACAGCATTATGCTAGCTCTTGTACCTTGACAATTTTCAACTATATCCCAGCATTTGAACTTTATAAATTCCAGCTTGATGGTAGCTCAGTTAAATTGTATATGTGCTACATGCTCACCTGTAGATGAGACATTTGAGCATTGTTTCATGCACTGAATTGAGTAATTGTTAGATATCAGACAGCTGCACATTGTAGATGTTGCATTTTTGTAAATGTTGCATGCCCCTTCCTCCTGGCACAAACAGCCAGATGTTTCAACTTGTTTTTTGAGAGAGAAAAAAGTAAAAGCATAAAACACCACTATATCTGGGTATGTCCAACATGCTACAGTGCTGCCTCGTAAAGAACCATACTGAGGACGTGAAAACCCATTAAAAATATTATTAGAATTACATACAAAGTTCAAGTCAGGGTAGTGAGAGATTAAACACAAACTTTTGGAGAAAGAAATGTTTTGGATTTTTAGATAGACAGAAAATCAATACCTAGGTTGAAATGGAGAAATTGATTTCTCTCCTTTTCTCTAAAAAGTATGCTGGTGTCCATAAACAGTTTTCCTCCTGTTTATGTTGCTACTTCAAATTTTATACGCTACAAGTTTGAATGATTTATCATTGGTGCTAATCACATGACATGGCTTGGCAACACCATATATAGTGTTCTATCAGTATGAATTTTTACTTTCTGATGACATCCAGGTCATTTTTCTGCAATATATCATGTGACCAGTCATATGGCGAATTCTGTATTTCCTTAACTGGCTGGGGATTCTGGGAATTGGCATTCATTGCAGAAACAGTCAGTGATGCTGAGGATTTCTGGGAGGTAGTGTTTATGATACAACAGACTCTCTGAGCTCACTCTAGGAGCTGATCTTGAGCCTACATCTAGGACATGGGGTAGGATGGTCAAGGTGCTGGGCATGAATCTCTTGCGACAACCTGGAGTCAAAGATGTTATGAGTAGGAGTCCAGCTTCTCTCCTCTGGGCTAATGATGTAAGCAGACTGATCCTTGTGGTCAAGGGGAGGTTGGGGTAACATAGCTGGTGTTCCCACTTCCATGGGTGCTAAGACAGAATGACAGGGTTTGGTGGCTGTGTTGGGGCAGGTTAAGCTTGTTGTTAACTGAAGTATCCTGAAAAATAGTTGTGCATTAGTTTCACTCCTGTCTTATTCAGAGGTCACTTGGAATCTCTTGGTTTGTTGAGAGACTTGTTCAAGACATTCATGTGTGCTCTAACACACTTGTTCACTTCAGCAAAAGCAGTCATCAACAGCCAGAATATTAGTGGTGATTATGATCCAGGGCAACAAAGGCATTTGGTAACCAAGCACACATTGGAAAGGGTTCAGTTGCATGTTACTGTGTCGCAGGGAGTTCTGGGCATACTGTGGCCATGGCAGGTACTGGGCCCAATCTTTCTGATTATCTTCAAATAAAGTCCTGAAAAACTCCTGGTTTGATTTACCTGGCCATTAGCTTGAGGGTGGTAACCTGAGGTAGGACTCACTGAAACTCCCAAATTCTCCATGAATAAGTTCCATACTTCAGATGTGAACTGGGCTGCACGATAGGATATTAAATCTTCTGGGATTCCAATAATTCCTGAAACACATACTGGAACAAAATGTTGTGAGCAAGGCTAGCAAAGGGATTAGGCATGAGACTTAGAAAATCAGTCAATGATGACAAGGATGGTGGTGTACTATTGAGGAGGGGGAAACTTTGTGGGGAAATATACAGAGAGACTTGACCATGGGTGTTGGAGAGAGGAAAGCTTGATTTAATGAACTTGTGAATGATGGTAAGCATGGAGTTCCACCAATACTTGTACCAGAGCACTTATTACATTTTGTGAACCCCTGAGTGACCTATGGCTAAGGAGGAGTGTGCCTAGGTAATTATATTTTGGGGGACTGAGGCAGTACATAGGCGCGCTGTTGGTCGGCCTCCCGGCATTTGAGCTATTTCCTGGTATATATCCTAAGTTATGACACCAACAAAATGAGACTCTGTAATTTTGGGCTCTGTGGTTTCCTTCTTAGGAGGTACAAACTGGAGGTGGAAGAGAGCATGTTCCTGGATCCAGGATGGTAGGAGATTGTGAACTGGAAGTGAGAGAAGAATAGGGTTGATTTTTCTTGTCTGGGGTTTAGTCACTTAACCATCTTGAAATATTCCAGATTCTTGTGGTCTGTATAGACAATAAATGATTGTTCTGCCAGTGACTCCACTTCTCCAGGGCCAATTTTTCCTGGAAGGAGCTCCTGCTTCCCATTTGGTCAGGGAAAGCATATGGGAAAAGAAGGCCACAGGGTGGAGCTCATCTCTGAGAGACCATGAATCCTATACCAGTCTATGAGACATCCACTTCTATGATGAATGGGTGTTCAAGGCCAGGCTGTTTCAGGTTGGGAGATGTGGTGAATGTCTTTTCAGCAGGAGGAAAGCTTGGTCTTCTGGGGTGATCCAAGCAAGTTTGGGTGGGTCTTTAATCACCCACTTAACCTTTGAAAGAATCATCTGTAAAAGTTTGCAAAGCCAAGGACATTCTAGAAGTCTTTAGGGGTCTTAGGAACTGGCCATTCATTGATTTTTTAGTTACCCATAAACACCCCTTTTCTGCACAGAATTGCATCCAAGTTGCCATGCATGGACTTGGAAGGTTATATCCAAAAAGTTTTACTTAGGCTGGAGGAAGGAAGTAGCAAGAAAAATACAGTATCTCATAGTCAGAGAGGAACTCCTGCATTGTATTTGATGTGCAATGGCATAATTTATTTGAATGTGTAGAAAGAACACAAGTCTTCTGAAGTCAAGTAATGTGACATTTGACTCCATTATGGCAGAGTGCAGTAGAGATTGTCAATAAACATTAGTAACCATCTAGTGTCAGACAGTTAATCTTTCCCTTGGATGAAAGTTTTCATGGAGGGATCATGTATCAGTATGCTAATGTGTCAGTCAAAATTTCCCAGCTTGTCCAGTGAGGGAATAACACATGGATATCAAAAGGTACTCTGTTTCGGATGGATCAGTATGATTGTATTTAGGGACTGTATATTTAACCACAAGTGCACAGTTCTACATGCGGTAAATGATCTTGGCAGTTTTGTGGTTGTGTCATGAAGAATCTACTGAGAATCTAAATCAGCAGACAAACTTCTGAATCATCTGAAATCAGGCAGTGGCCATTCTAATAGATATTCAGCAAAACAAAGAGTAATCAAGATAAAAAAAAAACATGGCAGAAGCAAAGGTGAAATCAGAGAGAGGAAACAGAGAAACAACCCTCGGAAATGCACATGGAATGGAAATACCTCACAAAGATTATAGGCAAAACAGCTGGTATATATGCACTAATGAACTAAATAAGAATTTAGGGTAACATAAGGTAACATGTGCAGTCAATAATCAGTTGAATGTCCAGATTGGATTGGGTGTGGAGTTGTTTTGGCTCTTGGCTTGGCATTGGATTTTGATGGATTTGGATGTGACAGATGCCAGTTCTGGACAATAGTGAATGATGTAGTAGAAGGAGGAGATTTCTGTCATCAATCTTACACAGGTTTGGATGCAAAAAGTGGCTTTTTTTTTTTAATCGGTCAGATCCGTGAATCAGGTGATCAGAAACAGAGTAATGCTGCATTGGACATAACTCAGAAGTGGGATGTCTGAACTCGGAAATAGGTCATTTTCGAGCTTGGCAGGTTTGAGCTTATGATGTATTTAGTTTCTAAAGCAGTGAACTGTTTGGCCAGTGTTATGGATTTAACCAGCTAATGTGTCTGTGTTGATTGTTCTAATGTAAATACTACTATGAAGTAGTGAAGTGATATTTTATTTACTGTTGACTATTTACAGGGACAACTTTCCAAGTAGAAATTCTGAGTTGAGTGGTGGTTTCTTTGGTTTGCACTAGTCAGAAGTCGAAAACGTTTGAATTATGAGCTTTAGTTGAATGCAGCATTATATATGCAAAGCAATAATCAAAGTAACCAAAGAAACCGGAAAAGCAAGTAGATAAAGATCAGATTGGAATCATCTCGACAGCAATGCTAAAAGTGAGACTTTGCAGCTTCCTACTGAAAGATAAGCAGGGATTTCTCTGCCTCTTTTTGATGCCTTTTCGATTGCTCGATCCTGCTCCTACAGCCTGTGACACAGAAATCAAAGCAAGTCATCTTTAAGGAAACAGCAATTCTTTGGCATCTCCTTTGGTACTTTAATTTCTAAAAAAGTGTGATTTTTAGACAAAAAAGAATCATCTGTGACGATCCCTCATCTGTGCAAGGAAAAAAGGTTACCACAAATGCTATAGATAATAATAAGAGCTTAATCATGAAGTTACGTCGACAGCAGCTTTAAACATAGATCATGTGTTTTTGGTTGATATAAGTATAAAGTTAGAAAGTATACAAGAGTATACATTTACAAATGAGAATCATATAAAGATTTTGTGTGTTGCACATTGCAGTGGTTTCACTGACTGCCACATGTTCATCATTTCATTACTGCTCCTGCAATGTTAGCATCCCATTGGGAATACCATAAAGTTCATCCTGATTTCCATTTCTCTGAATGGTTTCTTTTTGTTCCCATTCTTATGGATAACCACTGAAAGCCGTAATATTGTAGATGTGACCGTACCCGTGCAGCGGTCTATTGCACGTATAGCAAGTAGTGTTGCTTATGGCCTCAGGGTGAAAGGTGTATTTATTTTGGTGGCTGATGAAATGTTTGGGATGAAATATCTGATAAGCATGCTACAGTGTGTCTGTCAGTCTCTCTCTCTGTCTCAGTTTACTTCAGTGTTGCTTTATTGGCTCAGTCATACTGACTATTGTTTACACCTTTTTTATTACAGATTTTAGATTTTAACCACACACAAATACATGTGCAGTAAAACACATTGATCATTCTAAGCACTGTGCTGCTTTTTTAGGTTTATTCTAGGTTGTTTTTTTTTTTTAATTCTGTAGTAATGTTTCCAATTTTCAGATTTTCTCTATGTGATACTGATTTTTAAAAGTAGAGTTACTGTCTTATGATTTTTTTACATTTTCTTCTGAATTGTTTGAGCTAGGTCCTGTCTTAGCCCCCACCATAGAAACTGAAGTGACATCTTTTCTCCTCACTCAGCCTTGATCTAAACTCCATCTAGCTGCCCTTTCACCATTTTACATACACCATTTTACTGCAGCAGTTAGCATATTCTGAGCTACAACATAATCTCAGTCTGCACTGGATGACTATATGAGGTGCTGTAGAAAGTATGTGTGATATGTGGAAGTTAAATGTAAGAAGAAATATACTCATCAATGATACACATTCCATTTCTGTACCTCTGCAATATGATCCTATGCTGATCAGTGCATCCTTTTAAACTCGCTGGAGTCAAGGCCACACAAGGCTGCCTTGAGTGTCAAAGAAGTAAAGAAGAATAGAGCAAACTTTCCTGCCATCTACAAAAGCAGCAGACACGCTGAAAGTGAGCAGGTGCTGTGTGGAAGATCAATGCCAGAGAAATTCTCAAACTAACCCTACATTCAGACTAAGCAAGGAACAAAGCACAAAGATGAGCATTCATTTGCTATCTATGTGGGAGCCGTGATTTAAGTGACAAAGTGACTGAAAGTTTAGATTTTCTGAATTCTATACATATTAGATATGATTTGTTAAAGCAACAAATCCAAACAACTGGCTCAAATGATTCCTCGGAACAATCCTATGGCACATGTGGTCCAAGGTTTCTTCATTTCTTGATTCCTGTTTACTGTTTGATGCGCCTCATCTTATCCTGTCATAAACAACCTCACATAAAGTGTGTATAGAGAAATTATGATGGAAAATAAATCAAAGTTCATTGGTGACAGAGTACATTTAGCTTTCTAATTGCTAATCTGCCTAAAAGATAGTATGAACCCGATCCAGTAGTTGAGTTGTTTATGTTGCCAGGGAGATGCCACTGTCAGTCATTATTCAATCTGACACTCCCACAGTATTCTAAACAGACGAAAAATGTACTTTTGTAGAATTTAACTAGAATGATTATAGAGCTAAAGATTTGTTTTGTGCTTTACTTTCCTTATATGGTCTGTATTTCCTGTTCTCATTACCCAGTCGGCATGGTTGTTAATTATTCTCTCCTGTAGCTTGTTATCTCTGACTAGTCAGGCTTTTTAAAGTCTGCTTTACAAAGCTGTGGATTTTCTAGTCTGGTCCTTGTCCTAGTTCATAATGCAAGTCTTGTAGCGGTGTTAACCCCTGATCTGTCTGTATGGTGGTGATTAATTATGAATTAGCCAGCTCTGTTCTGCTCTGCTTTTGCCCTCCTGTGGCTTGACCCCTGTTGGGGGAACTGACAACAATTCTTAGGTTCACCCTAACATGTTTCGAGTATGCACATACTATATGTAATGCCTGTTCTCTCTCCCTCCCTCTCTCTCTCTTCCTCTCTGTCTCTCCCTCCCTGTCTCTCTCACTGTATCTGTCTAGCTCTCTTTCTCTCACTCATTTTCTCTCACTGTCTTTCTCACACATTGTCTTTCTCCCGCTCTCTCTCTCTCTCGCTCTGGTGCATACTGGGAGTTGGTGGGCGAGAGTGGCGTGTGGAGCATGATGCGAGAGCAAATGAGCATTTTCTATTTCTGAAAACCTTTTGTCAGTGCACTAAATCTTTACCTGAAGCATAATCACTAGGTGAACAACTAAACTCAAAAGCAAGCAAACGGCGATATTAGTTTTATTTATCGCCGTGTTGAGGTGTTGGTCTTGTGGCAGAGTGCAGGGTGGTGGAGCCCGTCCTTTCTCACTCCGTCACTGGGTGCGGTGTGAGGTGAGCTCCGAGGCATTGGTGGAGCAGGTGTTATTGGCAGTAGGAGAGTGTGTTGGATGTGAAAACACTGTGTCGGCATGATGGGTGAATGTGTGGTGGTGTTTGTAAAGGAGAAGGAACTTGTACATCAGCTGATTGAAGATGGAATAAAGGTAGGTGGAGAGCTTTATTCCGTTACTCCGCTGGGTGTAACAACAACAAAAGTTACAGTGCCAAACGTTTCCCCATATATCCCTAATGGAGATATCGAGTGGGAACCGTCTCGCTTCAGTAAAATAGTGCTGCGTGAGAGAGGTCACGCTAAACTGTAAAAACCCTGCACTGAGGCACTTTGTCTCCTTCAGGTGCACAGTGCTCACATTTCTGAATGAGCCCACATTAGATATCTCATTCAGAGAGAGAGACATGGCACATATCTCATATCATGACATAAAGGAAAATCAGGGCAGAGAGGCAGGCTGGGGCGAGCCACAGCACAGAGCAGTCAGATACTGCCGGAGGGCAGGACACTAATCAACAAAATGCGGGGGATAATATGCTGAACAGTGGTGAAAAGACAGGTGAGGAACAGGTAGATGGTGAACAGGTGGATGGCAAAAAGGAAAGTGAGGAATTAAAAGATGGGTCAGATGTGCAGACATCTGCAGAGAAAAGTGGAGAGGTGCTCAGGAGCCCTTAGCACGGGTAAACACACGGAGCAGCAGGGGGTGGGGAGGTCAGACAGCACTGGGGTCAGTGTGGTGGGAAGGGAAACTATTTCAAAGTCATGGATCAAAAGTCAGTGCTGCCGTGGCAATACTTTTCAACAGAACGCTAGGTGAAATCAACACACGAGGAACAGAGTAGGGTTGTAATGGTGCAGGCAGAAATAAAGAGGATAGAGTTTATCTTTATAAATGTTTATGCCCCCAATAATGGCAGAGATGGGTATAGCTCTTTTACAAAATAAAGAATGCACTACAACAGAGTGGCAGAAAATCCTTAGTGGTAATGGGAGGGGATGGGAACTGCACTACAGAATTCACTTTAGACAGAAATGGTGACAGACCACAGCCACAATCTGCTAAAGACATTGAGGGGCTCATCAGTCAGTCTGGCTTGGTGCAGGGAGAAAAATCAGGGCCCAGAACAATAGACGTGGGTTAAAGTCACTGATACAAGGATCACTGCAGCGAGACTGGACAGGTTTTACGTCACTAAAACAAACAGAAGCAGAGTTTATAAAGCAGTCATGTTCCCCACTGGCTTTTCAGATCTTCACCGAGTCACAATAAATCTAATGATGTCTGACACCAAAAAGCATAGATTATACTGGCGGTTTAATACAAAACTGCTTCAGGATGAGGGGTTTTGTGAAGAATTCAGGGGTTTTTCATTCAGTGGAGAAAAAAGAAAAAAGAAAGGGGTTTTTAACGGTTTGGTTCTTGATGGGAGGTGGGGTAAGCAAGGATTAAAGAATTTTTGTCAGAAATATACAGCACACATATCAGAGACAATAAAAGGTACAATCCAAGAACTTGAGACAGAAACAACCTTAGTAGAAAGTAAAATGATTAGCAGGAATGACGCGGGCATGGGCAGTCTACTGGAAGAAAGGAGAAAGGCTTTAAGTTCCTTCCTTCATGAACAAGCCAAAGCAGCCCTAATACAGTAAGATCTCGCATCTCCAGCATTAAGGGCATGGATACCCCTAGTGCCTTTTTCTTCAACTTCACTAGAAAAGTAAAACACAAGAACCAGATGCTGTATCTCAGACGACCAGATGGTGCCATATCAGCAAAGGCAGCTGAAGGCAGGAAGTGGCCACTGCTGTTCAGCAGCTTGCAGTGGGATGTGCACCTGGAATCGACAGACTGCCGAACAAACTCTACAAACACTTTTGGGGACTTGTTCAAGGCTTTCAAGTGCTCCTTTAACAACAATATCTCCCTCTGTATCTTGGTCTCATTCTTTGTCTCCCCCACTATATCTCTCTGTCACTCTCTTTCCTTCTGTCTCCCTTCTCTGTCTCTCTCTTTCTGTTTTTCTCTGTCTGTGTGTCTCTTTCTCTCTCTCTCTCTCTCTCTCTCTCTCTCACTGTGTGTGTCTTTCTCTCTTTGTATCCTTCTGAGTCTATCTCCCCTTGTCTCTGTCTTTCTGTCTCTCTCTGTATCTGCCTCTTTCTCTTTTGTATTCCAGCCTTGAAGCAGGTAACACACTCTTTTATCCAAGTCATATCCAGAGCTTTCTTGCTATAAAAGCTGCAGTGGAACAGGCGACCCATTCCCCGGTGACAGTCACTGAGTAAAAGACGGATGAGCTCCAACTCTCACTCTGCCTTGAATTCCTGCAGCCTTAATTTAACAGGAAATGTGTTTTGGTGTGGAGTGTGAGGGCTTGGGGGTCCCTCTCAGATCACAGAGAAAGAGAAAGAGAGAGAGAGAGAGAGACAGGAAGAGGAAGAGGGTGGAACAGGCTTGTCACATTGCTCTTTACATGCCCTCTCTCTCACTCTGTCTCTGTCTCTCTCTCCACCCACAGTGCACCTGATCGCTCTCTCCTGGCTTTGATCTATAATTCGTAGGTGGAGTTGAGATGCGAGGCACATCACAGCACAGAACAAAAGCAAACGGTTCAGGTGGCTCCACGATTACTGCAGAGGAAAGATGAGAGAGAGAGAGAGAGAGAGATAGAGAGAGAGAGATGGGAAGTGGGAGTGGTGTTAGCTCCTGTGGATGTACCTTACAGGACAAACACGCTCAGCGTTCATCATCTCTGTATCCGTCATCACTCTTCTCCATCTGAACACACACACACACACACACACACACACCCTCAATATATGCCTGTCATTCACAATTGGCCCTGTTGCACCACTCTCTCCTCATCTATCTCTCCATCTCTCTCTCTCTCTCTCTCTTTATCTTTCGCTCTGCTGGAGAACAAGCTGTCTATCTGTCATGAACACATACATGGTACGGCATTTCCCCCGCGTTCTTCTGATCCCTGACATTCAACTTTGATACCACAAGACGCTGTAGCAAATAATAAACTCTCATCATCTCCACCCTGAGGTCCTGATTCAGAGATTCCTGTGTAATATGTAATTACGCACCAAGTCCAACAGATTTTAGGGGTTATATTAAATGTGTGCATATTATATGTGCATATTATAAATAAGTATTTTACAGACTGTATCAGAACTGCATTTAATAAAAACTCCAGAGGAGACACGCCCATCTCACGTTAGTCATGTTTTGGCCCATGATCTTTGACAGATGACGTGGCTCCCTCGCTATCTTTCAAGTTACAAGGAGAATGCTTCGGGTGCACCCAACATTTTGGCTGGAAGAAAAAAAGATTAAATAGTTCAGCAAAGTGTGAAATCTAACACTTTAATTGTAATGAATGAATGATAATTGGAAAAGTTCTCATAAAACTGGGAAGTGGGTCTCATGGGGAAAAAGTATGATGAAAGTTTTTGAAGTCTGCAATGATGAAATTTCCCTAGCATATACTCTACACATTCAAAACAATCAGAATGCTCCAAACTAAGTTTATTGCATCATGCACTGTGCTGTTGGAAGGGAATGACCTTCTGGACCAAGAATAATTCAGTAAATAGGAGCAGAATGATGGAGCTGCTTGAACCAGTCGTTCATCACACCATTTCATTGAAAGAGAGAGGAAAAAAAAAACAAATTGAAAAGGTTGTGTGAGCGGGCAGAATGGACACGACTGCGTCCTGACTGATGATCACGCCTTTTAAACGAGTTAACATTTTGGCTCTGAGGAGGGACTCCATGTCTGTTTGTTGAGCTTTCTCTACGGGTTTGTAGCTGTTCCTAAACATCACCATTTATCATCGTGGGCCACTCGTTTTTAATACAGTTACTGTGACCCGTGCTTTCTGATCTAACTGCATGGAGACGGACACTAATGACGCTGTGACAAATGGGATGACAAACAGTAAAGTTAAAGCGCAGCAACGCAGCAAGATGTCCGTACAGACTGTGTGTGCATGTGTGTGTGTGTGTGTGTGTGTGTGCTGCATCTCTCCACACATCTTCATGTTTCATATTTTCCTCACCAACAGAGAGAGAGAGACAGCATGTCGTCCTAATTCTTTATCTTCAGTATTATTTTGTTGTGTCATGCTGCTCACCAATTTTTCCTCCAAATAAAAGCCATTAGAACGTTGTAGAACCTGCAGTTTTTATTAGTTTCTTTGTTTATTCTCCATTGCTCTTGTGCTCTCTCTCTCTCTCTCTCACTCTTTCACTCTCTCTCTCCGTTTCTCTCTCACTGGTGTATCAGCATTCACTACACAGTGTGTAATGTATTATCTGTCCAAACAAGCCCATGTAGAACAAGTGCAAAGTGAGAGTGGGAACAAGTGCACTAACAAACTCGCACACCTCTATAAGGACCAATTCTAATAACCAATATACGTAACTCATCTAAAAAAAAAAAAAGTCAGCACAACGTTGAAATTACGTTTGATAATAGGAAAGACATTGCATATTTTCATTTTGGATCAACGTTAATTTTAATGCTCGTTCTTAATATTCCGTTTATAAACAAGTTGGAATATCTATTGTAGTTAGTCATGTTTTCTGCTAAACAGCATCTGGAAAAATTTTGGTTATATTGAGTAATCACAAGAGGAATGTTGCGTAAAGGGAGCTTGATCTGTTGTGCTAACACTTTACCCATTGCACACTATTGGTGTAAACAATTAACGTGGCTTGCTAATCTCACAGCTAATGTAGCTAGCTAGCATTATTTGTGGTTGGGACTGAATTTGGGTAGCAGCAGGTCTCTGTTTTGACATGCGTTTCTGTTTGGGCTTTCAAAAAATAAGAAAAATCTAATGCTGTTATGAGAGTCGTGTACCTCTGGCTGGTCCGAACTGCACCACAATCATCTGTCAATGACTCCAATCGACTTTCTTTTCTATATACATTTTGTGTCTGAGTTCCGTGTGGATTTTATGTTCTTCTGCATGGGAGCATCATCAGATGTGTGCTTGACTTAGAACGAATATTGGTCACAAGTACAGGTGGTGAAAATAACACTGCTATGCAGGAAGTGGGGGTGAGGACTTCGACAACCTGGGATCCATTTCATTGCGATTTCACTAAAAGACACCAATACACGGATTATTTAACATCAACTGCTATTTTATTTCATTTAACATGTAATAAGTAAAATAAAACATAATAAATATGACCATGAAATCTGTCTCTACTGTGTCTATCATTATTCCTGCCTTTATTCATAGCCTACAGACATTTTTACAGATGCATTTATTAAACTTACTCCTTATCTACCTTCTGCAGAAAGCCCAGGCAAGTTTAGAAGGCTAATTAAAAAAATATATATATATATGTTCTACATTATTTTGGTGAAAGTTGAGGTATCAAAGCATATTAAAGAAAAACCCTTTTTTTAAACCTGAAGTCAGCCACAGCAACAAATGATGTGTATTTCCATAATACCACATATGTATATAAATGAGTTCACAAGATGTCTACAAGGTTAATCTGTGTGTTTCTGAGCCCCATGGTACTGAATTAAGTGGCTAATATTAACTAGCTAGCTTAATGATTCAGGGGTCTTCAGAGTACGAACATTTGGTGCAATGAGATTTGATTAAATATGTAAAAGGAAAACAAATGGAACACATAACTTGTAACAAGTCTTTCTTACAAAAGTGACATGACTGAATGGTGGTGGTAGCATTTACCTTTTCAATTTTAACCATTAGCGATTGGTCTACAGCTATAAGTAAGGTGATTTGAAGTGCTTATATTTTGTTTCATTGTGGCATTTCATGTTTCCAATTTTGACTACGGACTCTGAAAAGTTGAGACATCTGTTGAACTTAAAACAGAGTATAACACGTACTTTTTGTATTCTAATTCTAATTTGGTAACATAATGCTCCTGACATGTCAACGGTTTCTGCCTGTTACTGAGAGATCACAAGACCGAGTCCAGATGAGGCCACAGCCATTCATGAGTGCTGAGACGCATAATTGGCACTGATCCGTGGCTGGGCAAAATGACCTTGTGCGTATTTCTCTCTTTCTCTCTCTCTCTCTGTGTGTGTGTGTGTGTGTGTATGTCTGCCTATGTGTCTGTTGATGAGTGTGACCTTGTGGCTCCAGTGGCATTGCATGTATAAGACGAAGGACATGTAAGCACTCACTCTCCTGCATGGTGTTACATGATCTAGATAACAAGAAGGTTATTAGTGACAACTAAATTGGGAGAGATTTGGTTTAAAAAAATATATCAACAGTTATCAAAAACACAAAACCCAAAATAAGATTTCTGGCAAACAATTCCATTTACAAATATAGCTACAAGCAGTGAGTACTGGGGTCCAAGCACCTTTAGGAAATAACACCCCCAGTGGCCAGTTCTTGCCAAGTTACAAAAAACAATAACGATTCCATAGATGAACATACGGATGAACAACTAATTTGTGCCTGAAATTCCCTTAAAACATACAAACAGGAAGAAAGTTATTAAAGAAAAACTATTTTAGACATTTGCTCTTGCTTGGCAGTGTTTGGGTCCATTTCAAAACCTATCCAGTTCCAGATCTGCGAGTTACAATGATAATTCCTTATATATGCTAAAAACATTCAACCACTCATTCTTAAGATATTGCTCTAATGAGCATCTCAGATGGATGCACGGATGGACATCCCAAAACACAAGCCCTAAATCCAGCATCCTGACTGACTGTGTATTGCTAGCTCTTTTTTGTTGTTGCTTTTTAACTCCATTTTCTCCTAATTTGGTCATTTTGCCAATACTCGCCTACTAGATAGTTCTCTCATATCTACCAGTGGTGTAGGCTGGAGGCTAGCATGTGTTTTTTTTTCTCAAACTTCTGCTCATGCTGCATCACATACTCAGAGGAAAGTGCTATCTGCCCTCTTCCACATACATGAGCTCACGATTGGCTAGTGTCACTCTGATTGTCAAGGGAGAGAGTAACATCATCCCAGCAGCAAGAAAAGAATAATTTGTGATACCTATTTCTCCCCTCTGCTCTGAATGAGGAGGTTCAAAGTCCCATTTACAGGAGTTGGAACTTGATAATGGAAATGTCAATACCGGATAAAAAGTTGTAGCTATTTCAGTGGAAGTCATCATCAAACAGAGAAGATGTGTGATATTATACATCAGCATCAGGTGTTGGGAGAAATGACATGGCAGGTCAGCATTCAGATCACAGCATGCTTGAGATGAGACTCTTGTTACACAGCGGCATCTTGACAAAACTCTCCAAATCAAACCTGGTTAATCTGACCTGCTGTTTAAGATTAGATGGTCATGAAAAGCAGCAGAGGGACAAGGACAGGAGACAAATTGTGGGAGACATCGCTGTCTAGGAAGGATGCCGCACACTCTGGCAATCTTTTCTGAACCACAGACACAGAGAACAAGCTCGGAAAGCCAACAAGGCTCCTGGCTATACTTTAAGCACTGAGGCCGAGTGCTTAGTGTGTTTGAACATAACCCTGATGTGTTCTCCACCATGCTGCACTTCTTTATGCAGGTGATAAAACAACAATCATAACCCATTTATTGAGCACCAGCTCTGTGTCCTCCATACTCGGGTGATTTCTACACTCAATTGCTAAAGGTTTATTCATATTTTTCCATGACTGTATTTGTGACTGATATATGAGAGAGTTTTATGAAGATGTTTTCAGACCTACATGCACTTTTTTGGTCGATTTAATAAAGTGCAGTGTGAAACCAAACCAAACCAAAATATCAAGAGAATCTAAAGTATAAATTTCACTCTGATTCCGACTCTGTCTAACCTAATGTCTAACCTCACCTTGACGTCTGCCTGCAATCATCATGTTGTAGCCATAAGTAGCCAGTTTAACAAGCACAGGGGTAAAAACAGTGAAACAAATACCACTTCATGAAAATCATATATAAAACTTCATATAGACCTGGTAGGTTCATAGGTTTCCCCAGGTCTCCAAATAAATAACCTGATATTTCTCAGAAAATTAAATGTAACAACATTCACCTATCCGTGCTAATTTACTTGACAGTTTGGTAACAGGAGATAATGCTCAACACCGACAAACCTGAGCTCACTATAGCTCTATTTTCACAGGAAAAACGTTCACTGTATCTCTCTTACTCAAAGAAGCAGTGATACTCTAAAGCCTGCCGAGATTAAATACCAGTGTTAGAGGAGTAAAGCTATGCGCTGAGAAGAGACAGCAAGGATTTGGTTCATAATATAACCATTTAAATAAAACCCAAGGCATTGAACACATAGGAGCTTGATGTATTTGTGGTGCAAAAGCAGCTGAATAATGGAGTTCCTGAAGTTTCCATGTGGTTTCTCACCAGTGAGACAACACGAACAACAGGAGCATGGAGCAATTCAAGCTGATCTCAAGAGAAATTTGTGAGAATTCAAACAAATGTGAGTGATGTTTGGATTTTTGATTTTGTATAAAAAAAATTTAAATCATAAAGTCATGAGAAAAGGTAATAACACTAACTCCTCCCATAGAACTAGCCTTAACTATTGTAACATTTTATACAACCTAAGAATTTCCAAGTGTGAGACCATTTTGAACAATCTGAGATGTCTAGAAGAAGAATGTTAAAATAAACAGAATTATACAGCAGCACTGTTGAATGCAGAATTCTTACTGGTCAGTAGGTGTTAATTAATTAACAGCTGATTAACCGATTATTGATTAACATGTGCTCATTTTTATCATTTCTATAGTAACAGATCACTCACACCGACCTGTACTGTGTAATCATTGATATGGTGAAGTTTTCTGTAAGGAGATGTTTATTTAACATGTATGGAAGGAGTCTCCAGTGTCAGCGCTTTGTAACAGTCAGAGGTAAAGCTGTAACTTGAAGTTTTCCGACATCTTCAGGACAGAGGAGGGTTTTTTTTACGCTTTGTGGTTTCTCGGTAACATGACAATCTGCGTTATTTTTTTCTTATTAACATCAAGAGAGAGAAAAAAAGAGAGGTTGGTGAGAGAACGACTGTTTATAGCTGCTGTAACGTAAGTAAAAACAGGAACTTGTTTCACAGATGTTCTACGACACGAAATGTAGCTTTAAAATGTGCCATTCTTTAACAAACTGAAATGCGTAATCGTTGACAAATTGCCGTGGTATAAGCGAAACAAAACACTTCAGGATGTTCGGTTGTAGGAAAATAATCAACTTCACAGTAGGAACAGGAGGATACATGCCATATTCCCTAAAAATGCTGCCTACCTAGAAAGCCTTCTCTAAAATAGGCAGGTATGGACAATATAGCACAGTATAGCATGTAATCAGTTAGTACTCAGACACCTCATATTTCCATGGCTGTAATTTTCCTTGATGTTGTATTTCCACCTACTGACTGCATCAATTCATCCGGACATCACTCAGCCACGTCCTGTGATGCGCTTATCCATGAGTCACATGCATTATTACTTGGCGTAGTTTCAGCACAGGCTTATATTTAGCGAGCATCTCCTACAATCAATGCTTAATGAGGGTCGCTGACCCCCTGTCCACGTAATTGTGTAATCGCATGCATGAAAAACATGACAGGGGAAAAAAAAAAGATCATGGACACACACTTTCACTTTGAGAGGTTTGATTAAAAAACATCATCACTCAAATTGTGGCAGTGTTTTAACATGAGGGATTTGGCTTGTATAAGTGAGAGAGAGAGAGAGAGAGATGGCAGGAATATTGTATGTGTGAGAAAGAGCGAAGTCAGAGAGGTCACTATAGCATGATAGTCATAATAAACTCTGGAAATGCATTTGGTTAAATTTATGCAATTCAGATTCAGAGTCCAATTCAGATAAAAGACACATGACATGAACAGATTTCCTTTATCCAAAGAGACATGTATCCAAATCCAATCCAAATCCAATAGTTCTTAACTCAAGCCAACCTAGAAAAGTATAAACCCTTAAATTTACATGAAGTACAAGGAATACTCACAAAGTTAAATTAGTTCCTCTTTCGCTAAGGAACCAAGGAACGTGAGAAAACATTAGCTAAGGCTAACTAACAATGGCGGCTTTGTTCCTAATCTCTCACATGCTAGCTAGCATATTAATAACTCTAGCTAAACGCTAATAGCTATCTGTGATGAATACAAAGTGTATGTAGCAGCAGACAGATTACAGTGATGTGTGTTAGGTCTCATTCTCGTTCTTACATGTGGTAACCCTTGGAGGTCTGGGGCTATTTTGTCTGTTTTTTTATTTGCTTTTGATTCTGTCTTTATATAAAATCTTTAAAAAAAAAAAAGTTTATCCTCTGAAACTTCTCTACTGTTCTACTGTATTCCATGTGGTTTGACTCCAAGTCCTTTTTGTCTGGTTATCTCCGGGTTTGTTTGACCCTTCCAATTCAACCTGTACATCAGAATCTGCAGATTCAAACAATTTTTCTGTTTGTTTATAAGACAAATGAGATATTCCAATAAATGCAGCGACAGTCCTTTGCAGTTTGACAATCAAAACAAAGGCATAGATTATTTTTATATCAACTTTGACTTACTATAACTCCATTTCTATTTGATCTATCAACAACAACCAAAAAAGCAGCACGTTCCAGACGCTGGCCAGATTCCTTAGAATGAAGTTATATTTTTTTGTGACATTGTTATTAAAAAAAATTGTGCAACTCATGGCCGAAACATGCCCTAACGCAGGGCTCTTCATTCGGAGAAGATTGAAGACTCCTGCCCTGACCTATCTACGCAAACGCATACACTCCGAGCTGAGTAGATTTCACGTGTTGTCGGGTTCAGAAATGTGTCATGGCAAAATTTATAATGCAACACAAGCTGCAGTGTTGCAGCGAGGGGGCGCTATAGTCAGCTCAGACCAGCAGCATGATGAGTATCTCGCAGAGCTGGTTCCTTCATATAAACTTATACTGTATATATAATACGCTCTGCAGTGTGATGGAACAGTAATTGAAAATGCCTGGCAAGAAACTGTGTGTTCTGTTAGTTCTAACTGTCAAAAGAAACTGTCAAGAGAAAATGGAAACAGCTTCGGGATAAATTTGTCCGAGCCAAGAGAAGGTGGTAGGAAGTCTGTAGCGGGGACACTGTGCCTGGCTAAAGCTATCCTGCTATTCTGGATGGCTCTTTGATTTTATAAAGCACTGCACTACCCAGTCCAGCATTCTGCAGTGTTTCTGGAAACAGTTTAAAACGTTTTAATGACTGTTTATAGCCTTCATGAGTACTGAGCTTTATAACCGCCACGGTAATACACGAGCACGTGTTGAGCATGCAGAACAGGAATGGGCGTTTTTTCATTTGCATAGGCTTTATTTCAGCCCCAAGTCACACGGGAGTGATCGTCAACCTGTGTGTAAACGGTTTACAGCTGAATTTAGATCATAAGCTGTCTGATGCTAGAACGTCACCTTACACACTGCAGTGACAGCTATTAAAGAATCATGAATATAGTCAAATTGATCTCATATTTGCTAAGTCTAAGATTACAATAAAACAAATATAAGATTATTAATCCTATTTCTGGACACTTTTAATAATTTCAAGATGCACATTTTCTGATTCTATTGGCTGAAAATGTAGCTTCTTTTAACAAATAAATGCTAAACATTAGCAATAATACAGTATCTGCCAATAAGACAAGAATATTTCAAGCTTGAAAAAAAAAAATCCTAGGAATATGTTTAAGAATCTTATATTTGGTTTATTCTAATTTTCTAATAGGAAATTATAGATGGATTTGATTCTATTCAACACATTTTCACTTGCTAAGATGTCATTTTTTGTACAGATTTATGTCACTTTTTAACCTCTGTATATTTCTAAGTTGCCTTTTTTTTACTTCTACTTTTACTATGATTTGTACTTTTACTATGATTTCAAAGAGGTAAGTCAAGTATCAGCATTCAAGCGAAGAGGTAAGCAGCGAAAGGTTAAGAGCTGTCTCTGGATTTGATCCTTAAGCATTAAAAAGGTGTATTTTTACAATGAAATACATTCAGACTTCGAGCCGCGTATCTGAAGGTTGTCTTTAGTGTTTTCCAGAATGAGCCTGCTGAAGCGCGGGTCACTGCAGCGTGCTGGTGTTATAAACATCATTGGCCTTCTAATGTAGTAGCAGATTAAATATACGGATCCAGCGTATAAATAAAGCATTCATAAATGACCAGGTACCAACTGCAGGCTCGTCCCGCGCTGAGAGAAGGCTGTAACACTTCTCTCTATGGAACACATTTATCAGCAGTTATGAACCTGAGAGCTGAAGGAAAAACAGTATGAAGTACAGAGAAAGCGGAGTACATGCCAGATTTTGGCAAGAACCAAAAAGAAGAATAATGTGTCTACAGGATACGGGGAACAAGCAAGCTGCGTTTCTGCACAATTGTAATTCTTTTAAGCTTTCAACATGTCATTTAATTACACTTTTATAGTCAGCGGCTGTGTAAAGTGCAAATATGAATATTAGCATCGTAAAGGTTTCTGCCTTACAGGGAAACACTGAATACTGGATTTACGAGTGCCTTAATTATTAACTGTATTAACCCCTTAAAGTCCAGGCTGTTTCCCTCAATATATATCTTCATCTGATTTTTCCAGAAGGTGTTGATTAGTTTTCTATAACAGCAGCTCTGACAGTAGTGCGGCTGCAAGTCGCAGGTTTAATATTAATGCACTCGCTCTAATCGTCCATGTTATCGTTTCTATAGTAACAGCTCATTCACAGGGACGTGTACAGCAGACACTCCACTGATAAACAGATTAAATGATATGATATGTAAGGAGATGTTTATTTAAGATGTATGTATGGAAGGAGTCTCCAGTCTCAGAGGTAAAGCTGTAGCCTCTTCAGGACAGGGGAGTTTACGCTTCTTTGAGGTTTCTCGATAACATGACAAGCTGCGATTTTTTTGTCTTATTAAACTAAAGAGAGGGAAAAAAGAGACTGCTGAGGGAAGGACTGTTTATAGCTGCTATAACGTAAGTGAGAACAGGAACTTTGTGTTTCTTTGTTTCTTCACCACAGAGCTGAACATTAGAATATTATAAGAGCCACCATATCGGACACTTTAAAACATTTAAAACATTTCCTTTCTCCACCCTCCCTAGACCCCAAACTCGTAAAGTAAGAAGTGATTTCACTGCATTGTTTAAAATGAAATTATGGAGCTTAATGATCCTGTTTGAAGCAAATACAAGCTTTTGACATGAATTTATGGAGAATTTATGGAGATATAGACTCAAATGCAAAACCAAAAAAGCAGAAAAACCTCAGATACCGAACCTGTCTTGGATGAGAGGTTAAATCTGTGGTAAGATGTGCGTAAATGAAACTAAATAAAACTATTTCTCTAACAGTGTTGGTGTTAATCCAGCTGTGCGTCAGATAATCCGGTACTTTATAAAATAATCCGATGAATTAGATCAGCCTGTGCAGAATGTGCTGTGTGCCTGAATCAGCATGTCACAACTCCAAGCAAATTCCTTATATGTGAAAAGGAGCATGCAACAGTGCCAGGTGTGTGTGTGTGTGTGTGTGTGTGTGTGTGATTATAGTGACATTGCATTTTCGAGCTTTTTTTTTTCTTCTTCTTTTGCAAACGCTGTGCATGCAATCAAACCTGCAGTGTAAATCTGTCTCTATTCTTATGGATCCATATATGCGTCACGAGCGCAATGTTTGATTCCTATTGACTTTTTTTTTTTTTTTTTTTTAAATAACTTTAAAGCCGACCATCACACGCGCGCACGAGCATCCCGCTGTTGTAATGCAATGCAACACAACGCGCACATCAAGTGCATCTTCTTGTTCATGTAAAGTAAGAAATCATACAAACTTCACGAGATGCATTTGTAAAATTATCATTACTACTACTACTACTACTACTACTAATAATAATAATAATAAACATAAAGCCTATAGAAGAGATCCATATGACCCACTCAACCCACGCGCTGCTCCCTCACTGTAGAAAGAGCGCTCATGTGAATGCAATAACGCGTCGTTGGGTTAAAGAATGCACGCGCCACGCTCACCATGGAGGGACACAATCCGTACACGACGAGGAGGAAGATGGGAGTCGGGACGCCGAGCAGCGCGCGCATCCTGCTTGCGTCTCGGTCTCTGCTTCTGCCTCCTTCTTGTCTCGTCTCGTCTCGTCTCGTCTTGGTTGGTGTAGTTGGTGTGTCACGCGCGCAGAGACCGCACTAACGGGAGCGGCGGCGGCGGCGGCGTCGCGCGCGCGCTGGGAGATGGATGCACTCCCGATCAGAGCGATGGCGCCGACCGGACAGGAGGAGGAAGAGGAGGAGGAGGAAGAGGAGGAGGAGTAGACGCACGTGAATTAATTACCGAGTGAGCAGATGCATCGGGCGTTAACTGCTCCGCGTTTAGGCATGCATATGATGATTATGCATTTGATAATCACGCAATTATCCAATCAGCCAATCACGTGTCAGCAGCGCAATGCATAAATGCTTTCAGGTGATCTTTACATCAAACTTCAGAATGAGGGGAAAAATCTCAGTGACTGACTGTGGCATGGTTCTTGCTGCCAGTTTGAGTGTTTCAGAAACTGCTGATCTCCTGGAATTTTCACTCACAACAGTCTCTAGAGTTTACACAGAGTGGTGCGAAAAACAGCAACACCAACAAAAACAACTTCCAGTTCTGCTGGAAACATCTTGTTGATGAGAGAGGTCAGAGGAGAATGGCCTGACTGGTTCAAGCTGCTAGAGTAACTCAAATAACTACTCTGTACACCCGTGGTGAGCGGAAAAGCATCTCAGAACGCACAACACAACACGTACCGAAGGACTACAAAAACAGAAAACCACAGACATTGCTTCACAGTGACAAAGCAATAAGACGAGCTATTACAGAATAAAACAAAAGCAAGATACAGCAGGACTAATAAAATAAGGGTGGCAGAAAAATGAAATGAAAAGGGTGCAGTACAAAGTACAATAGAAAGTATGTACATAATTAATTATGCATTAATTATCCCATAAATAGATCATCATTGTTTAATTGCAGACGATTCGGTCCAATAATTAACCTACCCAATACCTCCACATGCCTTATATACTCCATGAATATATTATCTCTTAAATAAACACATTAAAAGAGTTCTTTAGAGTGATGTGTACAAGGACCTTTTGTCCATGTTGTTTTTGACTGATGGATTTTTAACCCTTTTTGTTGGTGAGACTGAGAACTTTTTTTAAAAAATGGCACAATGGTAGAGGTTCCTGGCCCTGGTCGTGAAGTACCCCCTCTCCTGTGCGTATTAGTGTTTTCCCGGGTGGGGAACCTGTGCTCTATAACACTGCACTTTTCTGGAGGTTGCATTGATTAACCCACTGAGACATCCACGTGAATTAATTACCCCGGAAATTTTCCATGGATGAGTTACTCACTGAATGTGTACATGCGTGATCTTCTCCAGGGTCACATGGAGTACCCCATGAAGAGATCCACTTGTATTAATTACCTAATGAATGAATCAGCATACAATCAACATACATTAGTGCATCCACATGCATTAATTACCCCATGAAATTACCCCGTGAAAGGATTCGTATTCGTATACAGGTTTCTCATTGACTCTCTGACTGTTTCATATTCGAAACTGAACCATTGAGCTCTGGACAAAATAAACCATTTTTAACTTAGCTACTAATTGACTTAGCTAATAATCAAAATGTAAGGAATAAAACATTAGAACGTGGTTCAGTCTGGTTTAATGTGAAGCAGAGCGGGATTATTATCCTATAACAGCACATTCTTCAATTTGCAAACAATTACAATTTTAAATAAGTAAAGCATGAAACACAGTGCTTTTTATCCATTTGTAGTTACGTTTAATTTTTGTGAAACAAGTTAGTTCCTGTTCTGCTCTAAACAGTTGTTCCCTCAGCAGCTTCTCCTTTTTCTCCCTCTTGAAGTTAATAAGCCAAAAAAAAAAAATCGCAGCTTGTCATGTTACAGAGAAAGAAAAGAAGCGTAAACTCCTCTGTCCTGAAGATGTCAGAAAACTTAAAGTTACAGCTTTACCTCTAACTGTTTCAAAGCACTGACACTGGAGACTCCTTCCATAAATGTTAAATAAACGTCTCTCTACATATTAATGATGACACTTTTTTTAATGTGGAGTGTCCTCTGTACATGTTCATGTGACTGAGCTGTTACTATAGAAACAATAACGTTAGAACAAGTGCATTAATATAAACCTGTGATTTGCAGCTGCACTACTGTTGTCAGAGCTGCTGTTAATGAAAATTAATCAGCACCTTCTGACCAATCACAATCCAGAATTCAACAGTGCTGTGGGATACTACTTGTTAATCCAGCTTGTGTTTATTTGCTGCTTCTTCAGGTCTTGTTTCTGTTCTTTTGGTAGAAAGTTTCTTCAGCAGCACTCTGGCTCTTTGTACTTTATTTTTGATGTCTGCATTGGATTCTGCCTCACTTCAGATGAATGAGTGTAAATGTAAAGAAATGAAAGAAGGAGATGAAGGTCATGAAGGTTTTTGAGAGGCTTATCAAAAAGTCCATCTCTCACATCCTACACACTACCCTCACCCACACCGACAGCAACAAAGGGAACTATGTGAGGCTGCAGTTAATAGACTATAGCTCAACCTTCAATACTATAGTCCCACACTGGCTGGCCTCCAAGCTCAAAGACCTCGGACTCAGTGCCCCTCTGTGACTGGGTCCTGGACTTCCTCACAGGCAGACCCCAGGTAGTGAGAGTGGGCAAGTTTACCTCCAACACCATCACCCTGAGCACTGGAGCCCCACAAGGTTGTGTCCTGAGCCCCCTGCTCTACTGACTGTGTGTCCTCCCACAGCTCCACTTCTATCATCAAGTTTGCTGACGACACAGTGGTTATGGGCCTCATCTCCATCACCAATGAGGACGCCTACCTTGATGCGGTGGAGAAACTAGTAGTTGGTGCCAAGCAAACAGTCTTTCTCTGAACATCAGTAAAACCAAGGAGCTGGTCGTGGACTTCAGCAAGAGGAAACAGCAGAACTACACCCCAGTTGAGCTCAGCGGGACCGCTGTGGAGATAGTGAGCAGCTTCAGGTACCTTGGAGTACACATCTCTGAGGCCCTGGCCTGGACTCATTACATCCAAGCTCAGGTAAACAAAGCCAGATAACAGTTGTATCATCTGAGACTGCTGGGGAAATTCAGGGTCTCCCCAGCAATCCTGAAAACATTCTATACTGGGCCTAGAAAGTTTACTGACTCTCAGCATGGTCTGAGCAAAGCCCTGCAGAGAGTGTTGTGCTTAGCTGAGTGCAACGCCGGGTCTGCTCTCCACTCTCTGCATGACATCTACACCAGACGATGCAGAACCAGAGCTGCTAAAATCATCAAGGACTCCACCCACCCTGGTAACTGTCTGTTCAGCCTGCTGCAATCAGGCAAGCGCTTTCGTTGTCTGATGGCTAAAACTGAGAGACTCAGGAGGAGCTTCTTCCCTCAGGCCATCAGACGCCTCAATACGGACATGTCCACCATACAGATCCCTTAGGACTGCATAAAGACTCTCCAGTCACTCTGCAGGCCACTGACACTCCGCACACTGCACTTTGCAGTTTGTATTGATACTACACGTAACATACTGCATATTTTGTACATCCATCGTTGCACATTCCTACATATATATTTCTTATTTCTTATTATCTTATTCCTTGTTATTTCTTATTTCTTAGTAATTAAATGCACAGTCTAAAGAGGAGTAGGCCAGGTTTTCATTTCACTGCAAGTTATATACAGTATATAACTGTGCATGTGACAAATAAAATCTTGGATCTTGAAAAATAAGAACATAAGATGAGGAGATCGGGAGGACGAGATTGTGAGGCATTCACTGGTCTAACACTTTGATGTGATTAGTGAAAGCAAACAGTTTAACACCCACTCCTGATAGACTATACATAATGCAGGAGGAGATATTAAAGGGCAAATTACAATAAGCTACACACACACAAGAAGACATTAAACAAGAACCCCCATTCTTTTTCTCAGTGAAGAACATGAGCACAAATAAACCATGGGAAAAAAAATTATGCCATTTATTGTTTTCAAATAAGGCTGCTCATTGTTGATTGTGGGGTTTCCACTTACTATTATGTGTGTGTACTGCATGTGTACTGCAGGTAATCAGCTGCGTGGAACGTGAAAGTGAATGTCAATGTGACCAAGCAAAAAGAAATTAGCACATTATGAAGCATTATATGCACCTTCTCTCACTTATTAAATTGTTAGGAAAAGCCAATGACTTTTGAGATAGTCATAAGTTATATAACTAATCAGCCTTTATCGATGTCCCCCATGGCCATCTCGAAACCCCTTCTGCTCATTGTCTAAAAACAGTCTGGACACACCACCGTCCTTCTGTCTCGCAGCGCTTTCGTGGCTTTTAGTCCGTCAGAGTGAAATTGATTCTTTTGTGTTTTTGTTGCTGTTTGGTCTGATTACATTTCAAACTGCACACAATTAAATGAATACAAAAGCAAAAAAAAAAAAAAAAATGCCCGAGGGGCATGAAAAGCTAAAAATGTCCTCAAAACACTCTTTCATTAATTGGTCAGAAATGCAGCAATGAAAAGGGTAAACAATCCAACAATCCACTATCAAGTGAGAGTAAAAATCCCAAAAATCACCCAGAGAACACAGAGCCTAACCCAGAGTGCTAATGGTCTGTACTGCTTTATCAAACTGTCACCTCAGTATGCATATTGTTGTGCTGTTTTATGTACGTTATTACTGTGACCTTATGGGAAAATGATCCCAGCATTAAAATTTATGAAGAAGCATGAAATTATATTCATATAAATGTGAAGTGCCACACACACACACACACACACAAACCCTTGGTAGGATGTCTCGAAAGGTAGGACAATTTATGAAAACACCCGAGCACAAATCTCCAGAACACGTGGCATTTCTGCAATACTCCAGCTCTGTCCTTAGGCTCGGTTTAGAAGCTAATATCTACAAAAATAAAATGCTGCAACCCAACGCACATGGCATGCTTTATGCACTTCCTGCAGTCAAGTCAATTCAGAGCTAAAATGCTTTCATACTCAACAAAGCAGACTGAGACCATCTGACTCTCTGACCCGAGGGGAAGAACACACCATTGAAATGGACTAAACACTGTGTGTGTGTGTGTGTGTGTGTGTGTGTGTGTGTGTTTGTGTGTGAACACACCCTTAGGTGGCATTTGCAGAATATCTTCAGGATGCTAAGCATACAGAATAGGGACTCATTTATGGGGACCAGAATGAATCGAGTCTCCATGAGCTAGGTGTGAAACCATTAAGAGATGAATACATGTATAGATCCTAAGATATGAATACAAATATATTCACGAAGACCAGGATTTTATACCTCCTAAAACATTTTACGTTCCCATTAGGTAGGTTCATGAGGAACCTGGTTCCCATAAAGACAGTGTTACGTGGAACAGCTTTTCATCCTACAATGTCTTTGGTCCATTAAGAAGGCGGTCCATTAAGAAGAGGATGCAACACACATAAAGAACAGCATACAAAGCCATACACATACACATACACACACACAGAGAGAGAGAGAGAGAGAAAGAGAGAGAGAGAGAAACCTCTCTTAAAGCTTTTAGCTAGCTCCACATGAGAGCTGGGTAAGTTTTAATTACACCACTGGCTGTGTAATTAACGGAGAGTGCTTTAGAGAACTGGTACTGCTCATCATGTACAAAAGCACACAGGAAGTCAAACTAGGTTCTAAATTTGTTACCATTTTTGTATTTGTGTGCACATATAATTGAATGCACATCAAACATGTTTGATAGATTCGCCCTCCCTTAATGCTTAGCTTCCTTCAAATGTGCCCTTCACATGTGACTTTCTTTCAGTGGTGCTGCTCTTCAAATACTTCCTCCATCACGTTCTGTTCTCAGGTAGTGCCTGTAAAATATACCCTCGCTCAAGTTCTTTTCTACAGAAGTCTCCTACAAATGCTCTTCCCGTTCAAGTTCATCTCACATAGTTCCCTTGCTAGAGGTCCCCTACAGTATTGCCATTCAAACACACCCTCCCTCAAAGTCTCATATACAGTAGTGCTAATAAAAATACACCCTCCCTGGAGTTCCCCTTAACAGTAGTGTTTTCCAAATGCACCTGGTTCTGAATTCCCTTCTACAGTAGTGCCCTTCAAAATCAACCCACTGTGGACCCTTCCTTAGATTTTCCTTTGGAATTCCTTCATAGAGTACATTCGTCAAGTTCCCTTCAAATGTGCCCTTCATACTGTATGCGCCTGGTCATTTTTCTTCTCAGGTAGTGCCTTTCAAATATACCCTCCCTCAAGTTATTTTCTACAGACGTCCCCTTCCAATGCACTTCTTGTTCAATATCTCATCTCATGTAGCTCCCTACCCCTTCACATGTGCACTTCCTCAAGTTCTTTTCCATAGTAGTGCCCTTCAGATGCTCCCCCTGTCATGTTCCCTTCTCAGGTAGTAATGTACTCTCTCACAGTCTCATCTACAGTAGTTCCTTTTGACAGTAGTAATCCCCAAATGCACCTTCCTCTGAGTTCCCTTCTAAACAAGGGCCCTTCAAAAGGAAACCCTCCCCTTTCCTTTGTAATTCATTCTGGGAAAATGGTCTTCATACGCACTCTTCCTTAACTTCCCTTCAAATGTGCCCCCTCTTTTCCTCCTGTGGACCTGCCCTTCGCATGTACCCTTCCTTTACTCGTTTTCTACCGATGCTCTTCTTATCCACGTTCTTAACTCACATAGTTCCCTACCTAGTGTTTCCTTCTAAATATACTCTCCTCCAATTTCTCATCTACAGTACTGCCCTTCAGATCCACCCTCCGTCAAGTTCCCCTTGACAGTAGTGCTCCCCAAATGCACCTGCTTCTGAGTCCCCTTTCTACAATAGGGCTCATCTATGGTAGTGTCTTCCTTACCTTCCTCTCAGATGGCCCTACCTCAAGTATATTTTATGCTAAAGCTGTCACGTCACCATCTGTTTCCACCACAAACTCGATTTCCCAGAATCCACCACAACATCGCAACGCTCCCGATTCTAGCTCAATTTCCCATCAGCCACATGGGCTACAATCCTCGTTACTTAATTCGGTGCCGTGTTCAATTTCACCCGAATGACACACACCTTAAACAACCCAGACATTCACTCTCACTATGAGAAGTCTCACTCGTAGTTTGCACTAGTAAGAATTCCAAGCCTGTTTACTCATTTGCTCTTTCGGTTTTGATTACGATCTGTTTTGCTACACTAATTCTTGTTTTTTTGTCCTGGTTAACGCTGGTTGCTGCTCTCCTGACCTGCGCCTGTTTTTGACTACATTTTTAAAATTGCCATTTTGGATTGTTTGCCTGTTTTAATAACCAATCCAAACTGCGTTACACTTCAAATGCATCCTACTTAGGGTTCCTTCTATTGGTCCTGAGTTCCTTCTATGATATTGTCTTTCAAATGCATACTGCTTCAGGTTCCTTTCTATGTTAATGATCTTCAAATGTGCCCTAGCTGAGTTCCCATAAACAAATAGAATATAATGAAAATAAAGTACACAATGTTCTTTATTTATATCTGAAAACTATATATATATATATATTGCTGTATATTGTAAAATATTTAGTTCACATGTAATTCATGTCCTTAAAAGGCACCCTCTATTGTATCTCCGTTTCTGCTTATGCCCTTCAGACACACTCTCTCTTCAATTTTGTTCTAAAAGCTCTTCAGCTAACAGCATCTTCATCAGGGATGCTGCCTCCAGGGTGCACTTGCTGCCAAAACCTTCGGCTTTGTAAAGAAATCTGTCAGACATGATGTGTAACCCAGAACACACACACACACACACACATCTGACTGAATACGCCACCACCCTGGCCTCATACTGTTCTGCTCTCCACCTGCTGGTGTAAACAAACACATAGCTGCTAATCAAGCGCACATCGCCTCCAGCGCCCAACACACACACACACAAACACACACACACACACCCACTGAGGGAGCAGTCATCAGTCATCACGCCAGACATTCTGGAAGCGTTTTACACCCCATGAAGTTGGGGAAATGCTCAGACAGATGGGTTTTCTCTGAAGAAGGGATCTGATGAGGTCAAATAAGAAATACAAATACAAAGAGACGTCCTGATCCATGCTGAGCCAAAAGAGGAAATCTCACCATGGAGCTTCATTTTTTTTCCATCTAAAGGTACGTCTGAACAGTAACTCTGCTTCAAAACACCCCATCATCTTACTTTTTTAGAACATCACCACACCAAGTATTTTCTTGCTTACATAAGGTAGTCCTGATACATAATGATGCATGCTAATAACTAGAGATTGATTGCATTGATACTGGTGCTGGTATCCGTATTAGTCCAAAATGTGTGCTCCAGTACCGACATCAGATACTAGATGATACAATGTGCCATAAGTTTGGCGTATGTCGTCACACTAATGATCAGATGACACAACATGACAGCAATCTGGACGTATTTCACAAAAGGCAAGGCAGACTGCTAACTTCCCGCTGGATCATGATGGTGGCTGTGAAATGGTCTATGAATGTAAGTTATCTCACGGTTCCTAGTAGAGGTTGATGGTAGCAGTGACGTGCTATTTCAAGTTTAGATTGTTGTTGATTGTTACCCCAAAGTTTAAGGCAATTAGTAGTAGCAATGTGCTCAAATAGATGTAAGGAACTGTCTCAAAGATACGTAAGGTACGGTAAAATGGGTGCAGTGGCTAAGCGGAAAGAGAGGACGAGATAATTGTATTATCGTAATAGCATCAGTTGACAAAGAGGTGATGTATAGACTATAAAAAAGAGGGGAAACATAGATCTTTGATTTATACCAGTTGTCACTGGTATAACTGAGCAGGATTAGTTTCACTGGGTGACGTCTGTAATAACATTCATCTTCGCTGACATAAAACTCTCGAGATTAGCATTATCTCTTTAGTTTGCCAAAATGGCCTCAGCATTACAACACCTCATTAAACACACAATAAAATATGCATATACATTAGGCAGATACAAAATTAATGCAACATAATGAGCACCACACACACACACACACATAAGAACAAAGTGGAATGGGGTTGTAATTTTTTTTTTGTTTGTTTAAAAACTTTGACAGTATCCCAAAGTATTGAATACATTATCAGTGATTGTGTTTAAAGACATTAAGAGGAATAAAAGAACGTAGCTTCACAATTTTCTGAAGATTGTAAGTGCAACAGCCATGAAAGCTTTCTGCCTAAATTCAGTGGTGGTTCTGGGCACTGAAGCAGTTCTGCAAGCGCAGGGTATATCTTACATTGTCAGGAAAGTTAAAATAGGCTGATAAGTATGCAGGCGGAGTGCAAATTCTAGCTTTATAGATAGAATTGTATCAGGGGATTCACTGAAGAACTGTTAGAGAGGTACACTTTAGCGTATAGTGTGCAGTGATGACTTTCCATATTTTTTTCCCTGCAAACATGGTCATATACTGCTTGAATATAGAGAATACTGTTGCATCATTTACAGTCATTTACAGTCATTTCCTTCCTCTGCCCCTCACACGTGTCTCATCTCTTGTTTTCTTACACTTTAGCTCTGTCTTACTTTTATTCATACTTTTGTATATACACTTTTTTTGTAAGAGCAGCAATTAGGAATTTACATACACACAACTTTCCCACAAACTGTTTTTCAAACACACACAGTGCAGATTCGAGGCAGCCATTTGTTTGTACCATAGCTGAGCACCATGCAGCTGTGTGTGTGTGTGTGTGTGTGTTGTATCTGTTCTATTCCAGTGTTAATGAGCCCACTGGGGAGGAGAGATCAGTCATCATGCTGCTGGCCTTAAGTGAACACTAAGCACCTGAGTGCCAGACGTTCATCTATGAGCTAACATTCATCCCAATTTATCTTGCTTTGAGCACACGTACACACACACACACACACAACTGCTCAGGGCTTAGCACAAACATCTGGACAGAGGAAAGGTAAAGAGAGAGAATAAAGAAAGAGGAAGATAAATCTGTGGTATATAGAGTTCACTGAAAAAAAAACAACATGATCCAAACATTGGGTCGCTGTTTCCACTGCCACGTGAGCCATACCGTAATTGAGTATCTGTGTTGAATTTGATGCTCCTTCTCACCAGGTATTTGTAGGAAATAGTGAAGAACACTGATCGGTCAATCACAATCCTCACAGAATCGTCACGTGTCGTTAGAAAGTCCCCATGAAACAGCTTGAGAGGCACGAATTGATTCCATATGTTCACGTATGTCCTTCAGAAACAGGAAGCTAGAGCTTGTTGAAGTGCTTGACGGATTTATACAACAGCCAATAGCATTTGAGTTATGCCAAGCCACACCCCCAACCCTGACAAAATTTTGGGAAAAAAAACCTAGCTTGAACATTTTTTTTTTACTGAAATTATCATACAACTATCATCAATGAAGTGATTCTAATTAACCCCAAATAAAGATCATCTGTTTCTGTAGGATTTTCTTGACATCATTTTGGTTTCATCTGCCATAGCCATGGTCCACAAAGATCTTACAAAGCATGGTATCTCATTGTTGAAATGCATCAATCTGGAGAGGGATACAATAGGAATTCCAGAACATTAGGTGACCATGGAACTTTGTGAATGCCATCATCAACAAGTGGAGAAAATGGGGCACCACAGTGACATCACCAAGAACAGGACATCCCTTTAAATTTGACAAAAAGGTAGAACTTTTTAGGCAAAAAAGATATGATTGGCACAAAATCAAAGACAGCTTATAACCCAAAGGATTCCAGACTCACAGTGAAGCATGGTGGTGGCAGCATCATGCTATACCACTGCTTCTCTTCAGCTGAGACAGGGGCTGTAGTCAAGATAGAAGGATTCATGGATAGCTCCAAATATCAATCTATTCTGGCACAAAACCTGCAGGCATCTCTTAGACAGCAGATGATGAATAAAAATTTCAGCTTCCAGCATGATAACGAACCAAAGCATAAATCCAAGTCAACAAAGGAATGGCTTCAGAAGAAGAAGAGCACTGTTTCTGGAATGGTCCAGTCAGAGCTCAGATCTAAATCCTCTCAAAAACCTGTGGAATGACATGTCTGTGCTGTGCACAGGAGATCCCCTGGCTATTTGATACATCTGGAGCAGTTTTGCATGGAAGAGTGGAATAAAATTGCCAAATCAGGATGTGCTAATGTGCTAGACTCTTACTCCAAAACACTGAGTGCTGTACAAGCAAAAGGTGCTTTAACAAAGTATTAGCTAAAGGGATGTGCATACTTATGCAACCAGGTTATTATAATTTTCTTTACCTTCTTCCCGTGAAACATTTTCATTTGTTTCTGACTTTTTGGTGGGAAAAAAGACCTGACATGATTTATTTCTTGGTTATGTGATCGGAAACAGATTCAGTTCACCAGTGTTCGGATAGTTCTGGGTTTGGATTATGAGCCACACTGTCAGGTGGAAAAGTGCTGAGAGAGAGAGAGAGAGGGGGAAACAGGCTCTTCTCTCTCTCTCTCTATCTCTCTCTCTCTCTCTCTCAAAGTCAAAAGGTTGCTTTATTGCCATGACAAATATTAATTGTATTGCCAATACAGACTTTGGAAACAATTTAGAAAATGACTACAGAAATAAATAAATAGAAACCAAAGTACATACATTCAACAATATAGTCATATATATATATATATATATATATATATATATATATATATATATATATATATATATATTAAAAAAAGTATTCGGTCACCAGACTAGACTCACATATGAAATTAAGTGCCAGCC
>CM075003.1:30621336-30638150 GCA_037576675.1 Pangasius sanitwongsei | reverse complement strand
ATTAGGACACCTGATTCTGATCATTTGGATGGGTGACCGAATACTTTTGGTAATATAGTGTATATATATATATATAATTTTTATGTGTGGGGGTCAGTGTATGAAATGCAGCTAAAATTGAAGATGATTTTGCTCTCCCTCTCTCTCTCTCTCTCTGGGTCTCCCACTACCTCTGTATCTCTCTGTCTCTCACAATCTTTCTCTGTCTCTGTCTCTTTCTTTCTCTCTCTCTCTCTCATGTAGAATTAAATACTCTTTTCCTAAAGTCTATGAGTTCCTGTGCTGGCAAATGTGCTGAACAGTGGGGAAGGTCAGGAGAGTGTGATGAGTCCACACTGCACACCACGCACTCGCTGTCCTTATTTATGTGTTGAATAATAGAGTAGAAACAGATTGTTAAGAGCTGACAAGTGCAATTTAGTATACACACACAATGTGTATCCTATTCTGAAATGTCATTATAGAGACGCATCTCTCTTTCTCTCTTACACACCCTCTTGGGTGTAATTAAGATGTTTGACATGCATACATGTACACACACATACACACACACACACAGCAAAAGGCCACAAGATAAGTGAACAACGTATGGTCTAAATGCCATTACTTATTATTCATGTGAGTCGGAGTAAATCAGCTATGACTCCTTCATTTAAAACCCCATAAATTTCGCTTGCACACTAACAACACAGTCAGTCTTCAGACATGTTCATGTTTTTATATTTTTCATGCTTAATGACCCTACATAAGCACTCGCCTTGTATCTAAACACATTCTTGGCTAATTTAGTGCATCGGTTTGAGTTTTGTATCACATTGCTGTTGAATTCTGGATTCTGAATGCTCAGAAGCTGTTGATTAGTTTTCTACAACAGCAATTCTGACCATAGTGCAGCTGCAACTCACAGGTTCATATTAATGTGCTCTAACTACTATGTTATCGTACTGTTTATAGCTGCTATAATGAATGGGAACTAAATGGTTTTACAACATCTCACAACATTTCACAACATTTCACAACATTAGTTGTGGCCTAATGGTTCGAGAGTCGGACTTGTAACCCCAAGGTCGTGGGTTCGAGTCTTGGGTCCGGCAGGGATTGTAGGTGGGGGGGAGTGAATGACCAGTGCTCTCTGCCACCCTCAACACCACGACTGAGGTGAGACCCTTGAGCAAGGCACTGAACCCTCAACTGCTCCCTGGGTGCTGCAGCAAAAAAAGGCTGCAGAGCATTTAGAGTATGGGTCACCATACTTGGCCTCAAGTCACTTCACTTCTAACTATAAATGGATTAAAAGTATGACATGTTATTCTTTAATTTAAAAAAATTACTGTGGTATAAAAGGAATAAAACAATTTGGGCTAGTGGTTAGGCCACATCGCTCTCACTGCTGTCCACCACGGCCCCGGTTCAATTCCCAGCCCGGGAACCAACCCCACTGGGGTTACCTGCAAGAATGCACACGCAGTGCCGGTTCCAAGCCCAGATGAAATTGGGGAGGGTTGCATCAGGGAGGGCATCTGGCGTAAAAACTGTGCCAAATCAAATATCCAGACCCATCCTCTCTTGGCATTTAACTAAAAGTGCTTGTTAATATTCTAACATTCTAAAATATTGATTTATTTTATTCCCTTTTGTATTATTATTTTTTAGCTATGTTATTATTTACATTTATGGCATTTGGCAGACGCCCTTATCCAGAGCGACTTACAAAAGTGCTTTGAAGTCTATCTAAAATACATTCTGATGTTGGCTCACTAGATCACAAACTAGGAATACCATCAGTCCAAAACTCTGTTGGGGAGGTTATTTATTTATTTATTTATTTATTTATTGTAAGTGCTAACTTAAGTACTTTATGAAGAGGTAGGTGTTTAGACGTCGTTTGAAGACTGCCAGTGACTCAGCTGTTCGGACATCTAGGGGAAGTTCATTCCACCACCTTGGTGCCAGAACAGAGAAGAGTCTTGATGCATGCCTTCCTTGTACCCTATGTATTTTAATATTTTAATTATATATATATATATATATATATATATATATATATATATATATATATGGAAAGCCAAGACACCAGCTGAAATCAATCAGTAATTAGAAAGCAATCCTGCCCATTGTCAGTGCAAATCAGCTGGTTCAGTCCCAACAGAGATGGCCTATAAAAAGGTGTCTCATTACCAAGGTGTCACACAAGAAACATCTCATGACGGGTAAGAGCAAAGAGCTCTCTCAAGACCTTCACAACCTTATTGTTACAAAAAATACTGATGGCATTGGTTACAGAAGGATTTCAAAACTTCTGAATGTTCCAGTGAGCACTGTTGGGGCCATAATCTGGAAGTGGAAAGAACATCATTTCACCATAAACTGGCCATGGCCAGGTGCTCCCCACAAGACTTCTGACAGAGGAGTGAAAAGAATTATCAGAAGAGGTGTCCAAGAGCCAAGGATATATATATAATTTTTTTTTTTAATTTGATTATTTAGATCCTCTGTGGCAACCCCTAAGGGGAGCAGCCTGAAAAAGGAACAACACCACCAAGAAGAGGAATAAAACACTTCGAGACATGTTGTTAGGAAAATAGTCAACTTTGGAGTGGTAACTATAACGCTTGTTGCTTATTTTACTATAACAGCACCACACAGGGTGTTTTATTCCTTGTCTGTTGCATGTTAATGTTCAATACACCTATGAGATTTTCAGATTGTCATGTTACAAGCAGACTGCTGCACTGTTTATTTTGTGTGATGATTCAAGTCTTGGTGTTTAAAATGAATTATGGTGGGTTGTTTTGTTTTCTGTTTTTATGACTCCCTCATGCTTTAACAATATGAAAATATCGCACTGTGTTGAGTGCATGTCTTACGTAATATACTACCTGCTGGTGTAATTACTCACATCCTCATCACTGGGACTTATGACACACAACACATCAAGGTTTTTCACACAATTTACATGCATGTCGCATATGGAATGACTTAGTAATTTATGCTCCCTTTTAGCACCCATTCTACAAATGCAATCCTGAAATGGTTTCTCGCCCTCTCTCCAACTCTACTGCACTTTCACCGCTCCAGCTGAGAATTTATTTCATCATGGAGATGGAGGGTGTGTGATTATCGACCTCATGACCTGCTGCTCATTAGGTCATCACAGAAAAAGCATGCAGGAGGTGCTTATGTCATGTTAAAAGGGTAAAACAGTAAATCAGACGTGACATAAATAAAATGCTGTGGCCTTATGGCTTTTTGATGGAATTTACATTATTCGTTTTTCTGCATGAGCTCTAATTTGTGCCCTTTTTGTGTTTAACATGCAACAGGGACTGTCTAGAAATCTTTTAGTTCATACATGGAAAAATATTGGCATGTCACTGAGTCAATATATTGAAATGAATCATTTATTATATCAATCATACTTTTTTTATCCACTTGTTTAATTTCATCTTTTGTTAGCCAGCTAACATTAATTTTCCAGCCTGTTCCTTCATGTTCCTTCATGCTCATTCATGCTCCTCAGTGCTAATACTAGCTAGTTGGAAAACATAAGCTAATAGGATAACATAAGCTTGATAGGATATCTGAAAAAAAATACTTCTGAATACAAATCAAAAGCTTCTTTTGATTGCCAGGTACTTATGAATGTTTGGGCTTCCTTTAGGGCTCAAACCACTTAAAGACACGCCCATCAGGTCTGAAGTCTTAATTTTTTAATTATTATTTGTTTTCTGAGAAACTTGTGAATAAATATCTTATTCATAAATGTGTTGCTGTTAAGTTTTGTATGCATGAATGGATATAATTCTTAATGTTTAGAAAATGTCCATGATGAATCTGTCCTCTACTGACCATCCAGCAAGTCATGTCCTTATTTCATTTTCATTTCCTTTAACCCATATTGCAAAATGGACTACAAGTGCAAGAATATAAATTGGATGTCTGTGGACCTCATGTTCACATATAACATGTCATATATACAGCATATTCATTTTTATAACTTTCAATCACAAAAAAGCAAAACCTATAGTGACTGCCAGCTGTAATGTTTTGAGTGAAGCATTGGTCTGGTATTGTGTGCTCATTATTTTGTGCCACTAAAAAAATGCAGAGCCCTGGGAATGTATGGCCTTGGTACTAGAGATCCTTGGGAACACAAACCCCAGGAACAGATGCATTTGGAAAACAGGTCCCTGGGAACATAGGCATTGGAGATATAGAGCTTAGGGAACAATCCTTGGGAATATAGAGCCCTGGGACCAGAGGAATTGGGAATATAGAGCCTTGGTAAGATAGAGCCTTGAGAAGATAGAGCCCTGGAAAAACAGGCATTGGGGATATAAAGCCTTGCAAACATAAACCCTAGGGAACACAAGCCTTGGGAATATAAAGCCATGGCACCAGAGGAATTGAGAATATAGATCCTTGGGAACATAGAGCCCTGAGAACAGGAACACTGGGAATATAGCGTCTTGGGAACATTGAGATCTGGCAACAGGCATTGAGAATATAGTGCCTTGGGAATGTAGATCCTTGGGAACATAGATGACTAAGAATATGGCCATTGGAGATATAGAGCCTTGAGAACACAGAGCCTTGGGAATACAGGCATTGGTGATATTAAGTCTTGAAAAAAATGATCTTTGGGAATACAGGCAATGGGAATATAAAGCAATTCAGAAGGTAGAGCCCTGGGAAGACTGCCATAGGAGATATAGAGCCTTGACCAGGTAAAGCCCTAGGAACACTGGCATTGGGAATATAAAGCTACAAGTATAAGAGTAAGAGCCATACAAGTATAGGGCCATGGGAACATAGAACTGCAGGAACAGACGCATTGGTGATATAGAGCCTTATGATCATAGCACCCTGGGACCACAGACATTAGAAATATAGGGTCTTGGGAACATGGAGCCCAGGGATTACAGTCACTTAGGAAGGTAGATTCCTGGGAATATAGGTCCTTGGGAACATAGGCCTCTGAGAACACAGGCATTGGGAATATCGAGTCTTGGGAAAATAGAGCACTGGCAGTATAGGGAACATGGGAATTTTGGAATATAGAGCCTTAATATAGAGCAATGTGAATATAGATAAGCTCCTCTAGTTTTAGCCAGCTTACCAGGTTTACAAGTTCATTAACATAAGGCAACCTACAGAGTTCTCGAGATGTGACTCACTTTGGAACGGACCAATTTAGACTCAGGAAGGGGAAGGTGCATTCTGGTGACTGTGCCCCCCTCACTTCAAATGCACATGCTGCCCATCACATACTGAATATTTGTACTGTTACTGTGATTGGAACCTTCCAATGTGAGTCACCTTCACTAAATTTAGGATCCGTCCATGAGAGAACCTGCTGTTTCCTGACACCAGAGAAAGGGCAGAGAGTGACATGGGGAGAGGAGCTCTTTATAATAACATTTGATTTATATGCAGCCCCTGTGTTAAGGCCTTGTCAATTAGAGAGAAAACAGACACCCAAACAGAAAGACAGGAAAATGCAATAGGATAAATGGATTATACAGAGGAGACAGATTTAGCAAGAGCTTAGCGCACTGCGTGTGTGTGAGTTTTTTGAGCCCTTTTTTGTAGATAACAGCTCATAAAACTTTTAAATCTCTAATGGCCCAAATCACACTGTCTCCAAGTGAGATGTATTGTTCCCTGTTTGCTCTGTGTTCCTCATTTGTGAGACTTTCAAACTAACGCTGGATTACAAAACACCGGCTAAATCCAGGAGACCAACACTGTGCACAAATAATTAAACACATCATCTTTACACAGCAGCAGCTTTCAGGCAAACCTTTTAGACAGGGCCAAAAGGAGTATCACTGCTGTTTACTTGCCCTCTTATTCAACAGATTTAATTTTTTTTGTATCACTACAATTTTAGTCACTACTGTTTGGAATATAGAGCTTTGGAACATAAGGCATTGGGAATATAGGATACTAGAAATATAGGGTCCTGGGAAAATAGGAACTTGGGAATAATTCTGACTTCTTGATTCTGGTGACTCTAACCTGCTCCTAAGTGTAAATGTGTTACTGAAAGTGTGTCTCCTTAAGGGTGCATTCCTGCCTTGCACCCAGTACTCCCAGGAAAGGCTTCGGATCCACTATAAGCCCTGTGCAGGATAAAGCGCTTACTGAAGATGAATAAATGAATGTTGTATTTAGGGTCGTTAGTCGGGTTTTCAGAAAAGATTGGAATTTAAATTTTTCTGATTTCTGGATACAACACAAACATGGAAAGGTACTTACAAAGAAAGAGAGCTGGAGAGACAAATGGACAGAGATAGTGAGACACAAAGAGAGACAGATGAGACAGAGAGATAGACGCATCCATTGTAAGAGAAGATGGGAGCCAAGGGATAGGAGGAAAGACAGCTGGAGAGACAGTGAGACAGACAGAGAGACAGAATGATAGGACAGAGACAGGGAGAAAGGAGACAGATGAAAAAAGAGAGACAGGGAGCATGAGAAAAGAGATATGGAGAGACAAATGGAGGAAGATAGTGAGACAAAAAGAGGGACAGAAGAGAACAGACAGACAGATAAAGAATGCAAGAGGAGAATATAGGGAAGGTTGGAGCAGACAGAGCCACACACACACACACACACACACACACACATATCAATAGTCTGTGTGTGTGTGTGTGTGTGTGTGGATGCGAGGCAGCAGATCTGATTAGGATGCGTCTGGTGCAACATTGTACAGTGCTTCTATTTACCTCATCCCTGTCTTTCTCTCAACCTGTCTTTCTCTCTGTCACTCGCTGTCTCTCTTTCTCTGTATTTATACTGCACTCTTCACCCACTCAAGGTCACTTAAAAGATCAACAGAAACACAAAAAGCACAAACAAAAGACACGAAATTGTCCATGAAGACTCCTGAAGCTGTAGCTGTTCTCACATCTTTAATTAGAGCAGGACTGGGTTTTAAGTTTCACATGAATCCTGGGTTTGTTTTGGATATTATAATTCTTCCCCCAGGTTGTGCTTGTGTGCTATGGGCTGTGATTTCTAGTCAGCATAGTAGGGTACTGCATAGTGGGTGTGAAGCACTATTTAATAGGATCTATAAAACACTGATACAGGTGATTCAGCCTAAATGTATTGTTCATGAAAAGGTTATTCTACATTAACTACATTATCCTGCTGGCATCGTTGTTTTGTATAATTAATAAGCTACATATAAACTGTCAAAATCTCTCAGCCTATTTTTCACCGTGGAACATCGGAGTGAACCACCTATTAATCTGCGGAACCAGGCTCAATTATCAACCAAAGTAGATAACTGGAGTGAACCACTGATTGATATGTAGACCTGGATTCAAACACCAACCAGAATGGTGAACCACTGACCGAATTCCAGAACTGGACTCATCCACTAACCAAAGTGGGGAACTGAAGCAAACCACTGCAGAACCAGACTCAACAACTGACCAAAGTGGAGAACTAATGTGAAACACCAACCAAAATGTAGAACCGGACTCAAACATCCACTAAAGTTGAGAACCAAAGTTAACCACCAATTGAACTGTAGAATCTGACTCATCCATGGACCAAAGTGGAGAACCAAAGTGAACCACTGATCAAATTCCAGAACTGGACTCAACCACTGTCCAAAGTGGAAAACTGGCATGAACAACCAACTGAACTGCAAAGCCAGACTCAACCATCAACCAAAGTGGAGAACCAGAGTGAGCCGACAGCATTCCGGAACCAGACTCAACTACTGACCAAAGTGGAGAACTGGAGTAAACCATCAACCGGACTGCAGAACCAGATGATCAGCCAGTGAACCACCTGCTGAAGGAGATAAGATCTCAACCACTAACCGAACTAAAGAACTACACTGAACCACTACTCACAGTGGAAAAGAGCAGATTTAACCAGCAAGCAAACTGCTAAACTAAATTCAAGAACCACGATGGATTGGAATAATACTTGGAATAAGATAAACTATCCACCAAAAGAACAAAACTTTTTCAAGCCTGAAATTAGTAACATGTCTAGAAAAAGGTTTAATAATTGTGTATTTGTCATAATAATTTTTTATAATGAGAAATATTAATAATAAATATGCCTTTATTCATTTTTGCAATGAGATTAAAATTCAAATACAGTTTAGTGTCACTGAGGTATAAGTATAGCTGCTGAGTTTTAACCTGAGGAATGCTGATTCATACTTGTATGAAGTGATTTTTTTTTTGTTTTACCAATGTACGTGTGTGTGTGTCTGTGCATTTCTATAATAATCATAATTAATACGCTACCCTGATGTCATTAATTGTGAGTAGATAAGCCAGGAGACAAGAGACTGTCCCATAGACTTTATTGCATGTTTATTGGCAGATGGCAAATGGTAATGTTTAATTCATCAAGAACATTGTTTATTGCAGGTATTAAATATAAAGCTGTGGTGTTGGAATATATTAAAATCTCAAATGTGTTCAGAATGGTGTGGTTTATTGGCAAGGCTGCTCTGTATCAACACAGCGATAACAGTAGAATGATGACTCTAGTAATATATGGCAATAAACACGTCAGTAATACACTGTGGTTCAGTCCACTTACTGTTGCCATAAAGAATAACATCAATAAGACACTGGACTGTGTATAATAACATCAATAACGCACTGGACCGGTCCACAAAGGCCCGAGCGCCTGAGGAAACAAAGGGAACATTTCAACACAAGGACTGTTTTATTAAAAACTGAAGTGTTGTGATGGAGGAGTTTCTACAGCCTGGAGTGACTGAAGGGTAACAGGAAGTGTACAACAAAAATAGATGAATGTTACCATGGGTACTCTGGATCTCGAGTACCACCAATATTTCAGATAAAAACAAATCGTACTGTACATAAGGACCCATTTAAAAATAAACAGTAAACGTCTTGAGTATAGTTGGAGTAAAATTGGAGTCTTCTATACTAATGCTGCCTTTTCAAAGTGACCTGATATCATTAGTTTTCAGCTAGATTTAAAGGCTGTGTCTGAAATCACACAATAAATAGTATGGTAAAAATAGTGCCCTGCTTCTGATAACAGCTAACCTACATCAGTGTTTATTTACTATTGAATACACTGGTATGGTGGTTGCCAGCAGCGTACCTCTGATTTGTGGTCAGAGGAGGCAAGATGCCTCACTTTTGGAGGGAAAACATCTGATTTTTGGACAAATGGTTGATTTTGATTCCGTCACTAGGCCCGTGTACATTCTGGTCAGTCTATTTGTAACAGTAACAGAAATTAAAAAAAAAAAAAAGAAAAATGAATGGTTATTTGATTGTGGTTTCAAAATCCATAAAAAGAGTTATGTTTTGTGTTATTATCAGAAATCACTAATAGAACATTTAAAAGCGACTTGTGTTTCTTTTCCTTCAGTGTAAATCACAAAATTTTAATTGTAAATGAACTAAAACTGAAAACGAGTCTGTTTTTCTGAAAACCACGGCTGACACTGATAAGGCCAGCCAGTAGGCCTATGACTCTTGATTATAGCTAGCTTTATATACAGTATAGCTTTGGAATAGTATTCCAAAACTGTTCAAGACATGGAGAGAAGAGGATTTTTCTCCACCAAAAATATCAGATATTATATCTTGTGATTTCAGTGAAGCAAATGGCTTTTCCTCAAGGACTGTTAAGAGTTTGCACAGAACTTGGTTTAAATCAAATCTCTGATGCACATTTGGAACTGGAGGTGACTAAATCTATAAATGAGGTACACACCCGGACCTGGCAGAGCTGTTCCTGTACTGTGATGGCTTTATGGTAAATAATGTATTTAGCTCTTTTGGGGGTGGGAAAAGACCAAATATCCCCATGATTATTAAAAAAAATCCTGAAAACCGTAGTTGTGGGTAAGACTTGAATTAGGAATAGGCATAGCATTATTCATTTACTGTAATAGACTACACACATCAGTGGTAATAAACCATAAAGACTGTGTTTGCATGCATATGTCTGTGCATGTATTGCTGCGTGGTCTGCTAATTTGTGGTTAAAAAGAAAAAAAAAGATTTATCACAATAATGCTGAAAAATAGATAACTAAAACTGTAAATAGTAATAATATTTGATCTAATGAAAAATCTGTTCTAGCCTTAGATGGTTTCAGCAAGAAGATTGTGGCTCATTCAACAATACCTATCAAAAACAACATTTGCCTCAGTGAAGATGTTTCCATGTATGGACAATAAACCTGAGAGTCACAATATTCCTGCTGCTCTGCAAGGCTAAGCCACATTCATAAAGTGAAGTGTATGTGACGCTGTAGCTATACTGACAGTTCAGGGTAGTAAGCATTATTCACCTAAACTGAGACTTATTCTCAACTAGAGAACAACACAACTAACTCAACTGCATATTTGGAATAAATGCAACAAAACAATATCTGGAGAATATTAAATATTAAATAACAGTTTGTGCCGAGAACAACTACTAAAGACCCGTTAATTGAGAGAAGTGTGAGACAAATTGGCTTTGTTTTCATCTAAAGTTTGTACTGTTTCCTAATTAGAGTAATTTCTAAGTTTTTCCTATTTTAACTTCATGAACAACACTGACCTGAGCTCAACATCCGTGTCGACTAGTCACTGAAAACAGCCCTTCTTCAGCTAGTAGATCCAGAGGAGCTGGACATGGAGGACAGCCTTGTGAAATACCACGTCTTAAAAATATGGTGGAGTCATGGAACACTCACAGGATTCCAGGTATAAAAAAAGAAGATTGAACAAAGATTAAAAGAGTTTTTGAACAAACATTTATTGATTATGGCAGAACATTACTTATTTAACAGGAAAAGAGACACCAAACCACTTAACGAAAAAGGAGGTGCCATCAAAGAATTTCTCAGGAGCTGCTGCCTCATGCACTTGAATCAGCAGGCAGACAGATAGCAGATAGCACCTAGGGTCTTCAATAACAACATTTTCCACGTTTAGAGTTGATCCCTTTACAACTGATCAGGAGAAATTGAGTGTTGAGAATCTTTTTTTGCAGTGAAATAATTGATATTACAAATTATGTGGTTTTTTTTCTTTTTTGTTTTTTTTTTGAGCAGTGAACAATGACTTTGCCTCATATATACAACTCAAAGAAATGTGTGAAAACCTGAAAAAAAAAAAAAAGCACACAGCATACTGGAAAATGCAAACAACAAACAGTAATTAATGGCAGTATGCCTTTTTAAGTTGACAAGTGCTTTATAGCTTTTTGAAAGAAAATTACTCTTCTTCAAAAAGAGACTTCAAACATGAAAAATGCCCCTATTAAACCAGGAACTGTAAGTGAAGTTTGTTAAGTGTTCTCCCTACATTTCGCACAATTCTGGGATTCCTCAGGCGACTGCTCCATGCATATCTTGCAGCCCATATTGCTTTTGCGACATTGTGAAAAGACTGGCTCCTCAATGAGTTCTGCAAACTCAATGAGAGATATAGCTAAGAAGAAGTGTTCTTCAAATTATAGTATAGTATAGTGTGACATACAATACAAAGCCTCAATTGTGTCAGCTGGTACATTTTAACATACGGAATTTGATTATTTTCCATTTTCAAATCCAAATGCAAAACTGGTGGATTTTACATGGAAGAGTGTTTATGTTGAAAAATACTGCTCCTTCAATACCATACAAACACTGAATTTGATTAGACCAGTAATGAAGGCAAACATTAGTTATACAATAATTCATATGTATTTTTTATTATTATTATTATTCTAGGCCCTGTCTCAGAAGTGTTCTGGGTATACTGTGTGATAGTAGAATGACAACTGTTCGATTTTAACATTAGATCATAAGATAAGTTTACTATAAATAAAATGATCTAAAATAAAATGACCACTTAAATTATTACAGGTTGTCATCACTAATTTTATTTACTGTAGCTAATTGTATTAACAGGAATTGAAAATGTAACATAAACAATAGCAGGTCCAAGCCAAATATGAATATTTCATAATATTTCTTTATATAGATACAGCATTTAAGTACCATACTGATTAAAGAAATATACACTTCATATTTAGCCTATCTTTGAAATATATATACCATGACTGACCTCAAGGGGGTGGAAACAGCCACTAGGGTAGAAGAATTAGTATTTGAAGTGGGTTAACTAAATAACCACTATGACTATGTACATGTCCACCGGAATTCCATCAGAATCTGTTACTGAGCTGGAACAAGGCTAGGAGAATCCAGCTAGGTGAAGTTACATCCATGTCGATTGGTGTCACATCTGTCACAGCGAAGCAGACTTGAGTCTGACTCAGTTCTTCCATATGTATTGGATGTGGCCAATTTCCTCCTCACCATGCTGCTAATAGAGAGGTGAAGAAGACTCTGTGTAGCTCCATCCATCATAGAAAGACCTCCATGGAAGTGAGTCTGTGGTCAAGCGCTGCCTGTGAATAGGAGGACCAGGAATTGCAGAGAGAGGGCGGGTAATGAGTGAGTGGTTACACCTCTGTGTGGTTTAATAATGATATTTATTTATAGTCTGCTTGTGTTGCAGACTATGGCTTTTGACCCAACACTAACAGTGACCATGTCTGTGAACAAGATTTCAGACAATGGGAAGATTGTGTGTTTTTTTTTTTTTTTGTCTGTATATTTTTGCATTTCTGTAAACATGTGATGCACCAATCTGTGTACTACCCAATCTATGAAGCTGTGATGTGCATTCTTTTGCAGATTCTAATTTCATTTAAAAAAATAAACATGATGAGGAGGAACAACCACCAGAAACTCACCCTTCTGCTTCATGCCTTTGGTTTTACATTTACTTTTTTACTTGTCCTGTCTTTGCTTGTCATGTCAGTGGTTTGTTTTCCTGATTATGTTCACCTGTTCCATGTTTCCCTTATTTTACTCTCATAGTCCTTTTTTTAAACAATTAATGGATTTACGGATTTAGAGATTACTCATCCTATGAATGACTACGATTTTTGGTACACTATAAATGAAGATGCCAAAACTCACTTGTCCCGCCATGTTGCAGTAATCAAAGCTTAACACATGCCGTCAGTGTAATGAATCTTTCTTTAATTTAATCAGGATAAAAACTTTTGATCATTGTAAACAATTATTTAATTTTTCATTTCAAATAAGTGTTTTTTTTTATTTTAAAAAGGCTGTAGACTTCCTCCATAATTGCAAAAAAGAACAACAAAAATATTTTGAATTTTATATTTTTTCCTTAACTAGCATGAACTTCATCAGTAGTACCTTTATTTTCCCATTCTGCAGATAGCAGTCACTTTCCACTCATTTCATTTTTTTCCCCAGTAAATTTACATTTAATTTGTTCCTCTTTTGTGTTTATCTGTGGACTTTGATGTTCAGTTATAATGCAGCTCTGCTCCTGCTCTCTGCCCACTGTTCAAACCTCCAGAAAACCATTACGTTTCCTAGCAACATGACACATGGAACACACAGTAATGAGCAATGAGTCAAACAAGTACTAAAATATGTTATCTGTTAGTTCTACAGTCAGAAAAATGAGCAAAATGTAAATAAATAGTTTCAGAAATCCTGGCCTAACTGACTTTTGAGGCTCACTTTCACACCAGTTGTAATTAACCTTCCTGTTGTGTTCCTGTCCAATTTGGCTGATTTGCTGTTTTCCTAGTTATAAACAGGGTTGCTAGGGTCACGGTTTTTATGGCAAACTAGGATAGTTTGGAACAAGGTTGCTGGTGGAAAAAGCAACATTTCTAGGGGCTTATTTAATACTAATCTACAAGCTGCCAAGATCTGGTTTTAAAGCAAATTATCAGAATGAAATCTAATAAATTTCTGAAAACATGGCAAACAAAGGAAACGTATGTGTAAGTGCAGATAGTGTACCTACGATGTACAGAATCATTTCTGTTGTAAGTTTTGTCATAGAGATTGGGAGAGGGGAAGAGGGATTATGGAGTGAATAATGTCCATACTAGGTGATAACAGAAAGGCATGTTGCAGATACTGCAAATCAAAAATTCATAAACTTGATAACCACACAAGGAATGAGAACATGAAGAAAAATTCTTCTCCCTTTTCCAATGGCAGAATTTTTGGGCTAGTTTGTGAGGTGTAGTTTCAAATTTTTCTCATACGTGGCAACCCTGGTTATAATTTCGACCCCGACTCTGCAGCCCGAGGGACATTAAAAACAAGCAACGTGTGCAAGAAGTGCAGCGAATACATCTGCAAGGTACACACTCATGCACTCATACATAAACACACTCATGCACACAAATGGGACTGACTGAACCTGTTGGATTTGGAAATGAAATGTTGCATTTTTTTTTTTTCAACTCTGTGGCACTGTTCATTTTTTCTCATACTATGATTAAATCTGTGCTGCTTGCAAAGCCAATAAAGTGTGTTGTCTTATGTCACACTTTGGAACTTCTCATTCTAACCTTTTAACCTGATTAAATTTGTAATGCTTAAAAGCAAGTTTCTTGGTTAAACTTTGACAAAGCAGTCTCTCATATCAGTCTTTGATCAACACTCAAGGAATTTTCTCTGGTATCTGGTCTACTGTGCTTATTTTATTGAGAAATGAGTGGTATAATTTCATGTAAGTGAGGTTTATTCACCATAAATTCCAAAAAGCAATGTAAATCTTGTGATGATGACTAGGAATGGTGTTGCTTAAAAGGTGATGCAACAGTAGGCGATGATAAATCTTTTTAAGATGCAGTTTTAAGTGACCATCGTGAAAAAAGAAGGAAGCCTGACTTGAACACAACACAGCACTCAGTAACTGTCTTGCCTTCAGTACCAACACTGGAAGACTACATATGCAGGAACCTTTTTTAGATTTCAAACTAACAATACAAACTACAATACTACAACAGCCTCAAACTCTAGTAAATAATATAATACAAACAGAAAATAAATAAAAAAGGTAAAAAGAACTGCCGAGTAAATACAAATAAAAATAATAAGAAAAATAAATAACTGTAAATATAGCCATTGAGGAAGGAAAAAAAAAAATTGGCTGGCTGGAATATTAGACAGTTAGATCAGGCCACTATCTGTATCTGAATTTGTTTAGAGCAACAAATATCCATATCTGTATTCAGATTTGAATCAGAATTGGGCATGGCATTTTTAAATAAACATGAACCCTACCACCATGCCCCACGCAACACTAGAAAACACTGGGGGAAAAAACTACTGCTGGAAACTTTCATCTCCTGAATTTGTACAGTTTCTCAACCTCAGCTACATCACTCAAGTTCATAAACAAACTTTCTGGAAAGCTAATCTAATGTAACTGAGTAAGCTTGGGAGCCATGTTTCAAAATAACAGTGTCTTTCCCAAATCAGGGAACTGTTGTTTATAGTTGTGAACAAAAGGCATTTAATAATATTTTATCAGATGTACTTTAGTTTTTGGGTTTGTAATATTCCAGAAAGATCAGTAAAGTTCACTGGACACACTAGTGCAATCTACTATGAAGCTGGGACACAGCCAAAATGGGTCTTTTAAACAGAACTTCCTTATAATGTCTGTATGATTTTCCAGGAAGAAATTATTTAATAATGATGAAAAAATGATGAAAAACATGCAGAGCCAGCATATACATTACTGAGCATAGTCTGTGTTGGCTCGTATAGAGTGGCAGCTCTATACATAAAAGCATATTTCTTTTGTGAATTACCATACTGTGTAGAAATATTTTAGAAATATGGCTACTGGAGCATCCTGCATACACACATACATGCGATTTCATGACTTAGTATCTCGTAGCATCATTAAGTTGCGCGCACGAGTGAAAAACAAAACGAAAAAGAAAAATAATAAGATGTGCTGGATCAAGTGCTATTCTCTGAGCTGCTGAATAATGAGTGTGGAAGCCATTTTATAAAATTTGCAGTGATTAATTTGATAGTCACAACTAGGACTATTCATGCAGCAATATATTGGTGATATACTAGACTCAAGTCTTATATCACGTTTTTGTTTTTCATTTTTAAACTCTCTCTTGATTTTATGTTATATTACATTTGACAGCAACAAGGGCTATTTCCTTCTTTGGTCCACATTTTCTATCCCTTTGGGTTTGAAGCTAGGTGTGTAAAGGCAGATCTCTTGACACTACTGAAAACCCGTTTAGGACGTTTGTACTCAAGAAGAAAAAACTGGTAACCTCAGAGGTGTGAAATACATGCAGGTGATTTCAATAAACAGAAAGAGGTGATCAGAAAATTGACTTAAGCAGGTGTGTAACCTGACTCTGAATATGTGTAACTTTCCCTGTGTAAATATTAACGTAACTTTTGAACTGAATGACTGACTCTGAATATGGCACAATGTAGATGATTGAGCATCTGAGAAGGATGTTTAGATATCATATCTTGTACACAACATATATTCCTCAAGTCAGCACTGTAGATAATCTTTTATTTAAAGTCAGCATTTTGGAAAATTGATTGAAATTAGGGATGAAGAAGGCTGTATGGATGGCATTTAAAAATAAATAAATGGTGGATTACACATGCTGATTATATTGTGCAGTGGTAATACTTCTCCACTGATAGGAGTTTGGCTACAAGTAACACTGCATGTTGTAATGATTTTGAGATTTATTCAAGCGTATCTTCAGTCTTTATTGCTTCACTGAGACATTCTGGCTTCCTTTTACAGTACCAATGGGAGAAAATGGCAAAAAAAGAAAAAAAAAAAATATATATATATATATATATATATATATATATATATATATATATATATATATATATGTTAATGGAGAGAAAATCTCTATATGGATGTGTGTGGGATTATATATATATTGTATGTTTGATGT